>JAKJMR010001124.1:145319-157356 GCA_024449315.1 Daboia siamensis
CTCCCCACCGCGCGCGGACACAAAGGAAAGGGAGGATGCCCGGCGGGAGGGAAAGGTAAGGGCGGCGCGAGCCCAGAGAGAGAGAGAGAAGGCGCGAAAGGTGACGGAGGGGGGAGCGCGGGGGGGCGGGAAGAGCCTGAGGGCGGGGGAGAATTGGGGAGCGCGGGGGGGAGGAGGAGGAGGAGGGGCGGCACAAAAAGAGGAGGAGGAAGAAGAAGAAGAAGAAGAGGAGGAGGAGGAAGGATGCTCTGCCCTGCCCTGCCCTGCCCTGCCCTGCCCTGCCCCGGCCTCGCCTCACCTCAGCCCGCGACCCGGAGAGCCGCCGCCGCCGCCGCCGCCTCACGCCCGGCTGTGGGAGCCACGACCGAAGGGGGCGGGCAGCCTCGCGCGCGCGCGCGCCCCCCCCTCTCCCTACCCGCCGCGCGCCGCCAGCCAACGAACGCCGCCGACGGACGGCCCCGCCCCCCTCCCTCCCTTGACCGGCCGCTGGCTGAGGAGGAGGAGAGCGCGCCTGCGCCGCGGCGCGAGGGAGCCGGGCTGGGGTAGCGGGGAGGAGAGGCGGAGTGGGGGGGGGGGGGGGAGGGGGAGAAATGGGAGAAACGGCGCAGGTGCCTCCTTGCTGGGTTGAGCGGGCGGCGCCCACTGCGCGGGTGCGAGCGCCGGAGGCGCCCGGGCCGCGGGGAGACCGCGTTGCTTAGCGACGGCGGCCGCGCGGACCAGGGAAGGTAGTGAGAGGAAGCCGGGGAAAGCGGTCGTGGGAATGCAATCGGGTGTGCGGGTCAGACGGAGGCGGAGTTGGAGGGGGGGTGGGTCTTCCCGGAGTGGCCTCTCCGCTCATACACGTGAGCCAGGATAAACTGGGCTTTGTTCGGGGGGGGGGGGGGGGGAGGAAACTTTCCTAGATCGTCCCGTCTGCACTGGTGCCCCGGCGACTGTTTTACCTCTTCGGCAAACCCGTGCAAAGGCGGGGGTGCGAAAAGGTGGAGGCTGTGTCCCCTCCCCACCTGTTCCAGTGGGGGTTCTCCCCTTGGGGGTAAGGATTTGCAAGAGTCAAGTCGAAATCTGGCGTATCCCAAGGGAACAAAAGGCAAAGGACAGACAGGTAGTCCTCAACTTGCATCCACTCATTTAACAACGGGTGGAAGTTGCTGGCACTGAAAGGAGTGGTTCATGACCGTTCTTCACACTTAACAGCCATTGCAGCATCCCCATGGCCACGTGATTTTACATTCAGATGCTTGACAACTGGTTCACATTTAGGATGGTTGCAGTCTTGCAATCTTCTGACAAGCAGCGTCAATGGAGAAGCCAGATTCACTTAACAACCATGTCACTAAGTTAACAACTGCAGCGTTGCACTTCACAGCTGTATCAAGAAAGGTCATCAAATTGGGCAAAACTGACTTAGTTGTCTTGCTTAAGGGCAGAAATTTTGGGCTCAAATTATCATAAGTAAGAACTACCTATACTTTGAAGACCCCGTGAGTGGAAAATCGTTCTGGAATCTTTTTCTTGGCAACTTTTTAACGGGTGGGCTTCATATTAGAAACCAAGAGAACTTAGGCACTGGGTGACCTTGAACTAGTCACTGTGATATATTTTGGGAATCGCAGTTTGATGCGTGATAGATGGACAGATTTAATAAAGCAATGCAGAGAGACAGTTTGATCTAGTGCAGGGGGTGTCCAACCATATCAATTTTAAGACCTGTGGACTTCAAATCCCAGAATTCATGACCGGCTGGGGAATTCTGGGAGTTGAAGTCCACAAGGTTGGGCACCCATGTGGTTAAGGCACCAGCCTGCAAACAAGAGGCTGGGACTTATAATCCCACCTGGGGCACAAAGCTAGCTGGGTGACCCTGGGCCAGTCACTTTCTCTAAGCCCTACGAAGCGTGCAATGGCAAACCATTTCTGGGGGGAAAAAACTTGCCAAGAAATTGCAGGGATCTGGCCAGCAGTGTCTGAGAATCAAACACAAACAAATGGAATTTAAATAAAACCCTCCTCTCATCGACCAGCATATTCAGTCGGAGATGATTTGATTGTGCTCCAACATCTCTGGAAAGCGGCTTGGGTGCATACATTTTTAATAAGTTAAAATATTTGCTGTGTTCCTAAGTATGTGTTTCAAGACAGACAATACGTATTCAGACAAGCTCTGCCACACGTCACACAACTACAGCCTTCCTTCTGGCTGATAACCTTGACACATGTCTGGCTTGAAAACAAAAGTACTAGATGGTTGCATGGTAATAAAATTCTTGTTTCAATCCTGTTTCAATTATAATTATGTGCAGGATAATAGCTAACACATTTTCAGTCATTGAGACATCTTGGTGGTCTGGACCAAATTACCAATGATGATGACCAAACTATCATTGGATTAACACTGAAGATGTTACCTAGTTTGGGCACTGAAATGTCAGTAAGAACCACCAAGCCCAGAGAGCACCAAGGACCCCTCATGTCAACCCTGAGCTACAAACATTCTTCTTTATTGGAACCGAACTATCAGTTTGGCTGCATTCACACAACATCCTTAATCTGCTTACTGAATTAACTCTTTGGTGGATTCAGTTCACACAGTACATAGAGCCAGTTTGGTCTAGTGGTTAAGGCACAGGGTTACAAACCAAGGTACAGTGAGTTCTAGTCCCACCTTAAGCATGAAAGCCGGTTGGGTGACTTTGGACCAATCACCAGGAAACTTGAGATCTAGTCTCGCCTTAGGAATAAAAGACAACTGGATGACTTCAGGCCAATCACCAGGAGGCTGAGAGTTCTAATCCTACCTTAGGCATGAAAACTAGCTGGGTAACTGGACCAACACTGGAAGTTTTTAAGAAGAGATTGGACAACCATTTGTCTGAAATGGTAGAGGGTTTCCTGCCTGAGCAGGGGGTTGGACTAGATGACCTCCAAGGTCCCTTCCAACTTCATTATTATTATTATTATTATTATTATTATTATTATTATTATTATTATTTAGATAGAGCGATGACTCACCAAACAGAAATTCAGTCACCCAAAAGATTCCACCTCAAAGTGCTTAGAGAAATTATGACATCTAAATACATTTTTTAAAAAATGTCTATACTCAAAGGAAGATGAGATCTCACATTTTGTGAGATTCTCACGAAGCAAGACGAGGGATCTCAAAGCGCGTTCTTGCCCTGCCTATAAACATCACAAAACTGCTACTATTGTTATTAGATAAAAAAGCCTTACAAGCAGAGTTATACATGATCATCATTATCTGAGATGAATTCCAGATGTTAGCATTTGTGCTACTTTAAGATAGGAAATTGGAGCAAAATTGTGGTAACGAAATGTTCATTTAAAAAGTGGGGGGGGGGGCTGAACATTAAGAAATAAGAGACACAAGATTAGCAAATTGAATTACCAGGAGGAAATTTACGGTATCTAACATCCTTCATAGAAAACATATTGTAATTTCGGCAACGAGTCACTTTTATGGCCCGGCCTTAAGTGTATCATTCTCCTTAATCATTTATAACAGATTATTTTTCTCCTTGCCTTAAGGCATGATGTCAACCTTTCAGGAAATTCGAAATTGCTGGATTGGTGCCATAAGGAGTCCTAAAGCCATGGTACTCGGAGAGGGGAGAAAATAAACAGATCCAAATTATCTTTATTTCCAGTAAACACCTAGCTGGAAATATGCATTGATGTTCCTCGCTGCCTTCATTGTAATAAGAAGCTTGTTCCCATTCACCAGGAGAAAAAAACAAACAGTGGTTTATTTCTTCAAGAAGAAGAGTTTGAAAAGCAACATTTATCATGTTTGAGAAACCAAAGCACTCTTTCCAAGTCTCTACAGAACATGATGCAGTTATCTTATGTTTCCCTTTTTAAAAAAAAAAAAAGAAAGAAAGAAAAAGATCATTTTCATGATTAGTAAGACAGAAGAGATATTTTTAAAACATTTCTGAATGTGCATTGTTACTTTCTTCCAGGCACAGTGTGAAGAATGCTTTAGAGCTTCTTTCATTGCTGGCGTGTTTTTATAACCTAAGCCAAGCAAACTCTGTGGGGGAAAACAGGAGTTGTAGCACATAGTAACAATATCAACAGCTATTATATAGCTTATATAGAGACTTATATACTGCTTCATAGTGCTTTACAGCCTTCTCTAAGCGGTTTACAGAGTCAATCTGTTGCCCGCAACAATCTGGGTCCTCATTTTACCGACCTCGGAAGGACGGAAGGCTGAGTCAACCTTGAACTGGTCAACATCGAACTGCTGGCAGTGGGCAGAGTCAGCCTGCAATACTGCATTCTCACCACTGCGCCTCCATGGTAGGGAAATCTTACACTGGGCGATAAGCAATTGGCTATGGGCAAGGTGTTAAGATATTTAAAATTTAATAGCTGAAGCAGTGAAGGGTTGGACAATGAGTAAGAACACACCGTTACAGCTTTGGTTGAAGAGAGCTAGCCACTGCATGAGGGAATCTGAGCTGTGATTGGCTGCTGAGCACAAAGGGGGCATTTCCTCATTTCCCGCCTTTTCTCCTTTGCGTGCCTTGGGCGCTCTCTGTGATTTACCTCATGATGTTCCCACTGCATGGATTTGCCTCATGATGCCACTGTGTGCCTCTCTTGTTTACTATAAACATATTTATTTATATAAAACCACAAGTTCTTGTCAGCCGTCTCTTGAGTTTGGACCCCAAACTCAGCTGGGCAATTCCCCGGCACAGGGACTTGGTTACGGCTCTCAGCTGTAACTATAAACCTTTAGGAAATGAATGCAGCTTCAACAGAGTGGTGTTGCATGAGCAAATTGTGGCATGTCCATAACTGGACTAGGTCGGGGGATCTTCCAACAGTAGCCTTGTGTAGCCCACATTGCAATAATTCAAAGCAGTAGATAGTCAAGGGATAAGGACATTTCCTGGTCCAGACTGGACATCAAAGATGGAATGGTCCAAAGGTCCTGGTGACTTATGTTTTCTGCAAGCAGAATCTGCAAATCTCAAAGGACCCCCAAATTGTACATCAGTTTTTGTCTGGGGAAATACGACTCTTATCTGGAATTGAATAAGGAAAGTCTCCAGAGCCAGGCCACCCGAAAATCCTATGATTTAGCTTCAGTTAGGCCAAAGTTGAGCCGCTTTCTTCACCCAAGACCCCCAACAGTGTCATCCCCATAAGACAGGCCAGTTCAGGAAACCAACACTACAGCTAAAACGCCTTTTACTGAGTTTGGCTTTAGGAACAGAATATTCCAAGTATGATTGTGCTGCACTTCCTCCCTCCCCATCATTCGGTGAATTAGAAAGGTGTGTTAATTTGCCTGAGCCACTTCCGAATGTTAGCTCTTTGTTTTGGACTTTTAAACAACAACAACAACGATGCGGCTTCTTTTGCAGATGTCTGCCAAGGTCACCTTCCTTTCTCTGTATACACAATGAATAGGAAACTTTGTGCATCGCTTGGTCAATCCAGCATTAAAATACACAAGCGAAGCATCACACTGATGTTTCATATTATGCCAACAGATGCTCTATGTGGGAAAGGAAAGAGGAGAGAGATGAACTTCAGCAAGCAAAGCTCTGTGGCTGGATCTTTTACGCCCAACCGACACTAATTGGAACCAATGTCAGAGCAAGGAGAAACACTGTAGGTTAACACTATGCTTTCAACAACAGTCAGTCTAAAACAGGGGTGTCAAACTGCCGGCCCGTGGGCCGGTTTCATCATACCAAAGCCGCGCCCACCCCGTTGCCGGCAATGCAAAAAGAGTCGTGATACGTCGCGGCACGTCACATAACGTGGCGAGTTCGACACCCGTGTTCTAAAAGGATATTGTGGCATCGAAAGCCATTTAGAGGACAGGTGTACTCTCCTGACATCCACAAATTGTGCCCAAAATTTCCGTTGCTAAGTGGGACAATTGTTGAGAGAGTTTGGCCCCATTTTACAGTTTTTCTTGCCACAGTTGCTAAGTGAATCACTGAGTTGTTCAGTTGGTAAGGCAGTTGTTTAGTGAACCCAGCTTCCCAAATTGACCTTGCTTGTCAGAAGGTCACAAAAGGGGATCACATGATCCTGGGACACTTGCAATTGTCATAAATATGAGCACAGACAGAGAGAGAGAGGGAGGGAGGGATAGGAAACTGTCAAGCACAGGAAATCTGGAAATCCAGGCAGTTAAAATGAATCTACAGGTTTATTGCAAGCTTAAGCTCTCTGCAAAATCTGAGCTACAGTGATACGTTGGTACTCGTTGTTAATTGGGTTCGGGGAGGCTCAGTAAGAAAAATGATGAGTACAAACAAACTTTCCCATAAGGAATAATGTAGTGAGTCACAGGGCAGCTGACACCAACAAGTTCTAGCTTCTGTGTTGAATACGAGACAAACCATGAGTACTGGGACAAAATTTTCACATCAAAAAATGCATTGAGTATCAGATCTGATGAGTTCCAAAGCAGCTGAGTACGAAGGTACCACTGTACTAACGGTGAAAGCAAATTGGCATTAGATAAGAACTAACGGAATTCAAGATGGGCTGGACTTAAATCTCTTGTGGGCACGCAGGGATTCCAAACGCATGACATGTTTGACCCTTCCCTCAGGGTCATCTCCTACAGAAATTACCAACCAGGCTGGAAGGAGGGGACAAACAGAGACCTAGTTTGGAGTCCTTGCACAGCCGCAACTGACCTTTCCCAAGATCCATGGAGCCCCATCTGGTTGTTCCCAGGGGAAGGTAAGCAAGTCCGGGGAGATTCTTGTAGCATAGGTAGAAATCAATAAAGTTGCTGACGAAAGCTATTTATGTGCCTGACAGATAGATGGGAAAGGAGGGAGGGAGAGAGGGAGAAAGAGAGAGAGAGAGAGAGAGAGAGAGAGAGAGTCAAGGGCTTTAGAGCAAACTTCATATGCAGCCATCAGCAAATTCAAAGATGGACCCTCAGGCCTTCAGTTACAACCTCAACTGAGATCAGAATGTTGGTAAGCGAGTCGCGCCCAGTTGTACGACCATTTTTTTTTTTGTCTTGCTATTTTGATCACGTGATTGTGGGGAATGCTGTGACGGTCGTACGTACAACCAACAGTTGTGAGTCCCTTTTCTTAGTGACCTTGTAACCCCAAGCAGTAACTAACCAATGGATCGTAGTCCTCGACTTGCAACGGTTTATTTAGTGACTGTTCAAAGTTGCAGTGGCCTTGAGAAAAGCAGCTTGTGGCCATTATTCACAGTTACGACTTTTGAAGCATCCCGTGATCAAAATGCACACGCTTGGTGACTGGTTCATGCTTTACGACCGTTGCTGTGTCCCAAGGACACGCGATCCCCTTTTGCGATCTGAGAAATAAAGTCAATGGGGAAGACAGATTCACTTAGCAATGAGGTTACTAACTTTATCAACTGCCATGATTCACTTAACAACTGTGGCAAGAAAGGTTGTAAAGTGAGACATTAACAAATGTCCCACTTAACTGAAATTTTGGGCTCAATTGTGGTCGTACGTCGAGGACTATTGCTTTAAAACTGGGTGACATTTAAAGCAGCCAGGTAGCTATCTTAGTTCATGAATAATGTAGCTGGAAAGCAGACTTAGCATAATTTAGGGCAGGAGTTTTCAAATTTCTTCAGGTTAAAAATGCAAGTATTTCCCAGAACCCCAGATCAAGACCCAAGGTTCTACCGACAGAAAATTGGTTATGCTAACCAATTAGCCTAAGAAATTATGCAGTCGTGCACTATAATCTTCGTTCTTAGAAACCTGCATTTAGAAATCAAGACATCAGTTAATGGGGAGTAAAAAGGTAAAGGTAAAGGTTCCCCGCACATGCGTGCTAGTCGTTTCCGACTCTAGGGACCGGTGCTCATCTCCATTTCAAAGCCGAAGAGCCAGCGCTTGTCCGAGGACGTCTCCGTGGTCATGTGCCGGCATGACTGGACGCCAAAGGCGCATGGAATGCTGTTACCTTCCCACCGGAGTGGTCCCTATTTTTCTACTTGCATTTTTACGTGCTTTCGAACTGCTAGGTTGACAGAAGCTGGGACGAGTAACAGGCGCTCACTTTGCTACGCGGCACTCGGGATTCAAGCTCAGCGTTCTTACCCACTGAGCATTATTGCATCAAAACTGCACTCGCCCATTGTCTGCTTTGCTTACTTGTAGTTTAACGTAATAGCTTGGTCTGAATCCAGCTCCTCAGAGCTTATCCCACAAATAAATTTGACAAAATTGTAGAATAAATAGTGCTATGTGCAAACTCAGCCAATAGGGGAGGTTTCCAGGAAAGATGGCAGAGTCTGAACAGCACACATCTTGTGCACAAATGTCCCTCTGCCACGTGGAGATTTCTGTTTTAGTTTAGAGTAAATCCTTTTAACAATTTCATTTAGGACATTGGAAATAAGAATTCTGCCTTAATAAAATAAAGGCTTATTTCCCCCCCACACACCCCGTTTTTCTTGCCCTTTTAGCCAAGAATGATCTGGCCTTAGTTTGCTATTAGCTATTTAGAAAATCTGGAATGTATTAACACACACACACACAAACACACAATCATGCTTACGACACAGATTTTACAGGGGGGAAAAATGGCGGCAACAGTTGGCAGAATGTTTTCGCATGCCGGATGACACATCTATCTCTCTGAATATTGTGAAGATTGGGGCTGTTTTTTTTTTTGTCGTCATAGAACGCACCGGAAACAAAGAGTTCCGGCACCATTTTTTTGACGGATTTTCCAGAGTTGCCTTGAACAAAATCCTACTCGTTTAAACACACTAAAAATTGAAGGGGTTTTTTTTTTCCCCCAACTACAAAGGTAAATCTTGCAGGGTAGGCAAGGCGGATTGTATGACGTGTGTGAGTTCCAGCACCTCCCACTTAACAACTGAAATTTTGGGCTCAATTGTGGTCGTAAGGTCGAGGACTATTGCTTTAAAACTGGGTGACATTTAAAGCAGCCAGGTAGCTATCTTAGTTCATGAATAATGTAGCTGGGAAGCAGACTTAGCATAATTTAGGGCAGGAGTTTTCAAATTTCTTCAGGTTAAAAAGGCAAGTATTTCCCAGAACCCCAGATCAAGACCCCAAGTTCTACCGACAGAAAATTGGTAATGCTAACCAATTAGCCTAAGAAATTATGCAGTCGTGCACTATAATCTTCTTTCTTAGAAACCGGTGAAGATGGTTTTAAAATGAGCGTGCTTGCAACCAGGCTTTGTAGCCCAAACGTATGCCTATTTATCTGACAAGCAAGTCCCATGAAGTGGATTTGGGTTTGATGGCTGAGGTGTGCGAATGCCAAGCTTTAAAAGTTCTCTTGTGTTTTGGGATTAAGCTTGGTCTAAGATGCTCACAGAAGGGACGCGGTGGCTCAGTGGGTTAGGACGCTGAGCTTGTCGATCAGAAGATTGGCAGTTTGGTGGGTCGAATCCCGAGTGCCGCGTAGCAGAGTGAGCGCCTGTTACTCGTCCCAGCTTCTGCCCACCTAGCAGTTCGAAAGCACGTAAAAAATGCAAGTAGAAAAATAGGGACCACTACGGTGGGAAGGTAACAGCGTTCCGTGCGCCTTTGGCATCTAGTCATGCCGGCCACATGACCACAGAGAAGTCCTTCGACAAGCGCTGGCTCTTCGGCTTTGAAACGGAGATGAGCACCGGCCCCTAGAGTTGGAAATGACTAGCACGCACGTGCGGGGGAACCTTTACCTTTACCTTTAAGATGCTCACAGTTTCCTAGTCGAATGCCTCTCATTCTTCTTAATAAAAAGAAACCAAGAAAATGGGGAAAGGGGGAAAGGGGGGAGGAGAAGGAGGAGGAGGAGGAGGAGGAGAATGGGGAAGTAGAAGAAGGAGGAAGAGGAGGAGGAGGAGGATTGTGGGGGCCTTAGTGTTCTTTGAGCTTAGTTTTTTTCTTGCAGACCTTTCATTACCCAACTAGGTGACATCATCAGTGCTAGGAGGGTGCAGAATTTGCTCTCATTTTCTGTATAGTGGTTTGCCTGGTCAGCGTTGGAGGGGCTATTCTTGGTGGCTCCTTGATTAGGCTGTACATTTATTTATTTGTTGGTTTGTTTCACTCCCACCTTTATTATATTTGTAAATACTGTAACTCAAGGCAGTGAACATATCCAGCACACTTTCCTCCTCCTGTTTTTTCCCACAACAAACAACCCTCTGAGAGGGTTGGGTTGAAAGGAAGGGACTGGCCCAAGTCACCCAGACAGCTTTTGTGCCTAAAGTGGAACTAGAACTCACCCTCTCCTGGTAATTAGCCTATGGTCATCCAGCCAGCTTTCAAGACTAAGGTGGAACTTGAATTCACCGTCTCCTAGTGGCTGGTCCAAAGTCACCCAGTGTTTGAATAAAGATCTTTGCATTTTAGTGTAATGTGCTAGATCCTTCGGCAACCTGCTCAGAGAAAGTTCCTTTGCAAGGTAACATCAAAACGTCTACAGGCAGTCCTCAACTTATGACCCCAGTGGAGCCCAAAATTTCCGCTGCTAAGGGAGACGCTTGTTAAGAAAAGTTTGCCCACCATTCGACGACCTTTCTCGCCACAGTTGTTAAGTGAACCACTGCAGTTGACTTGGCTTGTCAAAAGGTCGCAAAAAGGGATCACGTGACATGGGGGGGGGGTGCACTGCAACCGTTGTAAATACGAGCCAGTGGCCAAGTGTCTGAATTCTGATCACCTGATCACGGGGATGCTGCAATGGTTCTAAGTGTGAAACACAGTCACAAGTCACGTCTTTTAGCCCTGTTGTGATTCTGAATGTTCACTAAATGAACTGATGTAAGTCAAGGACTAACTTTACAACCGTATAAAGGGAAATAATCAGTAGATTCACTGCTTGCTTTAGTGGATAGATGGCCAAAAAAAAAGAGGTTGCATTCTGAATGACCTTGACTTAACAAGCATTCATTTAGCAACCATTCAAAGCTACAATGGACCTGAAAAAGTGACTTAGGATCAGACTTGACACTTATGACCATTGCAACATCCGCATGGCCAGATGATCAAAATTTGGGCACTTGGCAGCCAGCATGGATTTATAACATTGGCAGCACCCTCAGGTCACGTGATAGCCATTTGAGATCTTCCCCATCCCACAAGAAAGACTGATTGGTGTGTTGCACCAAATATTGCACACTTGGAATGCTGCAACTGGTTTTGGTCACCACAATGTAAAAAAAAAAAAAAAAAAGTGTCACGTGCCGTGAAGACGATTAGGGGTCTGAAGGCTAAAACGTATGAAGAACGGTTGCAGGAATTGGCTATCTCCTCTTTAATGAAAAAGAAGGACATGGGGAGACACCGATAGCAGTCTTCCAATATCTCAGGGGCTGCCCCAAAGAAGAGGGAGTCAAGCAATTCTCCAAAGCGCCCGAAGGCAGGACAAGAAACTAATCAAGGAGAGAAGCAACCTAGAACTAAGGAAAAACTTCGTGACAGTTAGAAGAATTAACCAGTGGAACAACCTGCCTCCAGAAGCGGTGAATGCTCCAACACTGGAAATTTTTAATAAGAGAAAGGACAGCCATTTGTCTGAAATGGTATAGGGTTTTCTGCCTGAGCAGGGGGTTGGACTAGATGACCTCCAAGGACCCTACCAACAACAACTACTTCTTCTTCTTCTTCTTCTTCTTCTTCTTCTTCTTCTTCATCATCATCATCACCATCATCATTATCATTATCATTATTATTATTATTATTATTATTATTATTATTATTATTATTATGCAACGGATGGAAACTAGTCAAGGAGAGAAGCAACCTAGAACTAAGGAGAAACTTCATGACAGTTAGAACAATTAATCAGGGGAACAACCTGCCTCCAGAAGCGGTAAATGCTCCAACACTGGAAGTTTTTAAGAAGAGACTGGACAGCCATTTGTCTGAAATGGTATAGGGTTTCCTGCCTGAGCAGGGGGTTGGACTAGATGACTTCCAAGGACCCTACCAACAACAACAACAACAACTACTACTACTTCTTCTTCTTCTTCTTCTTCTTCTTCTTCTTCTTCTTCTTCTTCT
>JAKJMR010001124.1:172018-182029 GCA_024449315.1 Daboia siamensis
CATTTGTCTGAAATGGTATAAGGTTTCCTGCCTGAGCAGGGGGTTGGACTAGATGACCTCCAAGGTCCCTTCCTAGTTTGTCATTCTGTTCTGATAAACCCATGTTTCTTCTCATGTCAATGTGATCGCAGTCTTGGGATTTATCAAACTGGGTTCGAAGCGTCTTGAGCTGCCCGTCGCATTTTAAGCCCTCTCCTCTCTCTGCAGCAGAGAGGAACGGAGCCCCATTCTCCGTTCCTTCTGTTTATTGGGCAGAGAGAGTCTCCTTTTCCTGGATGGATACAGTCCACCCCCACTCTCCCCCCCACCCCCCCACCCCAAGAGCTGCTATTTGCATTTAAAAATAAATAAATATTTGCCCACCCCTGTGGTGGGACGTTTAATATCACAGTTAGATGCCAGACTAACCTTGGTGTACATGAAGCACTGATTTATAAGGCAGAAAGCAGACCATCTAATTTGTCACCATTAGCAGCTGCTATCTCCAGATTCCACATACCGAGGAGCAGAATTTGGACGGATCACATTTGCATGAAAATAATACATTAATCACCTCTGGGTGGGGGCAAAAAAAAGAGAGATTATTCCAGTCCATCTCTTCTTTGGTTTCTCTCCAAGTTCTGGACTAACACTTGGGATAATAATAATAATAATAATAATAATAATAATAATAATAATAATAATAATAATAATAATAATATAATAATAATGAAGTTGGTAGGGTCCTTGGAGGTCATCTAGTCCAAACCCCTGTATAGGCAGGAAACCCTATACCATTTCAAACAAATGGCTGTCCAGTCTCTTCTTAAAAACTTCGTGTCTTGGAGCATTCACCACTTCTGGAGGCAGGTTGTTCCACTGGTTAATTGTTCTCACTGTCAGGAAGTTCTCCTTAGTTCCAGGTTGCTTCTCTCCTTGATGGGTTTCCATCCTTTGCTTCTCGTCCTGCCTTCTTCAGGTGCTTTGGAGAACAGCTTGACTCCCTCTTCTTTGGGGCAGCCCCTGAGATACTAGAAGACTGCTATCAAGCCCCCCCTCATCCTTCTCTTCATTAAACTAGACATACCCAATTCCAGCAATGTTCCTTATATGTTTTAGCCTCCGGTCCCCTGATCATCTTTGTTGCTCTTCTCTGCACTCTTTCTAGAGTCTCAGCATGTTTTTTACATTGTGGTGACCACAGCAGGATGCTGTATTCCAAGTGTGGCCTTACCAAGGCATTGTAAAGTGGTATGAATATATCTGGCTGGAGCGTTTTGGCCAATCGCTTAAACTGCAGTTGGACCAGCCGACGGAGATACACAAATCCTTTAAAGCGGAAACAATCCCTAACATGATGCTATTTTTGGCCAGGGCTTTCAGCTGGGCGCTCTTTCCTGATGGCTTGCAGAGACCAGGCCAGAATTAAGCCATCAGCAAACCTTTCCAATCTGGGATATTAGCTTTGGTGGCTTCCAATAAAATGATTGCCAGAGAGATTTGAGCTCCGTATTTGTTTGTGACGCAGAGATGTGTGTTGTGGTTTCTGTTTGGCTCAAGGAGAACATCCAACACGTCTATGGAGATTCTCCACCATCCAGGCTGTGGTTTTCCCCAGGTTGCTTTTGCAGGAGGCAACTGTAATTGCTTCTTTTTCTTGGAAGGTTTTTTGCTTCCCGTGCAAGAAGCTTCTCTTTGATCACATGGCCACGGGGAATGCCGCAACGGTCGTCAATGTGAAAAACGTTCATAAGTCCCTCTTTTTCAGGAGCGTTGCCACTTCGAGCAGTCACTAAATAGACTGCAATAAGTCAAGTACAAATCTCTCGATATTTCCCCACAAAATGTAGCTGGTCCTCGAATCATTTGCATTCTGTAAGACAGTTTTCCTTCTCTCTGATATTATCCGATATATTGGTATTGCAATTTATTAGAGTTCAAAGTCGCCACATCCAGCAAGTTCATGATAAGATAGTACATCGCTGGACTTTCAAGGCAGGGCTGCCGTGTTCACTACAAGAGGGTTTTCCCACCTTTTTTTTACAGCTTTTGAAGGCAACGACCTTGCAATTAAACTATTGAGAATGAATAAAACACAAGCTCTTGCTCTCTCAAATGTAACCCAAAAGAGCCTTGTTCACGAGCTACCCTGGTCTTCTGCTGGATACCGACAGTGGCTTTGTTAGTGCTCGGTGGAAATTCTGGTTCCTATCTGATCAGAGAGAAAAAGCAAAAGGCATTTTCTTTAAGCCATTTCTCTGGATCAGAGAAGCGGTGGATGAGGGATAAAGTTAAGTGTCTTGTCAACTAAAAGAATCCTTCTAGGTCACATTTGGGATTAGAAGCCAAAGATGATAAAAAAAAGAATAGGAATTTTCGTTCGAAAGTGTTGCGTTCAGGGTTTAGTGACTGGGGCTTAAGACAACGTATTTCCTGACGTTTCTGGGCTAGTGATTAAGGCAGCAGGCTAAAAACTGGGAGACTGTGAATTCTAGTTCCCCCTTAGGCCTGAAAGCCGGCTGGCTGGGTCAATCACCAGGAGACAGTGAATTCTAGTCCCGCCTTAGGTATGAATGCCAGCTGGGTGACTTTGGCCCAATCACCAGGTGACAGTGAATTATAGTCCCACCTTAGGTATGAAAGCCGGTGGGTGACTTTGGGCCAATCACCAGGAGATAGTGAATTCTAGTCCCGCCTTAGGTATGAAAGCCAACCGTGTGACTTTTCTATTCTATTCTATTCTATTCTATTCTATTCTATTCTATTCTATTCTATTCTATTCTATTCTATTCCATATTTTCTATTCTATTCTATTCCATATTTTCTATTCTATTCTATTCTATTCTATTCTATTCCATTCCATTTCATTCCATTCCATATTTTCTATTCTACTCTATTCTGTTCTGTTCCATTCCATTCCATTCCATATTTTCTATTCTATTCTGTTCTGTTCTGTTCTGTTCCGTTCCATTCCATATTTTCTATTCTATTCTATTCTGTTCTGTTCCGTTCCATTCCATTCCATATTTTCTATTCTATTCCATATTTTCTATTCTGTTCTATTCTATTCTGTTCTGTTCTGTTCTGTTCTATTCTATTCTATTCTATTCTACTCTACTCTACTCTACTCTGTCCTGTCCTGTCCTATCATACTCTTTCTTATTCTTTCCTACTCTTGAATTTTGCCGCACTTTACAATCGTTCTTGCCACAGTTGTTAAGTGAACCACTGCAGTTGTTAAGTTAGAAACACAATTGATCCATGAATCTGACTTCCCCACTGACTTTGTTTGTCAGGAGCATGACACTGGGTCATAAATAGAAGCCAGTTGCCAAGTGTTCGAATTTCGAACCGGTGATCATGGGGATGCTGCAACGGTTGTAAGTGTGAAAAAAGCTCACAAGTCACTGGTTTTTTTTCCAGCGCTGTTATAGTTTGAAATGGTCACTAAATGAATGGTTGTAAATTGTAAGCTACCTATACAGCATATGCTAACTTGATTCTGTATTGTTGCTAAGAGAAGTGGGTTTATTGCCCCACGTATCCATCTAATAAATGAAAAAAACAAAATAAAAAATCAGCAGTGCATGATTTACTAGGAGCTCAGCTTGATCTGAAGTAGGCTTGTCCCTTACTTCTAAAGTGAAGAATATCATGGAAAAAGAGAAATAATGTTTTTTTCCCCCTCCCACCCTCCTGGAAGTAATAACTTAATCATAATCATAATAGTAAAGTTGGAAGGGACCTGGGAGGTCATCTAGTCCAACCCCCTGCTCAGGCAGGAAACCCTATACCAGTGATGGCGAACCTTTTAGAGACCAATGCCCAAACTGCAACCCAAACCCCACTTATTTATCGCTGGGCGCGAGGTGGGCATGGCCTACTGGGTGAGCGTGGCTGTGGTGGTCATGGAAGATTGGGTGGGTGTGGCCAAGGTGGGTGTGGTCACCTCAAGGTTGCTCGGGGGGAGGGACACCTGTGGGGGGCAGCTGGTTGAAGAGGGACAGTTGCCACCTCCGAGGCATGGCGCGGGTGCCCGCAGGCAGGGCTCTGAGTGCCGCCTCTGGCACCCGTGTCATAGGTTCGCCAACACTGCCCTATACCATTTCAGGCAAATGGCTGTCCAGTCTCTTCTTAAAAACTTCCAGTGTTGGAGCATTTACTGCTTCTGGAGGCAGGTGGTTCCGCTGGTTAATTGTTCTCACTGTCAGGAAATTTCTCCTTAGTTCTAGGTTGCTTTTCTCTTTGGTTAGTTTCCATCCGTTGCTTCTTGTCCTGCCTTCTGGTGCTTTGGAGAACAGCTTGACTCCCTCTTCTTTGGGGCAGCCCCTGAGATATTGGAACACTGCTATCATGTCCCCCTCGTCCTTCTCTTCATTAAACTAGACATACCCAATTCCAGCCACCGTTCCTTATATGTTTTAGCCTCCAGTCCCCCAATCATCTTTGTTACTCTTCTCTGCACTCTTTGCAGAGTCTCAACTTATGGGATACCTCAATGTTTTATCTCCGCTGCCTTTTTCTGTGAACATCCATTAATGTGGCCCTTATTGCAATGCACCCAGTGCTTTTTTTGTAAAAAAAAAAGGTGCCGGAACTCACACATGTCATACAACCCACCTTGCCTACCCTACAACGTTCCCTCCAAAAAAGGTGCCGGAACTCCGTTCTGAGCATTCTATGAGAAAAAAAAGCCCTGAATGCACCTAATCACATCTTCGGTTGGAAAAAAAAAATAATTGATTTTTCTGAAGACGTGTTGGCTTTCTTTCAAAACGTTTCAGTAAAAACAACTCCCCAAGTGTGTGGCTTGTGCGTCCTCCCTAAATTGTGGTTATTTTCGTTCAAAACGAGTGGGAACAGAACAAGGAAGGCTCTTCAGAGGTATAACAAGATAGCTTCCAAAAAGTTCACGTAAAACATATTGGCATCACCGTTGGATAATTGCAACTCCGTATGAGCTTTAGCTATGGAGAACAGGCCGCAGAATTGGTCAGCTTAAAGGAAGGACTGAAATAAGCCAGCAATTATTTCATATAATGGAATAACTTTCCACCTCACTTCCATTTAAACACGCCGTCAATTTTAATTAGAAAGTCATACTTGTAAGCGGAATTGAAGAAAGGAAAACACACACACACACACCCTCGTTGTAATGGTTCCTGGACCGCATCCTTGTAGTACATATTTTAGCCCAGACTGTAGTTTTGGGGTTTTTTTCCAGCTTAAATTAGAAGCACTGAGAGGTCTTTAATTATGGTGAGATGAAGAAAGTCTTTGTAATTTCACGCTAATTGTTCTCCTAATGAGATTGTCCATGTCTTCAGTATTTGTATTAGCTTCCTGGCTTCGTTTGGGAGTTTAAAATCCAAGTTTCATGGATTCTCCCTTTATTTCCATTTATTTGGGCAGCCCGGGAGATCTAGAAGAATGGCAATTTAGCCATTTCTTTGGTTCAGAAGGGATGGTTGACACCCTGAATTGAGGGGGTGATGATTTTTCCCAACGCAAACTTTCTGGTCATACATTCCACTTTTTCTCACAATGGTCATGTAATAGGAAGCAGATATGATTTATCTCCTTGCTAGGTCATTATCATTATATTGACAGAAAAGAATATTTGTAGCTCAGGCCTGACCTGTGGGGTCCTTGGTGCTCTCTGAGCTGGGTGGTTTTCTTGCAGACGTCTCATGACCCAACTAGGTAACATCGTCAGTGATAGAGGGGTGTGGGGTTTGCAGAGAGGAGGAGGAGGAGGAGGAGGACTGTGAGGTCCTTGGTGCTCTCTGAGCTTGTTCATTTTCTTGCAGACGTTTCATTACCCTACTAGGCCACATCATCAGGGGTGTGGGGTTTGGGGAGGAGGAGGAGGAATCTGGGGTCCTTGGTGCCTTCTAAGTTGGTTAGAAGTTCTAAGGTGGTTTTCTTGAAGATGTTTCATGACCCAACTAGGTAACATCGTCAGTGTTAGAGGGGTGTGAGGTTTGCAGAAAGGAGGAGGAGGAGGAGGAGGAGGAGGAGGAGGAGGAAGAAGAAGAGGAGGAGAAGGATGACTGTGAGGTCCTTGGTGCTCTCTGAGCTCATTCATTTTCTTGCAGACGTTTCATTACCCAACTAGGCCACATCATCAGGGGTGTGGGGTTTGGGGAGGAGGAGGAGGAGGAGGAGGAGGAATCTGGGGTCCTTGATGCTCTCTGAGCTTGGTGATTTTTTTGTAGACGTTTCATGACCCAACTAGGCCACATCATCAGTTCTAAAAGGGGGTGGCACGGAGCACCTTTGGGACATCCACGACCTGCGTGACTGAAAATCTCCATAGTCACTGAGACAGGAATGTGACATTTTTTATTTGAACAAGCCGGCCTGGCCTGATGGGGGATGGGTTGGGATTTTTACTGAAGCTTTTTATATTATTATATATTGTTATAGTTCGGGCTCTATTTAATTCACTTTTAACTTTTATATCTTGTATTAATGTGTGCCCTGTTCACCGCCCTGAGGCCTTCGGGAGAAGGGCGGTATACAAATATAATAAGAAATAAAATAAATAAATAAATTATGGAAGACTATGAATTGGATGGTCACTTCTACAGATAAGAACAGGAGAAGAAAGAGGAAAGAAGTCATAATCAAACAAAGACTATTAAAGTCAGCCACGTACAGTTCCCCCAAACGGCCGCTGAGATCTAGACCAAACCAATCAATGTTTTGGAGTACAAAAATGTTCTTTGAGTCAATACTCTAAACACAGGTGAAGAGCAAGCGGACGTTTAAAACCTTAGTAAGGCCACAGCTGGAGTACTGCATCCAGTTTTGGTCACCACATTACTCTACAAAAATTTATTTTATTTATTTTTATTTTAACTCCATTTATATCCCGCCCTACTCCGAAGACTCAGGGCGGCTTACAAGCTTAGCAGTAGCCTTCATTCTATGTATATGCCTGCTTATTCGGGCTTTTGCCCCCCCCCTCCAAGCGCCATTATTACAAAATCAGCTTATTGCCCCCAACAATCTGGGTCTTCATTTTACCTACCTGGGAAGGATGGAAGGCTGAGTCAACCTTGAGCCTGGTGGGACTCGAACCTGCGCTAATTGCAGGCAGCTGGTGTTACTTAAGAAGGCATTAGCCAACTGCTCCACCAAGGCTCTGATGTTGAGACTTTGGAAAAAGTGCAGAGAAGAGCAACTAGGATGATCCAAGGCCTGGAGGCTCAAACATACAAAGAATGGCTGCAGGATTTGGGTCTGGCTAATTTGAAAAAAAGAAGAAATAGGAGAGACAGGATAGCAGTGTTTGAGTATTTGAGGGGCTGCTACAAAGAAGAGGGGGGGTCAACTTATTTTCCAAAGCACCAGAGGGCAGGACGAGAAACAATGGTTGGAAATTAATCAAGGAGAGAAGCAACCTGGAATTAAGGAGAAACTTCCTAACAGTGAGGACAACGGCTGGCCTTCAGAAGTTGTTGGTGCTCCATCACTGGAGGTTTTTTAAGAAAAGACTAGACAGTCACCTGTCTGAAATGCTATAGGGTCTCCTGCTTGAGCAGGGGGCTGGACTAGAAGACCTCCAAGGTCCCTTCCACCTCTATTCCGACTGTTTGAACAATCCTATGCCGACTTGCATTCTCTTGTTGACACAATACAAAACAAAGGCCACAGCACCAATTTTAGGAGACTGGAAAGTTAACATTGGCCACAAAATATTGGGAGGATAACAGAAAAGTTGGCCAAAGGAAGCAGAAGAGAGATTATTAATAGAGTCTTGGCAAAAGAGGCTAATGTTTATAACAAATAGTTTCTCCCAGCCAAGGCAAAAAAAAATATTTCATCTCCACTGAAAGATGATTCTGCACAAGGGCATCGCAAGATAGACAGCAGCAAACACCAAATGGGCTACACAGTTGACAGGTAAACATGGATGCTAAATAAATAAATAAATAAATGAATAGGTGGAGAAGGTCTACAGGTAGTCCTCGACCTACGACCGCCATTGAGCCGACAGTTTCTGTTGCTAAAGCAAGGCATTTGTTAAGGGAGTTTTGCCCCATTTTGTGAACTTTCTTGCCACGGTTGTTAAGCGAATCACGGCCGCTGTTAAGTTAGTAAGGTGGTGGTTAAGTGAAACGGGTTTCCCCCCATTGACTTTGCTCGCCAAAAGGTCGCAAAAGGGCGATCACGTGACCCCGGGACGCCCCGACCGTCATAAGTATGAGTCAGTTGCCAAGCGTCTGAATTCTGAACGCTGCAAAGGTTGTAAGTGAGAAAAATGGGTCGTAAGCCACAACTTTTTTTTAAGTGCCGTTTTAAACTTCGGACGGTCGGTAAACAAACTGCTGTAAGCCAAGGACTATCTGCATTCGGTTCAGCAACACAAGGTATTGCGCTGACCATGGCTTGATCACAATCCCATTCTCACAAAATAATAGCTTCAGTCAAGGAAAACAAATAAAAAGAGTCAGACCCAACGGATAACTTTCTCTCAAGGCAACGTCTATATATTTATGCGATGACATTAACGAATAGAGCTGTCATAAATTAGATGGGATAAACAAATAGCCTAAAGTACTCCGGACTGAGATTTATGGCGGCATTAACGGCCCCAGAATGCCAATACCAAAAAGGCAAAAATGGCTGTTAGCCTGAACGTTGAAAATCGGGGTGGGGGGGTGAGGGGAGGGGGGAAACACAGAAAAGAAAATGCCCAGCTCACTGTTGATTTGTTGGGCTCCTTGCTTCTTTTCTTCAGATGTTTCGTTACCCAACGAGGTAACTTCTCCACTGCTAGAAGGGAGGGAATTTGCATGTATAAGAGCAAACCCCGCTCTCTTCTAGCACTGATGATGTTACCTAGTTGGGTAATAAAACGTCTGCAAGAAAGCAAGCTCAGAGAGCATCAAGCACCCCACAGTCCTCCTCCTCCTCCTCCTCCTCCTCCTCCTCCTCCTCCTCCTCCCACATGCCCTTCTAGCACTGATGATGTTACCTAGTTGGGTATTGAAACGTCTGCAAGAAAACCACCCAGCTCAGAGGGCACCAAGGACCCCACAGCCCTCCTCCTCCTCCTCCTCCTCATACCACACGCCCTTCTATCACGGATGATGTTACCTAGTTGGGTAATGAAATGTCTGCAAGAAAACTATCAAGCTCAGAGAGCACCAAGGACCCCACAGTCCTCCTCCTCCTTCACTCTGCAAACCCCTCTCCCTTCTAGCACGGATGATGTTACCTAGTTGGGTAATAAAACGTCTGCAAGGAAACAACCAAGCTCAGAGAGCACTAGGAATCCACAGTTCAACCCTGAGCTATACGTATTCTCTTCTACCAATGCAAGTTTTGCCAGGTAGCCAAATTTTTCTTGAAAGTCCTCAAGCTGAGAGTACTATTTATCTTCTATAGCATTGTTCCTGTCAATCCCAGTAGCCCACACCTCGTCATAATATCTTGGTCACAAAGCTGCTCTTCATCAGCTTTCCTCCCCCTCCTCCTCCTCCTCCCAGACTCCCTTCTAGCACTGATGATGTTACCTAGTTGTGTAATGAAATATTTGCAAGAAAACAGCCAAGCTCGGAGAGCACCAAGGGCCCTATAGTTCAACCTCAGTTACAAATATTCTCTTCTATTGGTGAATGTTGATTTCTAGAGGACAAGGCATCATTGTATATGTAAGCAAATTATGCAAAAATGTTAATGAAGACAACCAGATGGGAAGCAAAGAAAGAAAGTCACAGAAATAATGGGAATCTGATGAATTTTGTAAAAGACAAAAAACAAGACTAGACTAGACTAGACTAGACTAGACTAGACTAGACTAGAATAGAATAGAATAGAATAGAATAGAATAGAATAGAATAGAATAGAAATAAGGTATAGGATAGGATAGGATAGAATAGAATAGAATAGAATAGAATAGAATAGAATAGGAATTATTAAGAATAGAATAGAATAGAATAGAATAGAATAGAATAGAATAGAATAGAAATTATTAAGAATAGAATAGAATAGAATAGAATAGAATAGAATAGAATAGAA
>JAKJMR010001124.1:206029-217235 GCA_024449315.1 Daboia siamensis
GCCATAGTTCCTCATGCTGGCTCAGGAATTCTGGGAGTTGAAGTCCAGAGGTCATAAAGAGGGGCATAGTTCCTCATGCTGGCTCAGGAATTCTGGCAGTTGAAGTCCAGAGGTCATAAAGAGGGGCATAGTTCCCCATGCTGGCTCAGGAATTCTGGGAGTTGAAGTTCACAAGTCATAAAGGGGCCACAGTTCCCTGGTCTAGGGAATGACTCTTGCATATCTCCATGTAGGTCATCTTCCTGACTGTCTACGAATGGACAGGTCCTGTCTCTCCAAGGTCCCTTGCAATCCTGTTATTTTCTGTTCTATGTGCTACCTCATGTGAGGTGGGTGGGATAAATGAGACTATAAAAACTGCTCTAAGGCACAGAGCGGAGTGGGTGGGGTATGCACAATCTAAAGCAGAAAGGACTATCTCCAGTGCTTTTGCCAACACCACCTGTCCTGCTGGCTTCTTAGCTGTTTATTGCTAAAAACAAAAAAAGCCTAGTTTTTTCTGAGAGACAGCATTAAATCCAAATCTGACCACATTTGATCCAAATTTGACCGACCTAGAACTAAGGAGAAATTTCCTGACAAAACAATTAATCGGTGGAAGAGCTTACCTCCAGAAGGTATGGGTGCTGGAACACTGGAGTTGTGTGTTTTTTTTTTAAAGGGATTGGACAACCATTTGTCTGGGATGGTATAGGGTGTCCTGCTTGAACAGGGGGGGTTGGACTAGAAGACCTCCAAAGTCCCTTCCAACTCTGTTATTCTGTTATATCTGGATGAAAGGAACCAAAGAAAGCAGGGAATGAATTGTGAGGAAGTTCTCATGAAGTTCCATGAGTTTGGGACAACCTCTGGCCAATGCTTTGTGATCTGCCCCTTTGGTTTAGATCGAGTCATGAGGCTTGGCAAACTCAGGAAAACAAGAACTGGTGTTGAGTTTCTGGAATGCTCTTTATTCCCAGTCAAATACCGCAAGAGATTCTTGAAAGACTCCCAAAGTAATTCTCCCACACGATTTATATCTAGCGTAATGAAGGTGGAGCTGCTCCGAGTCTCTTTCTCATACTTCTCTCTTTTTCATACTTCTTCAAGAGTCGCTCTTGTAATGACCCAGTTTCCTCCCTTAATTGCCTTGGTGTCTCCTTAGAGCTCCATCAGAAATTATTTCTGAAGACAGGTTGAATGTTCTTCTGAAAGAATATTTAACTATTATTCAAAAATCGCCTGATGGACTACCTACCAGCCCAGGGGAGTATGGAAGAAAAAGAGAAGTAGTGATAACAAGCATCTAGTCCCTTTGCTTTAGAACACAAGCGAGGAAACACAATTTGTATGGACTTCCTTTCGTAGATTTGAATGTCACAAATTAACAACTACAGTACAAACAAACCCTCGAGCACTAAGGTAGGACCTCCCCAGCCTTCACCTATTGAGCAGTTCATTAAGGTGGAGTTCCTTTGAAGCTTTGGAATTTCTTTCTCCGAGACTGGTTGCTCGGCAGATTAAGAATCTCTTTTTTTTTGATAAGGCAATAATGACTATAAATAACAATAATAATAATAATAAGTTGGAAGGGACCTTGGAAGTCATCTAGTCCAACCCCCTGCTAAGGCAGGAAACCCTATGCCATTTCAGACAAATGGCTGTCCAGTCTCTTCTTAAAAACTTCCAGTGTTGGAGCACTCACCGCTTCTGGAGGCAGGTGGTTCCACCGGTTAATTGTTCTCACTGTCAGGAAGTTTCTCCTTAGTTCCAGGTTGCTTCTCTCCTTGACTAGTTTCCATCCGTTGCTTCTTGTCCTGTGTAGTGTATGCCTCTAAAGCATACACGGAAATGTCAGCACAGCAGGGGGCTGGGCAACTCCAGGCTATAACCGCTTTGGCGGGAAAGCCTAAATAGAGCGAGTCGTTGACAGCCCCAGGGCATGGTCAGCTCTGGCGGTAAGCCAGGGTTTAAATCCATTGGCCACTTGCACTGGCGGGAAACCCAGGTTTAAATCTATTGGTCACCATTCACCTGGGCAGGTATAAAGAGACGCCAGGTAACCCCTTTGCCCCAGCTTCATTTCGGACTCAATAAAGAAATACTACCCAGCTCAAGTGTCCGTCTCTCCGTTCAACCACGCGACATTGCATCCTGCTTTCAGGTGCTTTGGAGAATAGCTTGGCTCCCTCTTCTTTGTGGCAGCCCCTGAGATATTGGGGCACTGCTATCATGTCCCCCCTCGCCCCTCTCTTCATTTAGCTACACATACCCAATTCCAGCAACCGTTCTTTATATGTTTTAGCTTCCAGTCCCCCAATCATCTTTGTTGCTCTTCTCTGCACTCTTTCTAGAGTCTCGACATCTTTTTTACATCATGGTGACCAAAACTGGATGCAGTATTCCAGGTGTGGCCTTACCAAGGCATTGTAAAGTGGTATTAGTACTTCCCGTGATCTTGATTCTATCCCTCTGTTAATGCAGCCTAGCACTGTGTTGGCTTTTTTGGCAGCTGCAGCACACTGCTGGCTCATATTGAAGTGATTGTCCACTAGGACTCCGAGATCTCTCTCACAGTTACTACTATCAAGCAAGGTACCACCTATACTATACCTGTGCATTTGATTTTTCCTGCCTAAATGTAGAACTAAATGTTGGGAAACTGCCAGCTAGGCTGGAAGGAGGAGTTAAGTGGGGACCTAGCTTGGAATCCTTGTACAGCTGCAAACAACGTAAGCTTGACTTCCCCAAGATCCTTGAGCCTTACTTGGTCATTCCCAGGGGAAGGCAAGCAGTCTGGAAAGATTCTTGTAATACAGGTGGTAGAACAATAAAATTGCTCACTTTCACTCTTCACGAGGGGCTCTGGTTGCAATCAATGTCAATGACTAATCCGCTACATGTACATAGAGATATCTTTCCACTCACCCATTGCGCAATCTCTTCTCGTTGATTTGTTTATAAGCACTTCTATGGCTGGCCAACTCCAGCCAGGTGGACTCCCAAAATGAATTGAGAAAGCGCCATCCTACCTGGATCCTACAAAGGAGAGGCAGTCCTGGTAGTAGATGACCAAGGAGTTCAATTCAGCCCTGGCCTTGTGTCCTGGAGCAACTGGTAGACAGCCAAGAAGAAGGTGCCATTGTATAATTGACCCACCGCGATAATAACCGTCATCATCTTGGCGCTTGGCGATGTCAAAGCTAGGATTAAGTCAGCATAATGGCTACTTCTCCTTTAATAAGGGCAGGGACATCTCTCATCAGCAGAAACATCAAAAAACCTTCAAAGATCACCCAATAGTGACTGGATGACCAACACACAACTGGAAGTACTTGTCACTTTCCTAACGGATCTAACAGAACGTAAGATCAAGACCTGTTCTCCAGTAGGCCATGGTGTAGGAAACAGAATAAAGGATTCCCAGCTTGAGTAGGGGGTTGGACTAGAAGACCTCCAAGGTCCCTTCCAGTTCTATTCTATTCTATTCTATTCTATTCTATTCTATTCTATTCTATTCTATTCTATTCTATTCTATTCTATTCTATTCTTATTTCTGTTCTGTTTGTTCTGTACTGTTCTGTTCTTTAAGAGGAGGCCATGGTGGAATAAATTTTGTACTGTAAGAGCAATTTTAGCATGGAAGCCATGATCCAGATAGGTGTTGGGCTTCTGTACACCAGATGCGTTCGGAAAGGCCAGATAGAGTTACAGGCAGTCCTTGAACTTAACAAACCCAATTCTACCCAAAAGTTATGTTGCTAAGTGAGACATTTGGGAAATGAATTTTGCCCCATTTTACAAACTTTCTTGCCACCGTTGTTAAATGAATCACTTCAGCTGTTAATACAGTAACAGGTTTGTTAAGGGAATCCAGCTGCCCCCTTGTCTTTGCTTGTCAGAAGATTGCAAAAGGTGGACATATGACCCCGGGACACTGCGACCGTCATAAATATGAATCATTTGCCCCAAGCGTCTGGATTTGGATCACGTCACCGTGGGGAATGCCTCAACGGTCGTAAGCTGAAAAATGGTCATAAGCAATGGTAGGATTCAGCTGGTTCACACCACTTTGGCAGAACCGGTAGCTAATTTTTTGTTGCCGAGGCCCAGAACGGACTTCCAGAAGCGGCATCCACACAGAGAACCGGTTGTTGACCTATTTGAATCCCACCACTGGTCATACGTCACTTTTTTCAGTGCCGTTGTAACTTCAGATAGTCACTAAATGAACCGTTGTAGGTTGAGGCCTACCTGTATTCTATAAATTGGACTCACGCACTGAGCAGAAATTTGGATTTTAAGGCGATAGGGATAGAAATAGTAACAGCTGCAGCAATTTATACTTATTTTGTGTGTGTGCAGAACAAGAGAACAGCCTAAATGTTGTCTGCTAACTCTGCAATCCTGTTATTTATTATTTTATGTGTATTTATTTTATGATATTATTTTATGTGTATTTCCACTTAATACATTAATCTACCTATAATTATGGCATTTCCTTGCTCCTTGACTTATTGACAATGTGCAGTGTTTCATACAAACTATAAAACATTTAGTTGATTAAAATGAATCACCCGTTAAACTCTGATCGCCTCTAACATGCCATAAACCCATTATGGCTTAATCCTGTCAACTAACATGAACATCCTTTTGGAGTCCGGATTTTTTTCCCTCGTAAGTTGAATGTGGTGTAAGTTCAATTTTAATTTTTATTGATTAAAAAAAAATATATGTCACAACAAGAACATCTCCACCGTGCTGTAGATTTAGGCTGGAAAACTGAAGGCCTGGCGCTGTTTATTGTTTACTTACAAGGCAATAAAATTTCCAGCAATGCCCATTTGGAAAAGCGAGCCCGAATCTTGCATCGTTAAATAACACTCCTTTATTTAGATTAAACGGTGTTTTTATCCTGTTTAGTGGAATTACAAAACCGATGCCTTCGGTTTGTTAAACCTGTGTTTAACGAGGTGTCCAGCCATCAGTTGGCCCCCATTCCTTCCAGGAAAGTCTGCTTTTCAGATGATGAATTTGCTCCACCTCCGGAATCCTTAATTGGGTTTAATTGGCCACCACAAAGTTCTTCTCTCAATCTCCCAGTAAGGATTTCCCCTCAAATGGTGACAAATTAGTAGAGCTGCATCCATACAAATGTTACACAAGGAAGAATCAGAGGTGAAGTTTAGGATTAATCTAAATAATAAATTTAATCTAAAGTCATAAAAGAGCCAAGGTTGCCTAACCCTGGCCTAGGCCTAGGCCTAGGCCGTTTTGTGACTTGTGGACTTCAACTCCCAGAATTCCTGAGTCAGCCCTGCTGAGGGGAAAGGGAGAGCTTTCCAAGCTGAGCCATACTGGCTCAGGAATTCTGGGTGTTAAGTAGTGGGCCCTTGGGTGCAGGAATGACAACATAAGGCTGAGTACAGGATAACTCATACTTTATTCTTACTAGAACTGCACTGAAACTTGGGCTGCAACCAGCCGCAATATATAGTCTAGCCCCTAGGCAGCAGCCAATAGGTTTGAACTCACTCTTGCCGCCTGGGGCTAGCCAATTGCAAGACAGGAGACAGCTAGTCTGGGTTGCTGGAGAGCCGTTAGCTGCTCCAGCAATGCATGTGGTGTATCACCACAAGCCCATTACATAACACTGGGAGTTGAAGTCCATGAGTCATAAAAGAGCCAAGGTTGCCTAGCCCTGGCCTAGATGAAATTTGCCTAGATTTCTTTCAGCATTTCATGTCGCTTCATGATTTATAGCACCGCATCCTGAATTATCTTCGAGGGCGGCTTCCAGAAGTTGGACAGCCTGGGGGGGGAAACATTACGAAACTCTGGAATCTCAGGTTACGAGGTGGCTTCTCACGCCCCATGAGTAGGAACTCGAGAAGAATCTTAACCTGTTTAGAGGATTCTGCACCAAGACAATTGCCTGCTTGGTGAGTATGATTTTAATACTTTATCCCATAGGCACTTGCACAAATTTAATTTTTCCCCCCCTCGGCTGTCCAACTTCTGGAAGCCGCCCCCGAAGATGATTCATGGTGCAGTGCCATAAATCATGAAGTAACAAGTGACACGAAATGCCGAAGGAAACCTAGGCAAATTTCATCTCAGCCTTTTAGGGGTGGAAAGAGAAAAGTGAGAATGGGAAGCTATAATTGGATTTCACTTTAATTTCACGAAGTCTTGGCGGGAACGATCATGATGGCTATTGATCATAGATCATTTACAGCTAATTCTCCGGGATGGACTTAAATTGGAGGGAAGGCGCTGAATGTATTTGTCTTGAGTGCTGGTTGATGGTGACAGTAGCAATTTGGAGGCCAGATAAAAAGAAGATTAATTTCTTAATTTCTTCAGCTGTTTGAGGGAAGACGTCATCTAACACTGAGCGGGTTTGAAAGGAACTCAGGAAACCTTGCAGATGCAGGTAGCCCTTGACGGACGGCCACAAGAGAGCCCAACTTTTCTGTTGCTAAGCCAGACAGTTGTTGAGTGAGTTTTGCCCAATTTTATGACCTGTCTTGACATAGTCGTTAAGTGAATCCCTGCAGCTGTTAAATTAGTCACACGGTCGTGAAGTGAATCTGGCTTCCCCCGTTGAGTTTCCTTGTCAGAAGGTTGCAGAAGGGGAATCACATGGCCTTGGGACACTGGAATGGACCACCCACAACTCCAGGAGGCAAGGCATTCCATTGACTAATCATTCTCACTATCTCTTCCTCCTCCTCCTCCTCCTCCTCCTCCTCCTTCTCTTCCTCCTCTTCCTCCTCCTTCTCTTCCTCCCCTCCTCCTCCTCCTCTTCCTCCCCCCCCTCCTACTCCTCTTCCATCATCATCTGATTTAGCCTCCAGCTTACTGAGCTCTGTAGCCAGCTTGTGTAGCCTGCATTTGCTTACGTAATTTATCCTGTTCACCATCTTCTTTAGGATTCAGGTCCCTAACGCCGCTGCCTAAAACTCAGCGACTCTGAAGCCAGTCTCACAGAGATGCATTAGCGTGCAGGAGAGTGCACTGAAAAATATTTTTCCCAAGCCTCTCCCGCTGATTAAAGGAAGGCAACAGGAGGCCAATCCACAAACCCCACATTCGGAATCTATGTTGATCTGCCTGGCGAGACAGCTTCCATTCTTGGCTTTCCCCGGCGATTTCCTTCCTGTTGCCTGTGCTTCCCGCCACATTCGTTGTGCGCAAAGGCCGTCTCGGGGAGCCCTTCAAGCTCAAGGTGGGCACCTGAAGAACAGTCACGTGGCCCAATTATTCTTTTTTTTTTTTCTTCCGCGGCGTGGGAGGGCAGCCCAAAGAAAAAATCCTCATCGCAAGAAGAGTCTTTATATTTAGCCCAGAGAGACAAAGCAGGAGCTTGCAAGTCATGTCTTTTATTAGCAACGGCCCACTTTCTTCCAACAGGAAGAAAAAGTGATATATATTGTGGGAAGAATCCAGAGAAAGAAATATTTTAGGAAATATTAAAAAGGCAGAATAATATATTTCCCCAAAGGATCTGAAAGGCAGAACCCTCCCCCCCCCCTCACCCCCAGGTTTCTCTGCCCCAAACAGAAACCAGGTCTGTAGAAATGGAGATGTGATCATCTTGTCAGAAAGATTGGAGCCAGGAAGCTGATGGGATTAGAAAGACAAAGATCCCTAGACTCAAGAATCCCTCACACCAAACAATCCAACACAGGGACATAGTCATCAGCCACACCCCCAGGGAAGCAGGATATGACCTTTGAGACATAATAGGATTATCCCACCACCATCAGAATACCAGAAAGGCACACTCAGACTCAGGCCAAAGTTCATGCCACAGGAACAACTCCAACCACAAAAGCCTTGGTGGAGCAGTGGGCTAATGCCTCCTGAAGTAACACCAGCTGCCTGCAATTAGTGCAGGTTCGAGTCCCACCAGGCTCAAGGTTGACTCAGCCTTCCATCCTTCCCAGGTAGGTAAAATGAGGACCCAGATTGTTGGGGGCAATAAGCTGACTTTGTAATAATGCCGCTTGGGGTGTGTGTGAAAGCCCTAATAAGCAGGCATATACATAGAATGAAGGCTACTGCTAAGCTTGTAAGCCGCCCTGAGTCTTCGGAGAAGGGCGGGATATAAATGGAATAAAAAAAAAAAGCCCAAGAAGATATAAAAACCCACCACTCCCTGCAACATGTGGTCAGTTGTTTTTCCCAGAGCCATCTTTCTGTCTGGCTCTCCTCTTCAATAAACTGCAACCGTCTTTCCAAAGCAGTCCCCATGTTGTTTATTCCCAGCTTGGACTGAACCCTGATGAAGTTTTTTCTTTCAACAATATAATCAATATGTAGCTGGAAGAGGTGAAAGACCAGGCTGGAGAGGAGGAGAAAGAGAAAGAAAGAGAAAGGGGTAGGAGGGGGAAGAGGGGGAAGAGGAGGAGGAGGAGAAAGGCGGATGAAGAGGAGGAGAAGGAAAAGGGGTCGGTCCTCTCGCCTCTCCAGTTCAACATTTACATGAAACCGCTAGGTGAGATCATCCGTGGTTTTCGAGTCGGGTATCACCAGTATGCTGATGATACCCAGCTTTTTATTTCGACCCCAAACCACCTCAATGATGCCCTCGATGTGATGTCCCGTTGCCTGGAAGCAGTTCGGGTCTGGATGGGGAGGAACAGGCTTCAACTCAACCCTGACAAGACTGAGTGGCTGTACGTGCCGGCATCTCGGGATATTCAGAACGTTCCATCTCTTTCTATGGGGGGTGAGTTATTACCCCCCGTAGATAGGGCTCGCAACTTGGGAGTCCTCCTAGATTCACAGCTTTCCTTGGAAGACCACATAATAGCTGTGACTAGGGGAGCCTTTGCCCAGGTTCGCCTGGTACGCCAATTACGGCCCTATCTAGACCGGGACGCCCTGCGTACGGTCACTCATGCACTCGTGACCTCTCGTTTAGACTACTGCAATGCTCTCTACATGGGGCTGCCCTTGAGGACCACTCGGAGGCTCCAACTGGTACAGAATGCAGCCGCGAGAGTTGTGTTGGGAGTCTCCCGATACTCCCATGTTACACCTCTACTCCGTGAGCTGCATTGGCTCCCAGTTGTCCTCCGGGTGAGATTCAAGGTGCTGGTAATGGTTTTCAAAGCCCTACATGGCATGGGTCCGGAGTACCTTAGGAATCACCTGCTGCCAGCGTCAACTTCCCTCCGCCCAGTGCGCTCCCACAGAGAGGGCCTCCTAAGGGTGCCGCCGTTCGGAGAATGCCGTCTGAAGGCTCCCAGGGGGAGGGCGTTCTCTGTGGGCGTACCTGACCTATGGAACCGTTTACCGGTTGAGCTCCGGATGGCTCCCGACCTTCGCTCCTTCCGACGCAACCTAAAAACCTATCTCTTTGAGCAATCCGGTCTGGTCTGACGGGTTCTGTTGTAATTATTGTTTTAATGTAACTTATCTTCTGCATTTGGGCAAAATTAGGGTTTAATTTGTTTTCAACTTCTGTATTTGTACATTTTGATATTTAAGCCACTGTTCACCGCCCTGAGTCCTTAGGGAGAAGGGTGGTATACAAATCAAATCAAATCAAATCAAATCAAATCAATCAATCAATCAATCAATAAAAGGAGAGGAGGAAGAGGGAGAGAAAAGAGGGAGAAGGAGTAAGAGGAGAAGGAGAAGGAGAAAGGGGGAGGAGGAGGAGGAGGAGGAGGAGGAGGAGGAGGAGGAGGAGGAGGAAGAGGATGAGGAGGGTCATTGCAATCCAGTCCTTTGAACTGGGAGGCAATTGTTGGATTAAGTCATTACCCCCAAAGAGGACAGATCATATTTGTACCAGGTGATCGAAATTTGGGCCCTTGGCAACCATACGTATTTGCAGCGGTCGCAGCGTCCCTGAAGACGTCATCCCCGTTTGCAACGACTGTGGTGAAAAGATCGCAAAATAAAGGGGAACAGCCTGGCTTAGCCTTGCAAATTCTGATTCATCGACTGAGAACTCGCTGTACCCTGGTTTAATTTTGGGAGAAGAACCAGTCTCCATGATCCAGCTATTTTCCAGGTGAAATTGGCTTCCACCTTCCAAAAAAGGATGGCCGTTAATTGTAAGCGGTGTGGTCATTAAGATCCAGGAGAAAATAGTTGTTGTTGCGGTTGTCGTTGTGGTGGTTGTTGTTGTTGTTATTATTATTATTATTATTATTAGCATTATCGAAATGGAGAGAAGCAGACTTTGCAACTCGTTATGCTATTTTATTTTTGTTGGTTTGTTTATAGAACTTCTTCCTCAGATCTCTTAACTGAGTCACCCATCTGGAATATTTTATTTATTTTATTTTAATTCCATTCATATCCTGCCCTTCTCCGAAGACTCAGGGCGGCTTACAAGCTTAGCAATATGTCTTTTCCTACTAGATCAGCCATGTCAAACACAAGGCCCGGGGGCCGGATGTGGCCCGCAAAGTGATTTCATGCGGCCCGCGAAGCCATCCTGGAAACAGTGAGGGACCGGCCTCCACTGCCTTGGCCCTGGCCCAGAGACCCCCCTCCTGCCAGAGACCCTTAGATCTGTCCCACTCCTGCCTGGGCCCCCATAGGCACCTTGATGCAAACGACGTAGAGCTGGCCACGCCCACCCAGTAGGCCATACGCACTCTAGCCACGCCCACCCAGTAGGCCACGTCCACCCTGGCCACACCCACCCGGCCCCCTGAGGGCAACGGCAATGCTGATGCGGCCCTCAGTGAAATTGAGTTTGACACCCCTGTACTAGATCATGATCTCCTGGCTCTCAGGCAGCCAGCTGTTCTGTTGTTTACTTGCAGCCCAAAAGAGACAACACTTTGCAATTCCAACATCAGCCGGCTGTTAAAAGTTTGCATCTGTTGAACTTGGGTGCTTGGAATAGAATTCTTGGAATGTATTTCCTTGAGTCCTCAGGTTCCCAAAGTTAAAAAAAAAAAATATGTTCTGAATATGCTGGAGCCCACTAGTGAAATCTGCCATGCTTTAGGTAAATCTGGGGTATGTTTTATTATATATTTTTTTTTTATTTTAGAGCAAGTTTAGTCTAGTGGTTAAGCACTAGCCTAGAAAGTGGGAGACAATGAGTTCTAGTTCCTGTTTAGGAACGAAAGCCAGCTGGGTGACTTTGAGCCAATCACTAGGAGACAGTGAGTTCTAGTCCCACCTTAGGCATGAAAACTGATTGGGTGACTTTGAGCCAATCACCAGGAGACAGTGAGTTCTAGTCCCA
>JAKJMR010001124.1:246206-259319 GCA_024449315.1 Daboia siamensis
TCTCTCTCTCTCTCTCTCTCTCTCTCTCTCTCTCTCTCTCTCTCTCTCACACACACACACACACACACACACACACACACACACACACCCATTATCTGAGTCTGCCTCCACTGCTCCTGTTCCTTGTCTCTCTAGTCATCTGCTGCGGCTTGGTTGGTTGTTTGTTGCCTCTCAAGGAAGATGTATTGGGTGTTCAGGCTCTGACTCAGAAATAAAATGACACAGATGAAAGAGATGATGGAAGCAAGGAAGCTATTATTTATGACAGATGGGTTTACTATATGTACTAAGTCATTAACCCCTGCTGGTCTGGAGCATCCAGCCATCTGAAGGCCACAGTGACTCCACAGATTCTAGATTCCTGTTGGTTTGCGACAGATTCTAGTAAAAAATATTGTTCACCCCTCGTTGGGTGACAGTTTTCTTCCTTCAATAAACCAAGTCCAGAAAAACAGACCTTGCTCCAGATATTCTGCATGCTTCAAAAAGCATGTGATAAGGGGAACTTAGCAATATCTTGAGAAAGAATAAAGAAATCTCCGCATGCTGTTCACTCCCCACCCCCCGACACGCAAAGCTACAACCATTTTCCTTCCATTTGCAAACTTCACAATGCGTGTGCCTTTAAACAAACTTCTCCAAGGTGGAACCCAGAACTAGAACCTGGGACCAGAACCCAGAAACACACACACACACACACATGGTGACAAACATACAAAGACCGCAGTAATTCTGAAGACATGTGACTTTCCCCAGCCTAACTGAAGAACATCTGAAGCTGAATGAGTTAGACAAGCGAGGTAACGGTTTCTAATTTGGGAAATTAGAATTAGATTTTGCACATTTTTAGCATACTATTTTGCATATTTTTTTTTTGAGCAAAGCTAAAGTGACTTGGGGAAAAAAATGCCTTTATTAATAAATATCCTTGTCATCTCTGCAACTCTCTAGGTGCAATAACACGCTGCGCAAAAGCTATCTTTGGAAAATGTGATCTGGGTTGGTGATTCAGACCGCACTGTTGAATTGGCCCAACTCGGCAGATCAACAGAAGTTTCCAAACTGATGTGAATAAACCTGCAAAGGGGGGGTGGGGGGTGGGAATTACCGTCAAGTCAAGTTCAAGTGGAATTTTGAAGTTCTTCATTAAGCAAGTCTCTTGAGGAACTAAATGGAGTTTTCCATAATAATAACCTATTCTGAAATGAAAATGACGGCGTTGGTATAATTCACAGATGTATTTATTTATGACGAGGCAAAGTACCAAGACCTGTGCTATAATTTCTTTTCCGATTAATTCTTCTCGCAACTTCTGGAGGCCAGCTCTTCCACTGGTTAATTGTTCTCACTGTCAGCAAATTTCTCCTTAGTTCTAGGTTGCTTCTCTCCTTGATTAGTTTCCATCTGTTGCTTCTTGTCCTACCTTCAGGCGCTTTGGAGAATAGTTTGACTCCCTCTTCTTTGGGGTAGCCCCTGAGATATTGGAAGACTGCTATCAAGTCACCCCTCGTCCTTCTCTTCTGAACCTTTACGGAATACAGAATAACCAGAGTTGGAAGGAATCCTGGAGGTCTTCTAGTCCAACCTCGTGCTCAAGCAAGGGACCCAATACAGTTTGGGACAGCTGGCTATCCAATCTCTTCTTGGAAAATCTCCAGTGATGGAGCACCCACAACTTTTGTTCTCTCTGTTAGGAAATTTCTCCTTAGAAGAGTTGGTTAGGGGCAGCCGTGACAATGGGAGAAGCCATTCAATTAGGCAGCAAAACTGTGGGTGTTGCGGTCCAAATATAGTTGAGAAAACGCTCATATATATATATATATATATATTTTCATCCTGCTCTCTTCTAGCAGAGGTCAGCTTTTGTCCCACCATAGCTTCACGATTTTTTTTTCTCTCCCCGAGATGGATTCTAAAGAACATCACTAGAAAAATTTTCCTCCAGCGAGGAGGTCAACTGCATATTTTGCTTAGATGTGAAGCTCTTTCATCTTCAAGTGGGTGAGTGGGAGGGAGGGAGGAAATAAATGTTGTGTTTGATTCTCATCTTTGGTCTCCATAGTTATAGAACTCTTTTATGCGTTTGCCTGGAATAAAAGATGGCTCGGCCATCACGAATGAGATGGCCTTGCCTCCAGCTGGTTTGAGTTCCCTAAAAGTGGCCCATTCTTTTTTATTTATTTTTATTTTTTAAATTCTCCATCCTCAGTTCTCCTGAAATAAATACTTGCACCCTGAGAGAGAAAGCATTTTTAGGCTGACTATTCTTAAGTCTTTCTCTTCCACCACATCTATCTCTTCCTTTCATTCGTTTGGCAAAACTATTTATTTTCGGATTACCTAAGGGAACACCTGCTGCCAGCATCAATTTCCCATCGTCCTGTGCGCTCCCACAGGGAGGGCCTTCTCAGGGTACCGCCGGTTAAGGAATGCCGGCGGGTTATTCTCAGGGGAAGGGTGTTCTCTGTGGACACACCGGCCCTATGGAACCAACTTCCCACGGAACTCAGGACTGCCCCCGACCTTCGCTCATTTCGCCGGGACTTGAAAACCTGGTTCTTCGAGCTGTCTGGCCCAGACTGAGGGGTTTTAATTTAATTTAATTTAATTGGGTTTTAGTTTAACTTCAGGGACTGTAATTTAATCATAGTTTTAACTGATCTTAATTTAGTATGTTATGTATTTTAATTTTCCCTGTAAACCGCCCTGAGTCCTACAGGAATAGGGCAGTATATAAATTTTAATAATAATAATAATAATAATAATAATAATAATAATAATAATAATAATAATAATAATAATAATAATAATAATAATAATAATAATAATTATTATTATTATTATTATTATTATTATTATTTTCGGATTGCATTCAGAATACAGAATTACAGGTTGACTCCATCTTCTTTCTGGCAGCCCCTCAAATGCTGAAACACTGCTAGCGTGTTCTCCCCCCTCCCCCACAGTCCTTCTCTTCTGAACTTTTACAGAATATGGAATAACAGAGTTGGGCGGGACCTTGGAGGTCTTCTAGTCCACCCCCCTGTTCAGGCAGGAGACCCTATACCATTACAGACAAATGGTTGTCCAGTCTCTTCTTAAAAAGCCTCCAGTGTTGGAGCATTCACCGCTTCTGGAGGCAGGTTGTTCCACTGGTTAATTGTTCTCACTGTCAGGAAGTTTCTCCTTAGTTCCAGGTTGCTTCTCTCCTTGGTTAGTTTCCATCCGTGGCTTCTCGTCCTGCCTTCAGGCGCTTTGGAGAATAGTTGACCCCCCCTCTTCTTTGTGGCAGCCCCTCAAATAATACTGGAACACTGTTATTATGTCACCCCTAGTCCTTCTTTTCACTAGACCAATTTCTGCAGGCACCTTCATCTGGCTATGGACGTCATCTGTCTTCTGGGCCATCTAAAAAACTAGATTAAAATTAACTTAGTACATTTAAAAAAAACACATCTTAGGTCTTTGTTTGGCGTGGTTAAGAAGAACGTGGTTGACATCAACTTCAAAATGTTACATCCACATGAACAAAACACAGTGGCTGTTTTTAAGATCACTTCTAACTTTGTCCTCCAAAATACATCAGATTAATGTTGAATACCAGCCGTGCAATTCACAAAAATTATTATTATTATTATTATTAATTTTATTTATATACCGCCCTTCTCCCGAAGGACTCAGGGCGGTGAACAGGGCAATACATGTTAAAAAACAGTACTACAAAAATTAAAAGAGAATTAAACAAGATGCCCCTAAAACAATAAAATAAGATAAAACCCACAATAAAAACCCTAACCCATCCCCCATCAGGCCAGGCCGGCTTGTTCGAATAAGTAGGTCTTCAGATCGCGTCGGAAGGAGCGGAGGTCAGGTGCCATCCGGAGCTCAACCGGCAACTGATTCCATAAAGCCGGTGCGCCCACAGAGAAGGCCCTCCCCCTGGGGGCCACCAGCCGACATTCCCTGACCGGCGGCACCCTGAGGAGGCTCTCTCTGTGGGAACGCACTGGGCGGAGGGATGTTGATGCCGGCAGCAGGTGATCCCCGAGGTACTCCGGACCCAAGCCATGTAGGGCCTTATAAACCATCGTCAGAACCTTGAATCGCACCCGGAAGACAACTGGTAACCAATGCAGCTCGCGGAGTAAAGGTGTAACATGGGAGTACCGGGAAACCCCCAAGACAACTCTCGCGGCTGCATTCTGTACCAGTTGGAGCCTCCGAGTGGTCTTCAAGGGAAGCCCCATGTAGAGAGCGTTGCAGTAGTCCAGACGAGAGGTGACGAGCGCATGAGTGACCGTGCATAGGGCATCCCGGTCTAGATAGGGCTGCAACTGGCGCACCAGGCGAACCTGGGCGAAAGCCCCCCTAGTCACAGCCACCATATGATCTTCTAAAGTAAGTCGTGAATCTAGGAGGACTCCCAAGTTGCGAGCCCTATCTACGGGGGGTAAAAGCTCACCCCCCATAGAAAGAGGTGGAATATTCTGAATATCCCGGGATGCCGGTATGCACAGCCACTCAGTCTTGTCAGGGTTGAGTTGAAGTCTGTTCCTCCCCATCCAGACCCGAACCGCTTCCAGGCAACGGGACATCACGTTGAGGGCATCACTGGGGTGGTTTGGGGTCGAAATGAAAAGTTGGGTATCATCCGCGTACTGATGATACCCAACTCCAAAACCACGAATGATCTCACCCAGCGGTTTCATATAGATGTTGAACAGGAGAGGCGAGAGGACCGACCCCTGAGGAACCCCACAAACGAGAGACCTCGGGGCCGACCTCTGTCCCCCTGCCAACACCGACTGCGAACGTCCCAGGAGATAGGAGGAGAACCACTGAAGAACTGTGCCTCCCACTCCCAATCCCCTGAGACGCCGCAGCAAGATACCATGGTCGATGGTATCGAAAGCCGCTGAGAGATCTAATAGGACTAGGACAGAGGAATGTCCCCTGTCCCGAGCCCTCCAGAGATCATTCACCAGAGCGACCAATGCCGTCTCCGTGCTGTACCCGGGCCTGAAACCCGATTGGCACGGGTCTAGATAATCCGCTTCATCCAGGACCAGAGGGAGCTGATGCGCCACCACAGTCTCAACAACCTTCGCAAGAAAGCGAAGGTTGGAGACTGGACGAAAGTTATTTAACACAGCTGGGTCCAAGGCAGGCTTCTTGAGGAGGGGTCTCACCACCGCCTCCTTCAAGACGGCGGGGAAACTACCCTCACTCAAAGAAGCAGATATAACCGCCTGGAACCAGCCTCGTGTCCTCTCCCGAGCTGCATAAACCAGCCAAGAAGGGCACGGGTCCAATAAACATGTGGTGGAGCTCAACCTCCCCATAATCCTGTCCACTTCCTCAGGGGTCACAGAATCAAACTCCTCCCAGATAACATCGACAAGACCGCCCGTATCCTGATCGCCAGACCCTGCCCAGTTGGAGTCCAGACCGGTCCGAATCCGAGCGATTTTATCCGACAGATGTTGACCAAACTCCTCGGCACGACCCTGCAAGGGTTCCTCCCTCACCTCCTGATTAAGGAGGGAGCGGGTCACCCTAAACAGGGCGGCCGGGCGATTATCTGCGGACGCGATGAGGGCAGAGAAATAATTACACCTCGCCGCCCTCATCGCTGCGAGATAAGACCTAATAAAGGTTCTTAGACGCAACCGGTCGGATTCGGATCGGCTGGACCTCCAACAGCTCTCTAGGCCCCGTTTCCGACGCTTCATCTCCCGGAGCTCCATAGAAAACCATGGAGCTCGTTGGGATCTGCACCGGGTCAGGGGCCGCAAGGGTACAACTCGGTCAAGTGCCTCAGTGGCCGCCCTTTCCCAGGCTTCCACTAGGTCATCCGCCGAGTTGTGAGCAACGGAGGCAGGTGGGGACCCCAGCACTGCCTGGAACCTATCAGGATCCATTAAGCGCCTGGGACGGTACCATCTAGTTGGCTCCGTATCCCCACGGCGGGGGGTGGCAAAACGGAAGACCAGCCGCAGGAGGTAATGATCGGTCCATGACAGGGGCATAATAAATGGAGAGCCCCCACCAAGATCATCAAACCACCGTCCAGATAAAAAAACCAGGTCAAGGGTGTGGCCTCCCTTAAAAATAATGGCTGTATCCACACAAAGACCTGTGGGTTTGGTTTGTTTTTTGAAGAAATCACCATAGTTTCAGCAAGGAGACAGCGAGCATCCTAAGTCCAAAAATGCTAGAGGATTCCTGGAAGTCCGGCATGCAGATAAATCGACCATTAACAGACATATAGAGATAAACAACATTTACACTGCGGTTCCAAAGAGTCAGTCGAAAACAAAAAGACCACAACACCTCCTGACCCAGCAATCAACATCTAGATAAGCAGAGGTTTGCACCAAGATTACTACTAACTAGACCAACAATCAGACGATAAATAATATCTCAATCAAGGAATGCCAACTCAGACAAACCAACAGTAAGCAACAGTCTAATTGAGGAATCACCAGGAAACTGAGAGGGCAAACCATAGTATATAATCAGAGAGCAAACCCCGTTCTGTTCTAGCAATGATTACATTACCAAGTTGGGTCATGAAATGTCTGCAAGAAACCCACCAAGCTCAAAGAGCGCCAAGGACCCCCCTCCCTCAGTTCCTCTTATAATTTGCTTCCTAGAAATACACTTGAAGGATAAAAGAGAAGAAAGTCCTTCTTCATGAAGCAGATGGTTTATAGACTCCATTCCGACAAGAAGCGAGGACGGGAAAGAGCTGAGAGAGAGATGAAAGTGGATTCATCAAATTAAGGAAAGTGGACATAGCTATCAGTAGCTCTTAGTCATGACTCGCGAGGACTCTGTCTTCTTCATCGTCTAACTGTGGAGTTCACCCCCCAAATTGACTGGCCTCTGTAGGGACAGAATGATGGATGAAGTGAGCCTCTGGCGTGATTAAATAAAGTTCCTCTCTTCTTCGGCTCTTACATACACTGAGGTTGCGGTTGTAATGGCTGAGTTGGAATGACTTTGGAAGGCTCCCCTCAGTCAAACCCAACTACAGGTTGAGGTCCCGGTAAAGGAGACCTCAGGGTTGAATTGTGGGGTCCTTGGTGCTCTCTGAGCTGGGTGGTTTTCTTGCAGACATTTCATGATACAATTAGGTAACATCATCAGCGCTAGAAGGGAGAAGGGTTTGCAGGGAGGAGGAGGAGGAGGAGGAGGAGGAGGAGGAGGAGGAGGAGGAGGAATAAGAAGAGGAGGAGGACTGTGGGGTCCTTGGTGCTCTCTGAGCTGGGTGGTTTTCTTGCAGTTGTTTCATTACCCAACTAGGTAACATCATCAATGCTGGAAGGGAATGGAGTTTGTACAAATGGCTTGCCGTGTTGGTATTAATGGGAGTTTTCCTGCTAGAAGGGAATGGGTTCGTGGAGAGGAGGAGGAGGAGGAGGACAACTGTGGGGTCCTTGGTGCTCTTTCAGCTTGGTGTTTTTCTTGCAGACTTTTCATGACACAATTAGGTAACACCATCACTGCTAGAAGGGGGGGGGGGTTTGTGGAGAGGAGGACAAACCTGAGAATCTCTCGCTTTCTCCCAACAAAATACACGCAAAAGAATTTAATCTCACAGCCACTTTTCCCCTGTACCGGTCTCATTACTGAGCTTTTTATTCTTCCCTCTTTCCTACCTCCAATCCAACATATTAGTCTCTGATTGACTGATAGGCGCATTTAGATGAATCGCACAATGATTGCATTTGACTTTTGTTGATTGTGCGCATGCGTGCGCGCACGTTTCTCCCCACTGTCTATGAAACACAGCATCACATTTGCTGGCTATTCGTTGTCAACATCCTCCAAAAGGCCTTTTGGAGGGTGAAAAAGGGGGCTGTTGATTGCAATGAGAAATCCTTTTTCTTTCTTTCTTTTTTTAAATTTCTTCTTCCTGTAGTAGAAGAATCAAGAAGTGGGTTTGGAAAAAAAAACATGTGAGGTGAACAGTAAGGAATCAACTCACTGGCAGGTGGATTACAAAGTCAATCTCCACGCAGAATATCAACCCAGCGTCTCTGATAAGTTTGAGACGAAAGACGAACACAGTGTTTTCACAAAGCTATGCTGACTCAGGAATTCTGGGAGTTGAAGTCCATGAGTCACAAAAGAGCCAAGGTTACCTACCCCTGATCTAGACCGTGGACCGGTACTGGGCTGTGGCATGCCAACAACCGGTCCACACAAACAACCAAAGCTCCATCCATGGGATGCAGGCAGCACACAAATCCATGCCCACTCCAGTCCGCGGAAAAACCTCTCTCCACAGAACCGGTCCCTGGTCCCCAAAAGGTTGGGGACCTCTGGTCTGGAGCAGGGATCACTAGCCCTGATGATGTGATCTAATTTGATAATGAAACATCTGCAAAAAAACAGCGACCTCAGAGAGCACCAAGGACCCCATTAGATCAGGGATGTCCAAACTTGGCAACTTTAAGACTTGTGGACTTCAACTCCCAGAATTCCCCAGCCAGCAGTAGCTTCATTTTTATTTTATTTTATTTTTTTATTTTTATTACATTTATATCCCGCCCTTCTCCGAAGACTCAGGGCGGCTTACAAGCTTAGCAGTAGCCTTCATTCTATGTATATACCTGCTTGTTAGGGCTTTCACACACACCCCAAGCAGCATTATTACAAAGTCAGCTTATTGCCCCCAACAATCTGGGTCCTCATGAAAAGACTCCGTAAAGTGAGTCCTTTGCTCTCCTGAAGGAAAAGTGAAATTCTGACCTTTGTCAGCACCTCAACAAATAAATGATATTCTCTATATTTGACGGTAGTCCACACAATGACATTCCATAAATTGCTACAGGTCTGCAAATTATTGTGGCTGCAACACCCAACCCCTTATGTAAGTAGCTCCAAATAAAAACCTGACAGTCTGAAAAGCCGTTCACGTCAAAATAATTAGCATTTCCTTAGGGGAAAGGATAGATCTGTTGAGACAGATGCAAAGAAAACTGTCCAATCACACTTCCAGCATGAGTAGGCAATTTAAGGCACATTGACAACAAACATGAATAGAGAAACTGTTAATTTTCTGGATATACATTTAAAAAAATAATAATTCAGATGAACTCCAAGGAAGGGTGACGTTAACAGAAGCGGGTCAGAACAATGAAATAAAAACAGAAGCTTGCAGCCAAAATGAATTGTCAAGAGCTCATCATCAAATAGAAATATTTCTGGAAATGGTTACAGGAAACTTCTGTTCTGTGTAATGTTTTCTTTGTACTCGTACCTCAAAGAGGGGAAGAACTTGGGGGTGGAGTCAAAAGAGGAATCAGCCTAGAATCCCTATGTAGCCACAAGTGAACTTGAATTCTGTTGACCCTTATATAACTTCAAGATATATATGTGGTAACTGTGAGAGGGATCTTGGAGTCCTCGTGGACAATCACTTAAAAATGAGCCAACCGTGTGCTGCAGCTGCCAAAAATTCCAATACAATCCTAAGGCTGCATTAAGATAGAAAGATAAAGATCATATGAAGTTCTAGTACCGCTTTACACAGCGTTAGTAGGAATATTGCATCCACGATATAAAAAAAAGATGTTGAGACTCTAGAAAGAGTGCAGAGAAGAGCAACAGACATGATCAGGAGACTAGAGGCTAAAACATATGAAGAAGGTTGCAGGAATTATGTATGTTTAATTTCATGAAGAGAAGGATGAGGGGGGACATGATAGCAATGTTCCAATATCTAAGAAGAGGGGGTCAACCTATTCTCCAAAGCCCCTGAAGGCAGAACAAGAAGCAACGGATGGAAACTAATCAAGGAGAGAAGCAACCTTGAGCTAAAGAGAAATTTCCTGACAGTTAGAACAATTATCCAGTGGAACGACTTGCCACCAGAAGCTGTGGGTGCTCCAATACTGGAGGTTTTAAAGAACAAATTGGACAATGAAATGGCACAGGGTTTCCTGCTTGAGCAGGGGGTTGGACTGGAAGATCTCCGAGGTCCCTTCCAACTCTGCCATTCTATTATAGTGCTAACCATTAGTTGATAATATTCTTTGCATAGGCACAAGTGGAACTTTATGTGTGGTCCTGATCTTTTGTGCTTAACAGATAACAGAATAACAGAGTTATTCTGTTATCTGTTAAGGGATCTTGGAGGTCTTCTAATCTAACCCCCTGCTCAAGCTGGAGACCTTATACCAGGGGTCTTCAAACTTGGCCGTTTTATGACTTGTGGACTTCAACTCCCAGAATTCCTCAGCCAGCGTGCCTGGCTGAGGAATTCTGGGAGTTGAAGTCCACAAGTCATAAAACAGCCAAGTTTGAAGATCCCTGCCCCATACCATTGCAGACAAGTGGCTGCCTTCTTGAAAAGTTCCACTGTTGGAGCACCCACAACTTCTGGAGGCAAGTCGTTCCACTGATTAAATATTCTAACTGCCCAGATATTTCTCCTTAGTTCTAGGGTGGATCTCCTTGGTTAGGTTACTCTTATGATACGTACAAGGGAGTTTGTTTCCAAAAGAAGGGAGCAAAGAAACCTTAGTTTACTCTGAACATCAACAGCACTTCTGATCATAAATATTCAAATCCAGCAGAGGGGTTTTAAGAAGTGCCCAAGTGTGTACCGTAGCCCTGCAAATGCGTCAAATGTGAGAAAATTCAAGCAAGCTAAAATTGGTTTTCTTATGAACGCTCTCCACTTTTCCATTCCTTATTTTTATATTCCTTAACTCTTGAGTGTTTTCTTGCAGATCACAAAATCTATATTGGAGAAAAAGAGAGTCATCTTTTCTCCAAGTGCCCCAGTCTGTACTCAAGAAGATGGTTCAGAAAGCTGATGGACTGTAAATAACATTTCTTCCAACCTGCTGACTTTGGCTCCATCAAAGGTTATTTACCTTTGGACAGAAAATCCCAGGGAGATGACAGAATTTTGAAAAGGAGAAGAGATACACTGTAGTTCAGCCAGAAAAGTGAAGAAGATGCTGTAATAGGAAAGTAGGCAAGAACTTAACCTGTGGCAGAAAGAAAGGGAATTTTAAGGGAGATATTTTTCTATTATCATTAGTCTTCATTTTTCCCATTCCTTGTTTTTACAAGACTTACCCAAACTGTCCAAAATAACCAGACACTGTAGAAATTAACTGTTAGGATAGGATAGGATAGGATAGGATAGGATAGGATAGGATAGGATGGGATGGGATGGGATGGGATGGGATGGGATGGGATGGGATGGGATGGGATGGGATAGAATAGAATAGAATAGAATAGAATAGAATAGAATAGAATAGAAATAGGATAAAATGCAGAATAGAATAGAATAGAAATAGGATAAAATGCAGAATAGAATAGAACAGAACAGAACAGAACAGAACAGAATAGAATAGAATAGAATAGAATAGAAATAGAATAGAATGCAGAATAGAATAGAATAGAACAGAAATAGGATAAAATGCAGAATAGAATAGAATAGAATAGAATGAAGAATAGAATAGAAATAGGATAAAATGCAGAATAGAATAGAATAGAATAGAATAGAATAGAAATAGAAATAGAATAGAATGCAGAACAGAACAGAGCATAAATAGGATAAAATGCAGAATAGAATAGAATAGAATAGAATAGAATAGAATAGAACAGAACAGAACAGAATAGAATAGAATAGAATAGAATAGATATAGAAATAGAATAGAATGCAGAATAGAATAGAACAGAAATAGAATAGAATAGAATAGAATAGAATAGAATAGAATAGAATAGAATAATAACAGAGTTGGAAGGGACCTCGGATGTCTTTTAGCCCAACGGCAAGGCAAGTGGTTGTCCAGTTTCTTCTTAAAAACCTCCAGTGATGGAGCACCCACAACTTCTGAGGGCAAGACATTCCGTTGGTTGATTATTCTCACTGCCTAGGAAATTTTTCCTTGATCAGTTTCCATCCCTTGTTCTTTGTCTGGCCTTCGGGTGCTTTGGAGAAGAGCTTGACTCCCTCTTCTTTGGGGCAGCCCCTAAGATACTGGAAGACTGCTATCATGTCTGTCCCTACCTCGCCCTTCTCTTCATTAGACTAGATGTACCCAATTCCAGCCATCCTTCTTTGTAGGTTTTAGCCTCCAGCCCCCTAATCATCTTTGTTGCTCTTCTCTGCGCTCTTTCCAGAGCCTCAACATCTTTTTTTTTATAGGTGACGACAAGAAAGGTCATCAAACAGGGCAAAACTCACTTAACAACTATCTGGCTTCGCAATGGAAATTTTGGGCACAGCTGAGGACTACCTGCGTTTTCTGTACCTTCTCCAGTCTAATGTATGAATGCAAGCCGGTTTCTTTGTCCCTAAAGAACAAGGTGATGGATTTTGACTCGCTCATTGTTCATCTTTAACAGGAGGCCCATCAGCTGCGCCGCTCAACCTGAAGGAAAAATTAAATATGTCTAATGGTCTTGCCCTCCTGAATGCTCAACCTCTCCCCATTGGGAAAGTCAGATTTTGGTGCAACCATTCGCTCACTGCGTCAGTTTTAAAATGTGAGGCACAAGGCTTCATCTCTCCACTTGTTAACCATCAGGTTTAACCGATGAACAATTTAGCTTCTCAGCTTCGCCCGGAAGTTAGATTATGCGGAGACAACCGTCTTTGACAGAGAGAGAAATATAACGAACCCAGAGAGAGAAATTGGGGATTTGTAACGCCACGAATAGAGCAGGTGTGGGGCTGAGGAGGTGAGGCAGAAATTAGAGATTGGTGCTCTTGCGTTGTGACTGATGGCTGTCCCAAAGGTGTTTTTCAAAAGGCAATGGGACTTCTGTTTTTTTTTTTCTCTCTTGAAAACATTTCGCTTGTCGTCCAAGAAGCTTCTTCGGTTCTGCCTGAATGGTGGGGGAATGGAAGGGTTTATATACCTTAGCTGTCAGTCCCCCCGACTCTTGTAGTCTGTTGGAAGGCCATTAAAACCTGCCTTTTTTTTTTAACTGAGGTGCTACGATTTATATAGGCAGAAAGTATGGAAAAAGAAATGCTGAGCCTGCTGTGAGCTACACAGATTTTCTTAAGATGGATGGAGAAAGACAGAAAGAAAGAAAGAAAGAAAGAAAGAAAGAAAGAAAGAAAGAAAGAAAGAA
>JAKJMR010001124.1:259773-276377 GCA_024449315.1 Daboia siamensis
AAAGGAAGGAAGGAAGGAAGGAAGGAAGGAAGGAAGGAAGGAAGGAAGGAAGGAAGGATGGATTTTAAAGAAAATCTGAAAAGCAGAGGACTGGTATAAAACAAACCACACACACACACCCCTGGACTTTAAATTTGCACCTTGTTTCACACTCCAAAGAGTGGATAATCACAAACGTTATGGAGGCTGTTTGCTACCTTGTCACTTGTATATAAGTAAATATCCCAGCAGAGAATAAATCATAATTTGGGGATGGTTTTTTTTCTCTCTCTCTCTCTCCCTTGAGCCTGGTTAAGCACTCTCTCGCCGTCGCTTTTCAAGGGATGCTAACGGCAATGTACAAAACCCATCAGAAAAGAAAGGGAACAGCGAGTACGCAAATCTCTTCTGTCTTGCACAACAGCGGAGGGACCCAACAGCACAAGGATGGAGAGAGTTTGTAAAACTGCACAGAGGCGGCTCCCTAGGCCCCAGTGCACCTCCGCCGCAAAGATGTGGTGGCTGGCTTGGGTAGGCAGGGGATGGCAGGCGCACGTGTGCGTCTCTCTCTGGGCGAGCCCGTGCGCGTGTATCCACGGGCTTGTCTTTCGAAGGGGGGAAGATTCTTTGAATCTGCTGGTACCGTGGAGAGCCTCCCTCACAGGGTGAGCCTGCCGGCTTGCAAGTCCTTCCTGCACGTTCCACAGCAGGTGCCTGGAAGACCGAGGGAGTCTGGGTGGTCTCTTTTCTGCAACACTGACGGTGGGCATGAATCACATCGGCTGTCCGGGACGGCAAGAAGGGAGGAGCAGGAGCTGATGGCATGGGAGGGGCAGAGGGACCCACGGGAGGGCAATCTTTCATTTCATTTTATTATTTTATTTTATTTATTTCATCGGTTTTATATTTTATTTTATTGCATTTTATTTATTTATTTTTGTTTTTGTTTTATTATTTTATTATATTTTACTTTATTATTATTTTACTTTTTATCTTACTTTATTTATTTCATCTATTTTATTTTATATTTTATTGCATTTTATTGATTTATTTTTGTTTTGTTTTATTTTATTGTTTTACTTTATTTTACTTTATTTTATTTTATTGTTTTACTTTATTTTACTTTATTTCATTTATTTCATTTTATATTTTATTGCATTTTATTTATTTATTTTTATTTTTGTTTTATTATTTTATTATATTTTACTTTATTTTATTTTATTATTATTTTACTTTATTTATTTCATCTATTTTATTTTATATTTTATTGCATTTTATTTATTTATTTATTTTATTATTTTATTATATTTTACTTTATTTTATTGTTTTACTTTATTTTATTTATTTCATTTTATATTTTATTTCATTTTTATTTTCATTATTAATTATTTTATTCTACTTTATTTTACTTTACTTTATTTTATTTTATTATTTTATTGCATTTTATTTATTTTATTTTTGTTTTATTTTATTTTATTATGTTTTACTTTATTTTACTTTATTTTATTATTTTACTTTATTTTATTTATTTCATTTATTTCATTTTATATTTTATTTCATTTTATTTTCATTATTAATTATTTTATTATACTTTATTTTATTTTATTTTATTATTATTTTACTTTATTTTATTTTTATTTTACTTTATTTTATTTATTTCATCTATTTTATTTTATATTTTATTGCATTTTATTTATTTTTTATTTTTATTTTTTATTTTATTTTATTATTTTATTATATTGTACTTTATTTTACTTTACTTTATTATTTTACTTTATTTTATATTTTATTATTTTATTGTACTTTACTTTTTATTTTACTTTATTTTATTTTATATTTAGTTTATTTATTTCATTCATTTTTTTTATGTTTTGTTTATTTATTTATTTATTTATTTATTTATTTATTTATTTATTTATTTATTTTTATTTTTTCCTTTTTTTGTTTTTTTGATTGGCTGGCCATAAGTAGTCCCAACATACAATATGTAGAGAAACATCAGGTCGAGGGAAGCTGGCTGGCTTGTCACTCCCACCCAGCACTTGCTGTGTTGCTATCAGAGCAAACTCTCCTGCACAAATTCCACTTTCACATGAAGGGGATGCTCTAGTTAGCAGCTGGAACATCAGAACATGTAATTTTGGGACAGTAGCTGGGACTCAGCTCCACTCTAGTGTGGAAAGCCACACACACACCCGCAGAGAAAGAAATATTAAAAGGGCAGAAAAATATTTTTTTTCTCAAAGGATCTTAAAGAGGCAGAAAAAAGCATGCCCAGTTCTTCTTAACAGCCTCAAGTCTCCCTCCCCCAAGCAGAAACCAGCTCTGAAGAAATGCAGATAATCTTGTCAGAAAGACTGGATTCAGGAAACTGGGATTAGGAAGAAAGATCTCTAGAATCAACACCAAAAATCCAACACTTATCAGCCACAGCCCCAAAGAAGCAGGATATGACCCTTGGGACATAATAGGATTAACCCACTACCATCAGAATACCAGAAGGGCACACCAAGGGTCAGGTCAGAATACGTGACACAGGAAATACAAAGCCTCAAACAGGAACAGGAAACAACTCCCAACAAAAGGCTCCAGAAGATATAAAACTCCACTCCCTACGTGTGCTCACTCTCTTTTCTTCCAGAGCCAATCTCCTGTCTGGCTCTCTTCTTCCATAAACTGTAACGTTCTTTCTAAAGCAGTCGCCATGTTGTTTATTCCCAGCTTGGATTGAACCATGATGAAGACTTTTCCTTCAACACTAGTAATTGCAAGAATTTGGCACCATCGTCTCTTTGTCTGACCAGGCCTGTTCCTTGCCCTGTTATTTGTGTATGACCTACTTACTTTGAAGACTGTTGATTTCTAATCGTCCAAAGTCCACAAAGTCATTGAGAGGCAGATCCCAAGACTCTGCTCTTCTTAGTAAGGCCACACCTGGAATACAGCATCCAGTTTTGGTCACTACAATGTAAAAAAAAAAGAAAAAGATATTGAGACTTTGGAAAAAGTGCAAAGAAGAGCAATTAAGAGGATTAAAGGCCTGGAAACGAAAACATGTGAAGAATGAAGGATTTGGGTATGGCCAGTCTAGAGAAAAGAAGGACTGGGGGTGACATGAAAGCAGTCTTCCAGTATTTGAGGGGCTGCCACAAAGAAGGAGGGGGGCAACCTATTTTCCAAAGCACTGGAAGGCAGAACAAGACAGAACGGATGGAAATTGATCAAGGAGAGAAGCAACCTGGAATTCAGGAGAAGCTTCCTAACAGTGAGGACAATTAACCAGTGGAACGGCCTGCCACCAGAAGTTGTGGGTGCTTCAAAACAGCAGATTTTAAAGAAGAGATTGGACAACTGTTTGTCCGAAATGGTATAGGACCCGTAAACTACACAAACCCAAAAAAAAACCAGGGCTAACCTAAACATCGATTTAGAGCAGCCAAGTCACATTTCAATGCCCGGTGAACTGACCGTTTCCAGACGGGACTTTGCTGCATAGACAGCTTGTAGTCTGCAATGTGCTGATGGCGCTAAACTTGAAACGCAGCAAAGAGAACGGCTTTGTCGAAAGTGAGTGAGTTTTTCAAGGCCAGGAAAGGACAAGCAAATTTTAGCATCGCGTTTCCAATAACCCAGAGTTGCCTGGTCTCCAGTAGCAACCCTAACAGGCCAGGAGTTTTGCATTCAGAAGAGAGATTTGTGCCTGGGGATACCATAGCACTGGCCCTTCCTAGAATGCTGCAAAGATTTGTGTTTTCGTAAAGAGCTGTACACCTCGCTTGCATTTTTATTCCGAGAAGATTCAGCGCAATCAATTGATTGTTCATCCACAGTGGATTATTATTTTATGACATTGTAGATACTGGCCTGTGCTACGCTGTGCATTTTATGGGTCCATTTGTATGGTAGCTAAATATGGATATCAACAAATCAAAATAGTACTTCCACTATTATTCCCGTAACACTGCACCTTATCATCCTTTCTGCCCCACCACGACTTTTAACCGTTTGTTTAGTGACCGTTCCAAGTCACAAGGGCACGGAAGAAAGTGACTTATGACCGTTTTCACACGACCGTTGTAGCATCCCTGTGCCCAGGTGATCAAAATTCAGATGCTTGGCAACTGACAGGTGCAAGGTCCCTGGGCTCATGCGATCCCCTTTTGCAACCATTGGACAGGCAAAGCAACTGGGGAAGCCAGATTCATTTAACAACCATTTTGCTAACTTAACAGCTGCGGTGATTCGCTTAACCACTGTGGCAAGAAAGGTCGCAAAATGGAGCAATGTTCACTTAACAACTGTTTTGCTTAGCAACTTTAATTTTGGGCTCAGTTGTGGACATAGGTGTCATGGTTCCAACAGATGAAACTCTTTCAAGAACTTCGAGGCGTTGTTTACCTTAAAGAATCTTTATTTGAGTGGCAGAGCATCGGCACTAACATAGTCGAAGCCAAAAATCTGAGTTCCCCTCCCCTGGGCACATAGTATCAAAGCACAATTCCCTCCTCCAATTAACCGTCATAAATCACATTCTCCAATTAGTTTGAAATGCAGGCTTTCCCTCCAGTTCTCCAGCCCACCAATTCTTATCATCTCGTTTCAATAACCTTGGTTCTCACATTAGGTACAGTATTGTTATGTCTAGCTAAACTCTCATGCACTTTCCTCCCCCCAGCATCATCTAACTCTAACTCTAAGAGTAAAACATAAAAAGAAGATGGTTGCATCTCCATCTGTTGTCAAAGCAAAAACATTCAATGTTAGCAGCGTTGACAATAGGACAAGGACTTCCTATAATTTGACTATTATTACTGTATCATTGTACATATTCCTTTCTGCCCAACAATTTTCTATAGACTAATCAAAATCACCTTCCACATTTTTGTGTTGCAAGCAGAGAAACCCAACTGCAATTTTTCCCCTCCCGATTTCCTTTCAATTTCAGGAGGATGAATTTGCTTTCAGAAAATTCTTCGTTGTTTAAATAGCTTTAATTAAGACATTTTTTTTTTTAAAAAAAAGAATGCACAAGAAAGAATGGAGAAACAGGGGACAAAATGAAAATAGAATAACGGGTTTACAAGTATGATGAAGTTATGATTTTTCCATATTCATAAGTGATTAAGATTTAGAATAGAATAGTACAGCAAGGGACCTTGGAGGTCTTCTAGTCCAGCCAAGCAGGAGAACCAATACCATCTCGGACAAGAATTCCCAAATATTTTTCAATACAAGCAATTCTCCTTACAACAGTTCGTTTAGTGACGGTTCAAAGTTACATCGGCACTGAAAAAAGCGACTTACGACTGTTGCGGCATCCCCTGGGTTACGTGACCAAAATTCAGATGCTTGGCAACTCCTATTTATGACGGCTGCAGTGTCTTGACGGTCACACGATCCCCTTTTTTGACCTTCTGACAAGCAAACTCAATGGGGAAGCCAGATTCACTTAACAACTAGGTTACTAACTTCACCACTGCAGTGATTCAATTAAAAATTGTGGCAAGAGAGGTCGTAAAATGGGGCAAAACTCCCTTAACATATGTTTCATTTATCAACAGAAATTTTGGGCTGTGTAGTTGTGCTGGTTTCCTACTAAACAGGAATTGTGTCCTTCCTTCTGAATGTGATGGGAAGTGTCTCCTTCCCCAGAAGAAGTCCTCTCCAGAAATTTGGTGGTGTTGAAGGAAAAATCTTCATCAGGGTCCAGTCCAAGCCGGGAATAAACAAAATGGAGACTGCTTTAGAAAGAAGGTTGCAGTTTATTGAAGAGGACAGCCAGACAGAAAGATGGCTCTGGAAAAACTGATCACATTTAGCAGGGAGTGGTGGGTTTTTATACCTTCTTGGGCTTTTGTTTGGAGTTGTTCCTGTGGCATGAACTTTGGCCTGAGTCTGAGTGTGCCTTTCTGGTATTCTGATGGTGTTAAATAAACAGATGGATTGTGTCTTCAAACGGCTTTGGAATATTAGCTCTTTCAAAACAAAGATTTGTAGGATTGGCACAAAAAACTTCCTCGAATGAGAGCAGAGAGGATGGGGAAGTGTTCACAATGACAGAGTTGGAGGGGACCCCAGAGATCTTCTAGTCCAACCCTCAGCTTAGGCGGTCCCCTTTTGCCACCTCCTGACAAGCAAAGGTCAACGGGGAAGCCAGGTTGACTTAACAACTGGGGGACTAACCGATCAACTGCAGCGAGAAAGGTCATAAAATGGGGCAAAACTCACCTGACAAGCGTCTCGCTGAACAACAACAGACCTTTTGGGCCCCACTGCGGTCGTAAGCGAAGGACTGCCTGCCTATCTCTGGAGTCTTTTCGCTTTGCAGTGTTGAAAGAAAAAACTTCATCAGGGTCCAGTCCAAGCTGGGAATAAACAAAATGGAGACAGCTTTAAGGTTGCAGTTTATTGGGGAGCAGAGCCAGACAGAAAGATGGGAAAGCTGACCAGGTGTAGCATAGAGTGGTGGGTTTTTATACCTTCTTGGGCTTTTTTTAGAGTTGTTCCTGTGGCATGAACTTTGAGCTGAGTCTGAGTGTGCCTTTCTGGTATTCTGATGGTGGTGGGTTAATCCTATTACGTCACAAAGATCATATCCTGCATCCCTGGGGCTGATGGCTGATGAGTGTTGGATTTTTTGTGGTGTGAGGGATTGTTGATTGTAGGGATCTTTGTTTTTCTAATCCAGGTTTCCTGGCTCCAATCTTTCTGACAAGATTATCACATCTGCATTTCTATAGAGCTGGTTTCTACATGGGGGGAGAGAGACTGTCTTTAAGATCCTTTATAATATTCTGCCTTTTTAATATTCCCAAAAATATTTCTTTCTCTGGGTGCGTGTGGGGCTGACTTCCCACAGTGGAGAACTCTGAAAAGCTATTTCTTCCCAACTCCACTTAGTTAGCAACTGCCCAGACCAAACTTTATTTGTGCAATTTTATTCGTGCTGTTAAAGCCTAACTGCAGATCAGGCCGTGTGCCACAGATGATTCGTAGCATATTAAAAACTGCCTGCCATGTTCCGTGCGTAGGAAATCTATTTTTTTTTTTACATGAAGGGACTGAGGTTTTACTCCATTCCTTTAATTAGGAGCAAAAGAAGAGTTTTGCAGATTTGGAATCTGTTCACAGCAGGGTTTGTAAACAATTTGCTGCAGAGAACTAGGAAACACTTCTACAGACTCTTTGAAAATCACCAAAAGAGCAGAATTACAGGAAAAAAAACCCCCAGAGTTGGAAGGGACCTTGGAGATCTTCTAGTCCAACCCTCTGCTCAGGCAGGAAACCCTATGCCATTTCGGACAAATGGCTGTCCAGTCTCTTCTTAAAAACTTCCAGTGTTGGAACATTCACTGCTTCTGGGGGCAGGTGGTTCCGCTGGTTAATTGTTCTAACGGTCAGGGAAATTGTCCGTAGTTCCAGGCTGCTTCTCTCTTTGATTAGTTTCCATCCATTGCTTCTTGTCCTTCCTTCTGGTGCTTTGGAGAATAGGTTGACAGCCTGTCCCCCCACCCCCCCTTCTCTGTGGCAGCCCCTCAAATATTGGAACATTGCACAGCGTGGTAAAATAAAATGGCGGAATAGCTGGTGCCTGAACATTATTCTCTAGATTTCCGTCTGCTCTTGATCCTTCGTTCTGAACCAGCTCTATCTCACTCATTTTTGGATTTTCATAAAACCTTCCTCTGTCTCCCCATTTCTTTTAAATCCAGCTTTCCAGTGGGAACTGATGAGGAATTGTGTGTCGCTGCCCACGAAGGAAATGCCTTCCTCCCATTTTTCGAAAACAGGGAGGGAAAATTTAAGATCATGTTACTGTTCTGGTCTGCAAGTCAGCTTCTCTTAGTGGATAATTTTTTTTTTTTATTAAAAAGAAGATTTCGTAAGTCAGTTTTAGTCCTGATGACTGACTGCCCTTTGCTACTTCTTGGGACCATTTTCCAGAAGAGGTTTTGCTTCTTTCCAGGGGTGAGAGAAAAAGAGAAACTGGCTCGAGGTCACCTGGATGAAGAGACAACGGATGGAAACTAATCAAGGAGAGAAGCAACCTGGAACTAAGGAGAAACTTCCTAACATTGAGGACAATTAACCGGTGGAACAACCTGCCTCCAGAAGCTGTGAATGCTCCAACACTGGAGGTTTTAAAGAAGAGACTGGACAGCCATTTGTTTGAAATTTTATAGGGTCTCCTGCTTGAGCAGGGGGTTGGACTAGATGACCTCCAAGATCCCTTCCACCTCTGATTCTGATTGTGTCTTCAGCCTGTATTGAACAAATTCCTGCAATGAGCATCTCAGCATTAGCTGTGAATTTTATCCTCGCTCAGCAGCCTTATGCTTTTCTGTCCTAATAGCTAATAAAAATCTTTGTGGCTATTGGGAATGTTCAATCCTCATTGAAGTGTTGGCTTCCTCCCCTGTGTGTATATATTTTAAAGGCATAGGATTTTTCCCCCCCACTCCAAACCTCAGGGGTTTACGCTGAATTAATCAGCTTCTTCTTTCTGGTCAGGCTCCTGTAGCATGAAAGCAATACATTCAATCCAGAGTATCTTTTTTTTGTTTTTGTTTTAATGGGCAGCGGGCAAAAGGGTTTTTAAAAATAACGCAACGATTTTTGCATATATGCAATTCCATTTTGTCCCTGTTGGGTTCAGCTGAACAAGATGAATGCAAATTCAATTTCCGGAGAGGAGAGATGGCAACGTTAAAAAATAAAATAAAATAAAATCCCTAGCTCTTATCTCCTTTCTAAACTTGGTTTGCCTGCAGGAAACTTATCTTACCTTGCAACATAAATCCCTGCATATTTTTTTTTAAAAAACAACAGAGTCATCTTTGACGCTAATATCACCGCACACAACATTTTGCAATTCCTATAATACGCAACTCCTTTTCGTTCGCCAAATCCCCCTGTCCATAGCAAAAGGAAGACAGGTGCTTATTTAATACATGAGTTCCATTTTGAAATGGCCTGTACTGTCGCCTGAAGGCTTTGTGCAGATAAAAATAAAATCAATACAAGCTGGCGGAGAAAGTTAATTTGTGAAGCTATAAATTGCACATGGAATGAATGCATTTTTTCTCTCTCTCTCTCTGTCTCTTCACCTCCCACCCTTAAATTTTTAGGAAAGTTTTTTTCCCCCATTTCTGTTGCAGCTCTATAATTGTGGTTGGTGCCTTCATGATTTCAGTTTTCAATTCAAAATAGAGCTGGAAGAGACCTTGGAGGTCTTCTAGTCCACCCCCCTGTTCAAGCAGGAAACCCTATACCATTTCAGACAAATGGCTATCCAGTCTCTTCTTAAAAACCTCCAGTGATGAAGCAACCACCATTTCTGGTGGCCAGCTGTTCCACTGGTTAATTGTTCTCTCTGTTAGGCAGGTTCTCCTTAATTCCAGGTTGCTTCTCTCCTTGATTAGTTTTCATTCATTGTCTCTTGTCTTGCCTTCTGGGTGCTTTGGAGAATAGGTTGTGTTGTGTAGTGTGTTCTAGAGAGCAGGAAGGATGCCAGGCTGATGAGTACAACATAACAGCTCTTTATTTGGTGGAAGTGACTGTACTGGGGAATAGGGGTTACCTGCACTCTTTATATACCTGGCCACTACCTGGCCAGGTACACAGCCAACCAATCGGATTGAACCTCTGTTTCCCGCCGAAACCGCTTCCCGCCAAAACAGTTACAGTTCAACACCTCCTGGTGGTGACTCTTATACAAGTGCTTTAGGTGTTCCTTTAAGCCTAATACATAACAGGTTGAGCCCCCCTCTTCTTGGGCAGTCTTGGACAATATGTTTAATAGTTTGCACATCGGCACCACAATCGCAACAAGGAGAACCTTTCTTGCCTCCAGATGTTTTGGGTGCTCCAACACTGGAAGTTTTTATGAAGAGATTAGACAACCATTTGTCTGAAATGTATAGGGTTTTCTGTTTGAGCTGGGGGGTTGGACTAGACGACCTCCAAGGTCCCTTCCAGCTCTATTCTGTTCTATTCTATTCTATTCTATTCTAATTTTCTGCCTCTTTCATTCCTTCTGGTATCCTAATTTTACTTTTCTTCAGGCGGAAGGAATTTTTCGCCACATTGTTTTCTCTTTGAACCGGGTGGAAAAGTCCACAGATCTGCTCTTAGATCAATAGGAAACGAGGAGAGGCTGAGCAGAAGCTGGTGAGAAGCAAACAAGAACTAAGGAGAAATTTCCTGACAGTGAGAAAAATTAACCAGTGGAACTGCCTGCCTCCAGAAGCTGTGAATGCTCCAACACTGGAAGCTTTTATGAAGAGATTGGACAACCATTTGTCTGAAATGTATAGGGTTTTCTGTTGGAGCTGGGGGGTTGGACTAGAAGACCTCCAGGATCCCTTCCAACTCTGTTATTCTGTTATTCTGATATAAGGGCAGAGGTACTTCTTCCAGTGTCACATCTTAAATACGTTAAGTTTCATCCAGACAGAGTGAGACAGGTCAAAAAACAAGTGGGTTGGTAGATTGGCTAGTACCCCTAGGTCTCGTAGAGCTCTCCATAGTTTCTCAAGGTCAACACAATCGAAGGCTTTCAAGAAGTAGTGCGAGACCTTAAGATGTGGAGAAACCTGGCCCATAGAATCACCAAGAGTTGGACTTGACTGAATAGATAACGTTATCATCATCATCATCATCATCATCATCATCATCATCATCATCATCATCATCATCTTTGGTAGAAGGATCACTAATGGCCAAGCCAGTAGAAGGTAACTTGGACCGTTCTTTTCTCCAGTTATTCACAGGGTTAAACTGGGAACAGCTGTTTTTCCTGCTGACCTATGGGATTTCAGTCTTGTGAAGGACTTGGTTTGTCCCAGCCTACATGAGTCCTTGTTAGGCACACAAAGAGAAATCCCTCTTCCAAGAAACAGGCAAGAACCGCAAGAAAAAACCAACCCCTTTTATTATTCACAGACCTGAGTCAATGTCCAAAGCAAACAAACCCAGTTCACAGAAACTCGATCCTCAACACAAACAGTTGCCTTCAGCAACCTGCACCTCCCACACCTTCCCTTTTATTATTCAGCCCAGGCATGGCTTCCTAATGCCTTCTCCTTTGCCTTTGGAGCCACCCCATTGCATTCCTCTGTCCTACTCACTTCTCTTGCTGGCCTTTGGTGCATCCTGTGATTCATCACTGTCCAACTCAGACTCCCAGCACAGCTGTGTCTCAGCCTGAAGGCGAGTAGACCCCAAACCACCCCAGTGATGCCCTCAACGTGATGTCCCGCTGCCTGGAGGCGGTTCAGGTCTGGATGGGGAGGAACAGGCTTCGACTCAATCCTGACAAGACTGAGTGGCTATACGTACCGGCATCTCGGGATATTCAGAACATTCCATCTCTTTCTAGGGGGGGTGAGTTATTACCCCCCATAGATAGGGCTCGCAACTTGGGAGTCCTCCTAAATTCACAGCTTTCTTTAGAAGACCATATAGTAGCTGTGACTAGGGGGGCCTTCGCCCAGGTTCGCCTGGTGCGCCAGTTGCGGCCCTATCTAGACTGGGATGCCTTACGTACGGTCACTCATGCGCTCGTGACCTCTCGTTTGGACTACTGCAACGCTCTCTACATGGGGCTGCCCTTGAGGACCACTCGGAGGCTCCAACTGGTACAGAATGCAGCCGCGAGAGTTGTGCGGGCAGTTTCCCGATACTCCCATGTTACACCTCTGCTCTGCGAGCTGCATTGGCTTCCAGTTGTCTTCCGGGTGAGATTCAAGGTGTTGGTAATGACCTACAAAGCCCTACATGGCATGGGTCCGGAATACCTCAGGGAGCACCTGCGGCCGGCATCAATTTCCCTCCGCCCTGTGCGCTCCCACAGAGAGGGCCTCCTCAGGATGCCACCGGTCAAAGAATGTCGACTGGTGGCCCCCAGGAGGAGGGCGTTCTCTGTGGGCGCGCCGGATTTCTGGAACCATCTTCCGGTTGAGCTCCGGATGGCACCCGACCTCCGCTCCTTCCAGCGCGATCTAAAGACTTATCTTTCCGAACAAGCTGGCCTGGCCTGATGGGATAGTGATGGGATAGGGTTAGGTTTTAATATTGTTTAGTGTGTTTTAATTTATTGTAATAGTAGTGGGCACTTTGTTTAATTTCTTTTAACTTTTGTATTTTGTCTTTTAACATGTATTGCCCTGTTCACCGCCCTGAGTCCTTCGGGAGAAGGGCGGTATACAAATAAAATAAATAAATAAATAAATAAATAAATAAATAAATAAATAAATAAATAAATAAATAAATAAATAAAGGGGCCAAGCTCCTCGTCCGACTGTAAGCCTTGGAGGTCCTCAGAGCTTTCCTCCGACTGTAATGTCACTCCAGGCCCCTCCTCCTCCTCCTCCTCTGATTCCTCAGACTCAGCTGCCAGATCCATGGGCTGGCGAGGAATCCCAACAGGACTATGCATTATCGTGGTGAATAGGGAAGGTCTATTAGAAGGTCAGCTTGTCTTCTAATGTGGGGTGGTATGACATTGTTGATACAAGAAACAATGGTTGAAAACTGACCAAGGAGAGAAGCAACCTGGATTTAAGGAGAAACTTCCTGACAGTGAGGACAATCAACCAGTGGAACAGCTCGCCACCAGAAATCGTGGGCGCTCCATCACTGGAAATTTTTAAGAGGAGACTGGACATTCACCTGCCTGAGATGGTGTAGGTTCTCCTGCTATAATATATGCATACCCACATATATTATATAACACAGAGAAACAACAGTCTAGTTCGTATTATTTATACATGTGCGTAGTGAGAAAAAAAGAATCTTGCGATTTCTCCCCCCAAAAAACTGAACTTTCTTGATTTTTTTTTCTTTGAAAACATTTCACTTCTCATCCAAGAAGCTTCTTCAGTTCTTGGATGAGAAGCAAACTGTTTTCAAAGAAAACACCAAGAAAGTGCAGTTGCAACACGTGGAGCCACAAGAAGCTAACCAAGATTTAAACCCATCAAGCTGTGTGTGTTCTTTAATTGACCTGGTTGTGTACTTTCTGCTTGCGTGAACACAGCCGCACTTGTTCTGTTGCTCAGTTTTTGACTTTGTCTAATTCATCGGTGGGGCAGTATAATTATTTTCGGAAACCCAGAGACACTCATTTATTCTCAGAGCTCCTGACCGACCGTGACTTTGCAAGGCTGATTCTCCTTTAATGGTCCAGAACGCATGATTGATGTTTCTTTTAGGAGCAAATTATCCAAAGAGAGATAGGATACCTATATTCATTTGAACACATATTCAGCACGATGTAGGACAGGGGTGTCAAACTCAGTTTCACTGAGGGCCGCATCAGCATTGCGGTTGCCCTCAGAGGGCCGGGTGGGTATGGCCAGGGTGGGCGTGGCCTATTGGGTGGGCATGGCTAGAGTGCGTATGGCCTGCTGGGTGGGCGTGGCCAGCTCTACATCGTTTGCATCAAGGGTGCCTATGGGGGCCTGGGCAGGAGTGGGATAGATCTGAGGGTCTCTGGCAGAAGGAGGGTCTCTGGGCCAGGGCCAAGGCAGTGGGGGCCATTCCCTTACTGTTTCCAGGATGGCGTCGCGGGCCACATGAAACCACTTCGCGGGCCGGATCCGGCCCCCGGGCCTTGTGTTTGACATGTCTGATGTAGGAGGTGATATGGTAGCAGAAGGAATGGGAGTGAAAAGGGGGATCAGTGTGGAATCCTTACGTAGCCACAAACAAATTTAAGTCCAATCTCCCCTTGCTGGTATAAACAAATTTGATTTGTCCAAATTTGAACAAACTTTTTTTTAAAAAAAAAAACTTCATTTTTTTTTAAAAAATACCTTTTCCCTCTCGACTCCTCCTCTTCCCTTCATTCCAAAAAAAAAAAAAAAAGAACATTGCCCAGAGGCAGGCCAACGTGTTTATTTATTTATACATAGAATGAAGGCTACTGCTAAGCTTGTAAGCCGCCCTGAGTCTTCGGAGAAGGGCAGGATATAAATGTAATAAAAATAAATAAATAAATAAATAAATAAATAAATTTGAATTTTTCTTCTTTTGCCTCTCCTTAAAAACAATTCAGGGGCCTCATTTTTCTATTTAATGGCACTTAACATTAATTAAAATGTACATATTCAGAACTGCTTGTCAGAACAAAGCCTTAATAATGAATGCCTTCAAGCTAGCACAGTTCTTGTCGTATCAACTCAATAAAAACATCATTATTACATTTATCAATAAATTTTTAGCTTATACATATCTTAATTACAGGGACGCGGTGGCTCAGTGGGTTAGGACGCTGAGCTTGTCGATCAGAAGGTCGGCAGTTTGGCGGGTCGAATCCCGAGTGCCGCGTAGCAGAGTGAGCGCTTGTTACTCGTCCCAGCTTCTGCCCACCTAGCAGTTCAAAAGCACGTAAAAATGCAAGTAGAAAAATAGGGACCACTCCGGTGGGAAGGTAACAGCGCTCCGTGTGCCTTTGACGTCTAGTCATGCCGGCCACATGACCACGGAGACGTCCTCGGACAAGCGCCGGCTCTTCGGCTTTGAAACAGAGATGAGCACTGGCCCCTAGAGTCGGAAACGACTAGCACGCATTTGCAGGGGAACCTTTACCTTTACCTTATCTTAATTACATTCAATCTTCATAAACAATCCATCTCCTGTTATTAATATTTACCCAATTGTTAGTTTCTCATCAATATTCCAATTTAACCTTTGATATTTGTAATTTTCAGGCTTCGGGTAACCAATCCATCAATTCATAGCAAAATATAATATCCAAAATACACATTTTTTATCTATTTGAATGTAATCTTGTTCTATTTCCTAAACGTTATCTATTTCCCACCACATTAAATCATCTGCTTCATAATACAATATCCCCTTTACTGAATCAAAACCATTATGTATGCTACCTAAGTTAAACAATAAATCAAACAAATTCATAATAATTAATTTAGTAATGTTAAGGGAAAAAGAGAAGAAATATCTGACGTTGTAACCTGAGATTTCTACTAAAGATTTTGTTATCGAACTACTGATTAACCCAGTCACCACGTTGCTTTTTAAATACTGAAATGTAAAATTGGGCAATTAATAAAATATTATTTTAAAAACAACAACAAAACAACTACAACAAATGCCTAATTTCAACAGTCTAGAGGTTGCAGGCAATGGAGAGAGCTGATGGTTAAATCAGGTTTAATGTAAAAGTTTCACCTGGGTTAAGGTTTCCTATTGGTTCCAAGATTGGACTGGAATCCAGTTCCCATTGAATTGCTTGAAGTAGATAAGCAACTGATTCCTCTCTGCAGGCAGCCCTGGACTTTAGTGACCTTTCAAAGTGACAACAGCACTCAAAAAGTGACTTTTGACCGCTTTTCACACTTACGACCATTGCAGCATTCCCCAGGTCACGTGATCAAAAATTCAGATGCCTGGCAGCTGACTAACACTGATGACGGGTCACGTGATCCCCTTTTGCGGCTTTCTGAAAAGCAACGTCAGTGGGGAAGCCAGATTCCCTTAACAACCGTGTAACTAATTTAACAACTGCAGTGATTCACTTAACGAATGTTAATGTTAATTATTGGACAGCTGAGATTGCCTTGGTTAAAGAAGGCCACCAAAGGGCACCTTGCCAGTCTGATCACCTGCCCTCTGGAACTCCATATCTCCAAGATTAGAATTCATTGTCTCCTCGCAATTGGCCCAAAGTCACCCAGGTAACTTTGACTCAGGCGGGACTAGAACTCACCATCTCCAGCTGATTGGCCCAAAGTCGCCCAGGTAACTTTCTTGACTAAGGTGGGACTGGAACTCACCATCTCCTGGTGAATGGCCCAAAGTCACCTAGCCAGTTTTCATGTCTACGGCGGGACTAGATCTCACCATCTCCCTGGTGCTTTTACTGTTAGACCAAACCATGCATTGTTATAAGCAGTGTGCCAGCTGTGTGCTGCAGCTGCCAAAAAAGCCAATACAGTGCTAAGGCTGCATGAACAGAGGGATAGAATCAAGATCATGTAAAGTGTTAATACCACTTTACAATGCCTTGGTAAGGCCACATTTGGAATACAGCATCCAGTTTTGGTCGCCACGATGTCGAGACTCTAGAAAGAGTGCAGAGAAGAGCAACAAAGATGATCAGGGGACTGGAGGCTAAAGCATATAAGGAACGGCTGCTGGAATTGGGTATGTCTAGTTTAATGAAGAGAAGGACGAGGCGTGACATGATAGCAGTATTCCAGTATCTCAGGGGCTGCCCCAAAGAAGAGGGAGTCAAGCTATTCTCCAAAATGCCTGAAGGCAGGACAAGATGCAACAGATGGAAACTCATCAAGGAGAGAAATAAGCTAGTACTAAGGCAAAATTTCCTGACAGTGAGAACAATTAACCAGTGGAACAACCTGCCTCCAGAAGTTGTGAATGCTGCAACAATGGGAGTTTTCAAGAAGAGATTGGACAACCATTTGTCTGAAATAGTGTAGAGTTTCACGCCTGATTAGTGGGTTGGACTAGATGGTAGAAGATCTCCAAGGTCGCTTCCAACTATTCTATTCTATTCTATTCTATTCTATTCTGTTCTGTTCTATTCTATTCTGTTCTGTTCTGTTCTGTTCTGTTCTGTTCTGTTCTGTTCTGTT
>JAKJMR010001124.1:315783-318283 GCA_024449315.1 Daboia siamensis
TTTTTCCATTCCATTCCATATATTCTACATTCTATTCTATTCTATTCTATTCTATTCTATTCTATTCTATTCTATTCTATTCTATTCTATTCCATTCCATTCCATTCTATTCTATTCTATTCTATTCTATTCTATTCCATTCCATTCCATTCCATTCCTTGTAATTTATTCTATTCTATTCTATTCTATTCTATTCTATTCTATTCTATTCTATTCTATTCTATGAGAAAACCAACTTAGAACTGAGGAGAAATTTCCTGACAGCGAGAATAATTAACCAGTGGAACTGCTGGCCACCAGAATTCTCAAGCGCTCCATCCCTGGAGATTTTCAAGAAGAGACTGGACAACCATTTGTCTGGAATATCATAGGGGTCCCATTACTTGAGCAGAGGGGTGGACTGGAAGACCTCCAAGGTCCCTTCCGACCCTGTTATTTTATGCCCTATGTTCTAACCTTAATGACGTCCTCTTATCTATGTTCATTTGGAAAGCGGTTCCTCTGAGCGTGATGGCGTTTTCCGATGTTCCTGGTTAATCCCAATTAAAGCGAGCAATTTATCCGTGATGGGGAAGGCAGGGCAAGTAGGAAGTTTCATGAAAACAAGCAATTACCGCATCGTGGTTGTTGACGCTTTGATCTCGGTGAGCTGTTCTCTCCTCCACCACAAACATTTCCATATAGTCGGGGATTCACGAATCGCCTTGGTGCCTATTTTGCTAGCAAAAATGCTCTTCGTTCCTTCCGGAGACTCATCCATCTATTTTTAATGACGGGCTAATTTTCTTTTAAACAGCCTGGATCATAAAAAAACAGGAAGGGGAAAAAACATAATTTGTATTCATGTTTTTTACAAAAACCACGACTAGATCATAGCAATATGGATAGGGTTACTGCTACTTTGTCTGTTGGGGGCATTTATTTTTTTTCTCCTCTTTTCTATGCCTGGAAATGCACGTACCTATTCAAAATGCAGATAGCGCGGCATGTCTAAATGGAATTTTAATATTGAGGCACTCCAGGACGTGGGGTCCATGCCATCTTTGGGGAAACGACTGATTCACCCGCGACATTTCCGTCGACTCAATGGCAGACAGTTCCGCCTCTCCCGTTTGGGTGGGATGGCAAATCAAATCAAATCAACCTTTATTGTCAAAGTACCACATGCGTACAATGAGATTGGCTGAGCCTCCCTCCGTGCACCCCACCAACACAACTCACAGTGACAACAAGCCCACCATCTTATTACACCATGTGAGCTAATTGCACAACGCGCCGGCCTCGCAGGTCTATCATACATAATTTCCCGTTCAGGAGCCTGGCAGCCCATGGATGGAAGCTGTCCTTCAGCCTGTTGGTGAAGTTGGCTATACTTCTGTATCTCCTGCCCGATGGTAGGAGAGTAAAGAGGTACCGACCAGGGTGTGAGTCATCCCTGAGGATTTTGCTCACTCTTCCAAGGGAGCGGGCCCTGGCGAGGTCATCCAGTGGTGTCAGGGAACAGCCCACCGTGTTTTGTGCTGGGTAATATCTTCTTATCCGTGGCTGTCAAGCCAGCATACCAAACCACAATACAACATGAGAGGACGCTCTCTATAGTAGACCAGTAAAAGAGGGTCATTAGCTGTTGTTCTACCCTGTTCTTCCGCAAGACCCTGAGGAAGTGGAGTCTCTGTTGGGTCTTTCTGGCCACCTGGGTTGTATTGACTTTCCAGGTAAGATCTTCACAGAGGTAGACTCCCAGGAATTTAAAGGAGGAAACTCTCTCCACACAGCCCCCCACCCCCAGCCCCCGATGTAAAGTGGGGCGGGTTCCTCTCTTTTCTTCTGGAAGTCTAATACCATCTCCTTTGTCTTGCTGATGTTCAGGTGCAAGTTGTTCTCTAGACACCATAAGGGACCTTGGAGATCATCTACTCCAACCCCCTGCTCTTAGTGTTTCTGCCCAGTCTCTTCTTAAATGGCTTAATTGTTCTCGCTCTTAGCAATTTTCTCCTTATTTCTTGATTGCTTCTCTCCTTGATGAGTTTCCATCCATTGCTTCTTGTCCTGCCTTCAGGCGCTTTGGAGAATAGCTTGACCCCTCCCCCTTCTTTGTGGCAACCCCACAAATATTGGAAGATTGCTACCATGTCATCACTCCTGGTCCTTCTTTTCACTAGATTAGACCTATCCAGTTCCTGCAATTGTTCTTTTATATACATATTATAGGGACGTGGTGGCTCAGTGGGTTAGGACACTGAGCTTGTCGATCAGAAGTTCGGCAGTTTGGCGGGTCGAATCCCGAGTGCCGCGTAGCAGAGTGAGCGCCTGTTATTCGTCCCAGCTTCTGCCAACCTAGCAGTTCGAAAGCACGTAAAAAGGCAAGTAGAAAAATAGGGACCACTCCGGTGGGAAGGTAACAGCGTTCCGTGCGCCTTTGGCCTCTAGTCATGCCGGCCACATGACCACGGAGACGTCCTCGGACCAGCGCTGGCTCTTCGGCTTTGAAACGGAGATG
>JAKJMR010001124.1:323283-326652 GCA_024449315.1 Daboia siamensis
TTCGAAATAAATCTGAAGCGAATCTAGGACAACCCAAATAAAACCTGAACCCCCGAAGAACTCGGTACCATTTCCCAAAATTTACGAGGTGTCTGGCCTAATGAAATAACCGTACTGGGTAACATCTTCCAGCTGTTGATGGGTGGGTGGGATGAGGCCCCCTTATTAGCCATTCTTGTAAAGGGAGGCTCAAAATAATAAAGAATAGAATAGAGCTGAAAGGGACCTTGGAGGTCTTCCAGTCCAGCCCCCTGCTCAAGCTGGAAAACCTACATCATTTCAGATAAGTGACTGTCTAGCCCAGGGGTGGGCAACCTTGGCTCTGTTATGACTCATGGACTTCAACTACCAGAATTCCTGAGTCAGCGTGGCTCAGCATGGAAACCTCTCCCTTTCTCCTCAGCAAGGCTGGCTCAGGAATTCTGGGAGTTGAAGTCCATGAATTATAAAATTGCCGAGGTTGCCTACTCCTGATCTAGCCTCTTCTTCATGTCACTGTGATGAAAGCAGAAGTTGAACAGAACCCGTTCTGATTCAAAATACAGAATAACAGAGTTGGGAGGGACCTTGGAGGTCTTCTAGTCCACTACACCGTTACACTTCAGAGGGACTGATTTCTAAATAAAGTGACATCATTAACGTTAGAACATAGAGCGCAAAATAATAGCAATAGTACTTAAACTTATAGATCGCTTCACAGTGCTTGACAGCCCTCTCTTAGCAGTTTACAAAGCTGGCATCTCACCCCCAACAATCTGGGTCCTCATTTTACCCACCTCGGAATGATGCAGAGGCTGAGTCAACCTTGCGACAGTCAGAACTGTTGGCAGTGGGCAGAGTTAGCCTGCAATACTGCATTCTAACCACTGCACCACCACGGATATGTATAGAGGTGGAAGGGACCCTGGAGGTCTTCTAATCCAACCTCCTGCTCAAGCAGGAGACCCTATACCATTTGAGACAAATGGCTGACCAGTCTCTTCTTAAAAACTTCCAGTGTTGGAGCATTCACAGCTTCTGGAGGCAGGTTGCTCCACTGATTATTTGTTCTAGCTGTCAGGAAATTCCTCCTTAGTTCTAGGTTGCTTCTCTCCTTGATTAGTTACCACCCGTTGCTTCTTCTCCTGCTTTCAGGTGCCTTGGAGAATAGCTTGACTCCAGTGGTGGGATTCAAATATCTGAACAACCGGTTCTCTTATTGTATGCAGGCTTGGGCCTCTGAGGCCTAGAACGGACTTCCAGAACTGGCATCCATGCACTTCTGGCGAGGCCTAGAACGGACTTCCAGAAGTGGCATCCATGCACTTCTGGCAGGTTGTTGGAGGCCTGGGAGGGCTCCTCCAGGCCTCCAAGGCCTCGACTGGACTTCCGGAAGCAGTGTGCATTCAGCCAGTTCCTTGAACTCAGCAAAATTTAGCTACTGGTTCTGCCAAACTGGTACAAACCGGCTGAATCCCACCACTGATTGACTCCCTCTTCTCTGGGACAGCCCCTCAGATATTGGAAGACTGCTATCACATCACCTCCGAATTTTGATCCCATGACCATGGGGACGCTGAAATGATCCCAATGCGAAAAAGGGTCATCGGTCACTTTTTTCAATGTCATGTAACTTTGAATTGTCACTAAACAAATGGTTATAAGTTGAGGCTTATCTGAATTGTCTATTCGCTCTCCTCCTCAAGACCCAGGAGTCAAAAAATTCTTTGATATCTTATACGTACATAGGGGGCATCACAGGATTATTATGATATTTAAGATAGTTTCCCAAAAAATAATAATAATAATATTTAACAAGCAAACCCTAATCAAAGGAAGCTACCATCTGGCACACACTCAAACAGCCTGAAAGAAAAAGATAAGCAAATCATGGCTAAGCAAGGCTATCCTTATTAATACATCACCAGGAAATTTCCAATCTCACAGTTAAATTGGGGAGTTGGGAAAAAGAACCCCATCCTGTAAGGCTATGAGAAATAATTTTCATACTGTTGCCAAGAAAACAGGATAGATGTCTCCATGTACATTATGAGGAGCTGAGCTTGACTTGAAGGTGAATCAAAGAAGCACCAAGTCTGGAGAATCAAAATATATTCATGAAGAAGTCAAATATTGTCAGGAACAGAAACATTTACCACCACCACCCCAATTCCATCATAAACCCCTAACACCCACAACACTGTCTTGTGACTAAAGATATTGGCCCATGTGGTGGGGCTTTATTGCTATTATTCTTGTCATCTTCTCATCTTTCCCATTACCTTCTCCTATTGGTATCTTATGATTTATCCCTTGTTTTTGTAGCTGATGATTTATGATTGTCACTATGATTTACTGTATGCTTTAAGGCCACACTTGGAATACGGCATCCAGTTTTGGTCAACATATTATTAAAAAGATGTTGAGACTCTGGAATAGAGTGCAGAGAAGAGCAACAAAGATGATCAGGGGACTGGAGACTAAAACATACGAACAACGGTTGCAGGAATTGGATATGTCTAGTCTAATGAACAGAAGGACGAGGGGTGACCTGTCAGCAGTCTTCCAGTATCTCAGGGGCTGCCCCAAAGAAGAGGGAGTCAAGCTATTCTCCAAAGCGCCTGAAGGCAGGACAAGAAGCAACGGATGGAAACTAGTCAAGGAGAGAAGCAACCTAGAACTAAGGAGAAATTTCCTGACAGTGAGAACAATTAACCAGTGGAACCACCTGCCTCCAGAAGCAGTGAATGCTCCAACCATGGAAGTTTTTAAGAAGAGATTGGACAACTATTTGTCTGAAATGGTATAAGGTTTCCTGCCCGAGCAGGGGGTTGGACTAGATGACCTCCAAGCTCCCTTCCAACTCTGTTATTCTGTATTCTGATCTATGACTTTTCACTTTGATGCTCGTACGTACACTGAAAGCTTTTGCACCGGAGACAATTTCCTTCTCTCTCCAATCGCACAGGGCCAGTGAAGAATATTCTATTCTATGCTTCTCTTCTAGCTTCATGTCCAATTTTCAATCTGTAGAGGGGTGTTTTTATTATATAACTCAGGCCTTCCGTTATATAATATTTTATTACATAAGTAAAGCAGCACCGAACAGTATGCAAACTAACAGTATGGAAACTAACCAAAGAGAGAAGCAACCTAGAACTAAGGAGAAACTTCCTGACAGTTAGAACAATTCACCAGTGGAACAGCATTCCACCAGAAGCTGTGAATACTCCATCACTGGACGTTTTTAAGAAGAGACTGGACAGCCATTTGTCTGAAATGGTATAGGGTTTCCTGCCTGAGTAGGGGGTTGGGCTAGATGACCTCCAAGGTCCCTTCCAACTATTATTATTATTATTATTATTATTATTATTATTATTATTATTATTA
>JAKJMR010001124.1:328092-343628 GCA_024449315.1 Daboia siamensis
AAGAGAAGAGAAGAGAAGAGAAGAGAAGAGAAGAGAAGAGAAGAGAATTAAGAAGAGAAGAGAAGAGAAGAGAAGAGAAGAGAAGAGAAGAGAAGAGAAGAGAAGAGAAGAGAGATATTTGGCTGTATAAGGCAAAGAAGATTCTATACAGGTAGGTCTTGACTTACAATCATCCATTTAGTGACCGCTTGAAGTTACACCGGCACTGAGGGAAAAAAGCGACATATGACCGTTTTGCACACTTACGACCGTTGCGGCATCCCCACGGTCACATGATTGAAATCAAGAGGCTTGGCAACTGACTTGTATTTAGGACGGTTGCGGCGTCCCAGAGTCACGTGATCTCCCCTTTTGGGACCTTCTGACAAGCAAAGTCAGTGTTGGGAAACCAGATTCAATTTACAATCGTGTGAGTATCTTAACGTGGTCGGAGGACGAAAAGAGAAGAGGTCAGCAGAAGAGGAGATGATTGGATCGTGTCGTCAACGCAAGGAAGGTGAATTTGAGCAAACTCTGGGAGACAGCGGAGAACAGGGGGACCTGGCGTGCTGTGGTCCATGGGTTCACAAAGAGTCAGAGACCACTACTGAACAACAACATAAATAAGTTAGCAACCTTCTCAACACCAGGACAGTTTGGGGTAGCCAATGTACTCTGTCGAATTATCGTTCTACCCGGGATCCTGAACTGTTGAAACCTGTTGGTGCTGGTTTTTTTAGTCCTAGAAAAGCTCTGAGGTGACTTCTTCAAAGTTCTTCCTTTAAAGTGACCTAGTTTGGTCTAGTGGTTAAGGCACCAGGCTAGCTGGCTGGGTGACTTTGGGCCAATCACCAGGAAAAGGTGAGTTCTAGTTCTGCTTTAGAGATGAAAGCCAGCTGGGTGACTTTGGGTTGATCACCAGGAGATGGTGAGTTATATTGCCGCTTTAGATATGAAAGCCAGCTGGGTGACTTTGGGCCGATCACCAGGAGACGGTGAGTTCTAGTTCTGCTTTAGAGATGAAAACCAGCTGGGTGACTTTGGGCCGATCACCAGGAGTTCTAGTTCTGCTTTAGATATGTAAGTCAGCTGGGTGACTTTGGGCCAATCACCAGGAGATGGTGAGTTCTAGTTCTGCCTTAGGCACGAAAGCCAGCTGGGTGGCTCTCTCTAAGTGGAATTCCCCTCACAGGGCTGTTGTTGTGGGGAAATAGCAGGAGGAAGGCATGTTGGGTATGTTGGCTGCCTTGGGTTGTTTGTAACAATAATAAAAGCCATATACAAATACATACAATAAAGAAAGAAAAACAAATGGGATTCAAAATAAGAAGGCAGAGTCTTGTTTCATAATGAAAATTTTGAAACGGGCAAGCAGGATTCGGTCACGGATGAAATGAAGATGTGTCCATCACGCTGACACCAGCTGAACGAGAAGAGGGCCCCACAACTGGAATTTAAGACGTAACGTTAAAAAGGCCCGAAGGCAAATAACTTGAACCTTCGTGTTGTTTTAAACTCTTGCAATGGGGAAGAGAAAAAAAAACAAAAGGAAAAAATGCATATTAACCATTGTTTTTAAAGCCCTTTCTTGTGCTAGTTCTAATTTCAATCGGACCCAAACGCCACATCAAAGCTGCGAGTAGAAATTAAAAAAAATATCCCGGCAATCGGATCCGAGTCTCAGCTGATTAGTCTCACTTTGATCATTTTTAATGGGACAAGAGTTGCTAAGTTGGCTGTGGGGGTGAGGCCCCATCTTCACTCTGTTGTGTTATCAAGCCAGAAATTCACAATCGCAGCAAGGACCAGACTGAAGGAAAACAACTTAAAGAACAAAGTACCTTATTTCAAAGCAGTGGGACTTCTTATTTCGTATACTGATGAAAGCTGTATTTACTGAAACTCCTGCTCCCAGCCTCCAACTGAGATTAAATTAGAGCTGCATATATACCGAAGCAGGGAAGATGGTGAGACATTGGTGGACAATCCACCACAAAAAAAAATAAATAAAAAAAAATTCACAGGAGATATTGCCACGCGGCAGTTTTGTGCCATTTCCTGATATTAGCATGGTTTTACAGAAGAACAGAGTTGGAAGGGACCTTGGAGGTCTTCTAGTCCAACCCCCTGCTCAGGCAGGAAACCCTATACCATTTCAGGCAAATGGCTGTCCAATCTCTTCTTAAAAACCTCCAGTGTTGGAGCATTCACAGCTTCTGGAGGCAGGTGGTTCCACTGGTTAATTGTCCTCACTGTTAGGAAGTTTCTCCTTAATTCCAGGCTGCTTCTCTCCTTGATTAGTTTCCATCTGTTGCTTCTTGTCCTGCCTTCCATTGCTTTGGAAAATAGCTTGACTCCCTCTTCTTTGGGGCAGCCCCTGAGATATTGGAAGATTGCTATCCTGTCCCCCCCTCATCCTTCTCTTCATTAAACTAGAACATCCCCAATTCCAGCGTCCGTTCCTTATATGTTTTAGCCTCCAGTCCCCCTAACCATCTTTGTTGCTCTTCTCTGCACCCTTTCCAGAATCTCAACATCTCTTTTGATAATATGTTGAGCAAAAACTGGATGCAGCATTCCAAGTGTTGTCTGAAAGCATAAATCATAGTGACAGTCATAAATCATCAGCTACAAACAACAAGGGATGAATCATAAGATACCAATAGGAGAACGTAGTAGGAAAGATAATAAGATGACAAGAATAATAGCAATGAAGCCCCACCACATGGGCCAATATCTTCAGTCATAAGACAATGTTGCTGTTTGGTCCTTTGGAAAATAGTTTGACCCCCTCATCTTTGCAGGAACCCCTCAGATATTGGAATAGTGCTATCCTGTCACCCCTGTCCTGTCATTCTTTTCAGGAGACTCGACATACCCAATTCCTGTAACTGTTCTTCATCTGTTTAAGCCTCCAGCCCTCTAATTATTTTTATTGCTTTTGTCCGTCAGTCAGTCAGTCAGTCAGACGTGACTGAATGGATGATATCACCACCATCATTATAATAATAATAATAATTTAATTTCTATACCGCCCTTCTCCCGAAGGACTCAGGGCGATGTACAGGGCAATAAATACAATAAAAATACAATATAAAAAAGTTAAGAAAGCATCAAATGATGTAGCCCAATTACAATAAAATTAATAAAATTAATATTAAAATACCCCAAACCCATCAGACCAGGCCGGCTTGTTCAAATAAGTAAGTCTTTAGGTCACAGCGGAAGGAGCGAAGGTCAGGAGCCATCCGGAGCTCAACCGGTAAACGGTTCCAAAGGTCTGGCACGCCCACAGAGAACGCCCTCCCCCTGGGGGTCGCCAGTCGACACCCTGAGGAGGGCCTCTCTGTGGGAACGCACTGAATGAAGGGAAGCTGATGCCGGCAGCAGGTGCTCCCGTAAGTAATCCAGCTTACCGCAAGGAGGTTGAGGGTTTGCTGAACTGGTGTAAGGAAAACAGCCTAGTTTTAAATACCAGAAGAATCAAAGAGATAATTGTCGATTTCAGAAAAGGCAGGCACAGTCACACTCCTCTGTGCACCAATGATTCACCTGTGGAGACCGTTACCAGCATCAAATTCCTGGGTGTGCAGTTAACAAGTAGGCTGGCTTGGTCGCTCAACAGTGAGAAACTGGTGAAGCAGGCACAGTAGGGCCTGCATTTTCTGCATCGCATGAAAAAAGCACATCTTCCTGACCACTTTCTACAGAGGGACGATCGAGAGCATCCTGTCATACGGCATCACGGTCTGGTTTGGAAGCATCCCTGCTTCAAACAGGAAGGCGGTGCAGAGAGTGGTGAGGACGGTAGAAAAGATCATCGGCAGTTCCCTCCCTCCCATCCAGGACGTGGCACAGAAGCGTCGCTTGAGCAGGATTGTCCGCAAGATTGTCAGCGACACTACACACCTTCTTCACGACCTGTTTTCCTTGTTCCCTTCTGGGAGGAGGGGGCTTTGTGGTAGCCGAAGCAGAACATCCAGATTCAGTCACAACTTTGTTCCATACAGTATTAACCTTGTGAACTCTCAAGCTTCCTCCTTCCGTTATGTATTCAAGATGGACGGTGATTAATATTTATATGTTACTTATATGTAAGGGTGTAGGTCTATATACATAGGTTGTATACAGTACGTTTTCAATGTGTGTTATGTATGTGTACACTTTGAGAGGCAGCAACTACATTTCACTTTTAATGTGTGCCATTGTGCCCAGAGGGGAAAAAAAAAGACAATTAAGGTCTTCTAACCTCTAGCATCTAACCATCTGAGTAATTTTCCTGAGATATCCAAGCGATTTTGATACCACACTACGAATTCTCCACTGTTTTCTAATTAGGGAACATGAGGCTTTCAACGTCCCTTTTTCTTCTTCTGAACCCTTCTCTGACAAGGAACCAAATGTTTGAGAACCATCTCCACTCTACCTTCAAGAACAATAGATCTATCCTTAGAAATAATTGATTCAGGAAGAAGAATTCCGACCACATTATTCCATGTGATTTGTCATAGCAGAGGGCCAGACCGCCATCTGAAGGAGACGACAATGAAAGCTTTTCAGAAGATGGAGGTGGCTCTCAAGTCAAAAGAAAGGAAGGAAATCCTTTGATTCTCAGAATAACCTAATAAAATGTGGATGTCCCCATCTCGTCCCTTAGAGTAGAAGCTAATATGATCTGTTATACATTTCCTTCCATCCTTTACATCAAAAGTAATCCTCTGATGTTTGAAGCCTGGAGAAATGAATGCAGGCAGGAAAGAAAAGCTGTAGCTATGTCTTAGAATAGAGAAATTGGATCTTAGCAACCAGGTTTCTCTCCAGGGAAAAGAGATTTCTCTGCTTCCTATTGACCCAGCTTGTGAAGATGTCAAGAATCAGGGGGAAAAAAGAACAGATTAATAAGGGTGAGCTATTTTGACTGCGAAAATTAAGATATTCCCAAGAGGGTAGAAGAATTGGAGGCCTCCATATCTCTTTGTTGGCATCTAGCAACGGTCCTCTGAGCTTGTCGATCAGAATGTCGGCCGTTTGGCGGGTCGAATCCCGAGTGCCGCGTAACAGAGTGAGCGCCTGTTACTCGTCCCAGCTTCTGCCAACCTAACAGTTCGAAAGCACGTAAAAATGCAAGGAGAAAAATAAGGACCACTACGGTGGGAAGGTAACAGCGTTCTGTGCACCTTTGGTGTCTAGTCATGCCGGTCACATGACCACGGAGACGTCCTCGGACAAGCGCTGGCTCTTCGGCTTTGAAATGGAGATGAGCACCGGCCCCTAAAATCAGAAACAACTAGCACGCATGTGCGGGGGAACCTTTACCTTTACCTTTAGCCCCAACTGAATAGATTGAAAACAGGGGGTTCAAAATATCTATGGAGATTCTCAGTCATCCAGGTCATGGTTGTCCCAAAGGTGCTTTTTCAAGAGGCAACTGGACTTTCTTGTTTTTCCTTGAAGACATTTTGCTTCTCCTCCAAGAAGCTTGTTCAGTCCACGTAGGCCTGGAAGGACTATGTGAATATAAATCCAGTTCACATTGCGGATTTGAAAATACGAATCTATTCCTCCCAGCCGTCTGCTTTTTTTTAATTTTTGAATGCATTTGTTGGGGGGGAAAAAAATCTTCATCAGGGTCCAGTCCAAGCCGGGAATAAACAACAATGGAGACTGCTTTAAAAAGAAGGTTGTAGTTTATTGAAGAGGAGAGCCAGACAGGAAGATGGCTCTTGGGTTAAAAAAAAAGTGACCACATCTAGTAGGGAGTGGGTTTTTATACCTTCTTGGGCTTTTGTTTGGAGTTGTTCCTGTGTCATGAACTTTGACCTGAGTCTGAGTGTGCCCTTTTGGTATCCTGATGGTGGTGGGTTAATTCTATTATGTCCCAAAGATCATATCCTGCTTCATTGTGGCTGTGGCTGATGACGGTTGGATTTTTTTCGGTGTGGATTGTGGATTCGATTGATCTTTCTTCCTAATCCCAGTTTCCTGACTCCAATCGTTCTGACAAGATTATCACATCTGCATTTCTGCAGGCCTGGTTTCTGTTTGGGGCAGAGAGCTGGGGCGGGGTTGTTTGGTTTCTGCCTTTAAAATCCTTTGGAGACATAGATTCTGCCTTTTTAAATATTTCCCAAAACATTTCTTTCTCTGGATTCTTCCCACACATTGAAAAATCCTTCTGCGTTTGTCCTTGGTAATTTTTCTTCCCGTAGAGTCTCAGTATACAACTTTGTGTAATAGGAACCGTTTGAAAGACAAATATTTCCCGGTTTGTCTTCTGAGCGTAAAATTTTCCCTAGTGTGTGCTTTGAAAAGACTTCAACCCAGTCTGCCTTTTTAAAAGGTAAATATTTCCAAGATTCACTGCCTTGCACTCAGATTCTTCAAACAACCTCTGTCTTTCAGCTCCATCCTTCGCATTGCGTTTGTTTGGGCATTTTTGATCTTTCTTTTTTTTTTATTTTTTTTTTTAAACGGATTGCACCGATTCATTCCTATAGAAATCCATGCTGGACTTCTTTCACTTTGTTGAGTTTTACCATGTTGCCACCGGGTGTAGAATAAACAGAATAACAGAATTGGAAGGGATCTTGGAGATCTTCTAGTCCAACCCCCTGCTCAGGCAGGAAATTTATTTATTTATTTATTTGGATTTATATACCGCCCCTCTCCGAAGGGACTCGGGGCAGTGTACAGGGCAATTAAAACATTATAAACAACACCTAATGTATAAAAATTAAAATGAAATTAAATCAAATAGCCCAGACATGTCAAACACAAGGCCTGGGGGCCGGATGCGGCCCGCAAAATGGTTTCATGTGGCCCGCGAAGCCATCCTGGAAACAGTGAGGGAATGGCCCCCACTGCCTTGGCCCTGGCCCAGAGACCCTCCTTCTGCCAGAGACCCCCAGATCTGTCCCACTCCTGCCCAGGCCCCCATAGGCACCCTTGATACGAACGATGTAGAGCTGGCCATGCCCACCCAGTAGGCCATACGCACTCTAGCCATGCCCACCCAGTAGGCCATGCCCACCCTGGCAATACCCACCTGGCCCCCTGAAGGCAACCACAATGCTGATGCGGCCCTCAATGAAATTGAGTTTGACACCCCTGAAATAGCCCTAAACAATAAACACATGCTAAAATTTAAAATTTTTAAAATTTAACATCTAAAATTCCAGTCCTTCAGTCCAGGCCGGCAAGTTCAAATAGCCAAGTCTTCAGGTCGCGGTGAAAAGAGCGAAGGTCGGGAGCCATCCGGAGCTCAACCGGAAGCTGATTCCAGAGGGCAGGCGCGCCCACAGAGAATGCTCTCTCCCTGGGGGCCGCCAGTCAACATTCCCTGACCGACGGCACCCTGAGGAGGCCCTCTCTGTGGCAGCGCACAGGGCGATGGGTAGTTAACGCCGGCAAAATAACCTGGACCCATGTCATTTAAGGCTTTATAGGCCATCACCAAAACCTTGAATCGCACCCGGAAGACAACTGGAAGTCAATGCAGCTCGCGGAGCAGAGGTGTTACATGGGAGTATTGGGAGACCCCCATCACAACTCGCGCGGCCGCATTCTGCACCAGCTGGAGCCTCCAAGTGGTATTCAAGGGCAGCCCCATGTAGAGAGCGTTGCAGTAGGCTATCCGAGAGGTCACGAGCGCATGAGTGACTGTGCGTAGGACATCTCGGTCCAAGTAGGGCCGCAACTGGCGCACCAGGTGAACCTGGGCAAAAGCCCCCCTGTGATACCCGTGGTGATGAATCTATGGCACGCGTGCTGTCGCCCCAGTCTTAGGCCTTCAGCTGGGTTTTATAAAACCTTTTCGCATTAGGCCTCCGCCACTGTGTGCAAAAAAAAAAAAAAAAAAGTTCAATCAATCAATCAATTTCAACTTCTCAAGGGGGAAAAAAAAAAAGATCTCGCAAAGTTGGAATTGATTGATTGAACTTTTTAGTCCCATCCAGTCTGCCGTTACCACCACAACCACGCCCACCGAATGGGCCACGCCCACCCAATTGGCCACGCCTGCCCGGTACCCAATGATACATGTGGGTTTTGGGTTGCAGTTTTGGCACTTGGTCTCTAAAAGGTTCGCCATCACTGCCCTATACCATTTCACACAAATCGCTGTCCAATCTCTTCTTTAAAAACCACCAGTGTTGGAGCATCCACAACGTCTGGAGGCAAGTCGTTCCATTGACTAATTGTCCTGCCTTCAGTTGCTTTGAGGATAGGTTGACCCCTTCTTCGTGGCAGCTGCTTAGATATTGGAATACTGCTATCATGTCATCCCTCAGCCTTCTGTTTATTAAACTAGACATACCCAATTCCAGCAACCGTTCTTCATATGTTTTAGCCTCCAGTCCCCTAATCATCTTTGTTGCTCTTCTCCGTACTTTTCCCAGAGTCTTAAGTTTCAGATCTAGACTCAAGATGCATGTGTCTCCCATTTTCCCTAGGACAATATAGTAAGCATCATTTCATTGCGTCTTTGCAAGCTATGCTATCTATCCACGTCTTGCCAATAACACGTTGCTTTATGGGATGGGGGAAAAAAAATCTAACATGAAGTTTAAAAACATTGGGATTTTTTTTCTCTCTCTCAAGTCACAATAAGCATAGAAGATAATTGATCAAAGTCTTTTTTAAAAAAAAGTCATTTTGGACTTATTGCTTTGAAGTAACAAAATGACTTTCAATTTAATTTTCTGAATGTCTCTGTGTGTATGTGCTGGCAGAGAAATTAATTGAAAGTGCACTGAAAAAAACTCCTTGATCGTATCATTTTCCTTCTTCATTAACTACGTAAACATAACGAAATGCCGTTGCTATCCAGGAATCTTTCTCATAATGTATAGTCTAAATTTAGCATCTCGCATAATTCAGGATTTCTTTCTTTCTTTCTTTCTTTCTTTCTTTCTTTCTTTCTTTCTTTCTCTTTCTTTCTTTCTTTCTTTCTTTCTTTCTTTCTTTCTTTCTTTCTTTTTCCTTCCTTCCTTCCTTCCTTCCTTCCTTCCTTCCTTCCTTCCTTCCTTCCTTCCTTTCTTCCTTCCTTCCTTCCTTCCTTCCTTCCTTCCTTCCTTCCTTCCTTCAAGTCAGTCTTGATCTTGGTGATTGCCAAGTCCCTGGCAAGGTTTTTTTGGAAGTGCCTACTTCTTAGCGTTGAGAGAGAATGACTGTACCAAAGGCACCCAGCTGACTTTGGGCCTAAGGTGGAACTAGAACTCAAGGTCTTCAGCAGACTTAATTTCATTTTGGGCCAGAAACTAATGAGAAGAAGAAAAATGCAACATCAATAAAATAATTTGTGAAGTCAACGAGATGCGCCATCTAATATAACTGAGGATTGTCCAATCCTTATTTGAGACATGTCTACCTGGAATTAGCCATTAGATAATCCATCCAATGGGTAGATTAAATTCTATCCATTGAGAACATTGCTAATGGGACCTCTTCAATTATATGATTGTATCCATCATTAGAAGGATTTATGTATAATGAAGGAAACATTAGAATAATATAATAGGATAGGATAGGATAGGATGGGATGGGATGGGATGGGATGGGATGGGATGGGATGGGATGGGATAGGATAGGATAGGATAGGATAAAGCTGGAAGGGACCTTGGAGGTCTTCTAGTCCAGCCCCCTGCTCAAGGAGGAGAACCTATACCATCTCAGACAAGTGACTATGTAGCTTCTTCTTAAAAATCTCCAGTGGTGGAGCGCCCACGATTTCTGGTGGCAAGCTGTTCCACTGGACGATTGTCCTCACTGTTAGGAAGTTTCTCCTTAATTCCGGGTTGCTTCTCTCCTTGGTCAGTTTCCAACCATTGTTTCTTGTCCTGATTTCAGGTGCTTTGGAGAATAACGTGACCCCCCCTCTGCCTTATGGCAGCCCCTCAAATACTGGAAGACTGCTATCATGTCTCCCCTATTTCTTCTTTTCTTTAGACTGGCCAAACCCAAGTCCCGCATCCCTTCTTTGTATGTTTTAGTCTCCAAGACTCTGATCATCTTAGTTGTTCTTCTCTGCACTTTTTCCAAACTCGCAACATCTTTTTTGTGATATGGTGACCAAAACTGGCTGCAGAATGCAGTATTAGAAGCATTAGAAGCTCAACCTCAGTGCCTTATCTGGTTTCATGACTCATGCCTTTCCTGAAAACAAAGATGGTCATAAGTCATGATGGACAGATGGGTACATTCAAGAATAGAAGCCACAGGGTTTTGAACACGAGTTTCTGGGAATACGAGCTGGTGGATATTATTGTGTTCTTTCTGATTTGTGGCATTCCCACCAGTGTTTTGACTGCTGACCATGAGAAACAGGATGATGGATTGCGTAGAGCTTTGGTCCAATTCGATGTCTTCTATTCTTAGAAATTTAGAAGCCCATTTTCGTCATCGGTAAATTTGGTTAGTCTATCATGCTTTCGAATCCATTCTAGGAAAAATATGCCCATGGTCAGCTCTACCAAGGTCCATTTGTGAATTGTTTTCTTTATACATTTCACGGGATGAAATGTAGGACAGAGTTAGACTCAGTGACTTAAAAACAGAGATTCATAGAGATGGATGCAACCTTGGAGTTCAGCTACTCCAAGCACCTACTCACTGCAGAATCCTCTAGAAGATCTCTGACAGATGTGCATCTAGTTTCTGTCTGAAGTCTGCTTAGGGAAGGAGAGATCCTTATTACAACTGGCAGCATGTTTCACTTCCAAGATGACCCTTCCTGGTGTAATATGGAACACAAGGACATCAGCCTAGCAACAAATACAGATCTGGCTCAAAAACAGCAACTGTCAGAGGGACCTTGGAGTCCTAATGGATGATCACTTGACCATGAGCCAGCTGTGTGCGGCAGCAGCCAAAAAAGCTAACGCAATCCTGGGTGGTATAAAGAGAGGCATAGAATCAAGATCATGCAAAGTAATATTACCGCTTTATAAAACCCTAGTGAGGCCACACCTGGAATACTGCAACCAATTTTGGTCATCGTATCACAAAAAAGATGTGGAGACTTTGGAAAAAGTGCAGAAAAGAGCAGCTAAGATGATCCAAGGCCTGGAGACCAAAACATACGAAGAACGGCTGCGGGACTCGGGTTTGGCTAGTCTAAAGTAAAGAAGAAATAGTGGCAGGGCTTTTTTTCTCATAGAACACTCAGAACGGAGTTCCGGAACCTTTTTTGGATGGAACCTTGTAGGGTAGGCAAGGCGGGTTGTATGACATGTGTGAGTTCCGGCACCTTTTTCTTTTACAAAAAAAGCACTGGATAGGGGAGACATGATAGCAGTATTCCAGTATTTGAGGGGCTGCCACAAGGAAGAGGGTGCCAGGTTGTTCACCAAAGCACCAGAGGGCAGGACAAGAAACAATGGATGGAAACTGATCAAAGAGAGAAGAAACCCTGTTCATGCAAAAGACCCTATACCATTTCAGGCAAATGGCTGTCCAGTCTCTCCTTAAAAACTTCCAGTGTTGGAGCATTCACAACTTCTGGAGGCAGGTGGTTCTACTGGTTAATTGTTCTCATTGTTAGGAAATTTCTCCTTAGTTCTAGGTTGCTTCTCTCTTTGGTTAGTTTCCATCCGTTGCTTCTTGTCCTGCCTTCAGGTGCTTTGGAGAACAGCTTAGCAGAGTAACAGAGCTGGAATAGAATAGAATAGAACAGAACAGAACAGAATAGAATAGAATAGAATAGAATAGAATAGAATAGAATAGAATAGAATAGAAATAGAATGGAATGGAATGGAATGGAACGGAACGGAACAGAACAGAATAGAATAGAATAGAATAGAATAGAATAGAATAGAATAGAATAGAATAGAATAGAATAGAATAGAATAGGTGAGTTGGACCTTGGAGGTCTTCTACTCCAACCCCCTGCTCAGGCAGGAAACACTATACCATTTCAGACAAATGGCTGTCCCATCTCTTCTTAAAAATTTCCAGGTGGTCTTCCTCTTCCTTTTGGCAGCCCCTTAGGCATTGGAAGTCTCTTTTTTGAAAGCCTCTGGCAACGGAGCGCCCACAGCTTCTGAAGGCAAGCGGTCCCATTGGTTAATTGTCCTCACCGTTAGGAAGTTTCTCCTTAATTCCAGGTTGCTTCTCTCCTTGGTTAGTTTTCATCCATTGTTTCTTGTCTCGCCTTCTGATGCTTTGGAGAAAAAAAAAAAAATGTTTGAACTTCTCGTCTTTGTAGGCCTGCCTCGAATATTGGAAGACTGCTATCATATCTCCCCTAGTCCTTCTTTTCTTTCAACTAGAAATACCCCATTTGTACAACCGTTCTTCATACATTTTACCCTCCAGTTGCCCATACAGTAACATCAGGCATTTTCTTTTTACTTTATTATTTTTTTTTTTTTAAAAATGGAAGCTTCCTCCTTTCATTGATTTCAGAATATATTTCAAAAGCATCTCCCACTCTATGCATTAATTTACACTCATCCACCGTTCTCTTTAATCAATGTAAGACTTAACCAAAGACATGGACGTGTGTGTCCAGTGATATGTGTGTGTGTGTGTGTGTGTGTGTGTGTGTGTGTGTGTGTGTGTAGGTCTTGGCGTATTCGGGTCTTTTCCTGTGTAAGATTGAGGGTGTCTTGGCGATGTTTCGATGAGGTCCCACTCGTCATCTTCAGGCTGGTGTCTTCGGCTTTGTGCTTGTGCGAGCAAAGCGTGCAGCAGCTGGAGGTGCCGCCGTGCTTTGGCTTCTGGATGGTGGTTGCCTTTCGTCTATGGGGTGGGTTTGGGTTTGAGTCTGGTGAGGATGATTGGTGGTGGCGTCCTGCGTTGTTGTGTGTTGTGGGTGTCGGTTCTCGTGGTTGGGACTTGTTTGTTGACCAGGGCTAGTTTCCAGATGTCTGGTAGGCGGGAGGTATCGTCACATTTATTCAGGTTGTGGGGGTGTTTCTCTATTTCGATGGCTTCCATAATTGGCTTTGAAGGAACAAAATTAGTCTCCGAAACTGAACACTACCACAGTATACGTATATAGATTTGATGCTGGTAAACGAAATATGCATTTTAGAACTGGTGACTCATCCTCATGGCTAAAGGGAATACGACCAAATCCAGAAGCTTTTGAAATGCAGTTCTCATTATCAGATGCGCAGGGCATGGTTTATTCCAAATAGCCAGATTTTTAATTCAGAATAAAGCTGGAAGGGACCTTGGAGGTCTTCTAGTCCAGCCCTCTGCTTAAGTAGGAGACCCATTCCAGACAAATAGTTGTCCAGTCTCTTCTTAAAGACCTCCAGTGATGGAGCACCCACCGCTTCTGGAGGCAAGCTATTCCGCTGGTGAATTGTCCTCACTGTTAGGAAGTTTCTCCTTAATTCCAGGTTGCTTGTCGCCTTGATTTGTTTCCATCCGTTGCTTCTTGTCCTGCCTTTAAAAATAGGTTGACCCCCTCTTCCACAGGGACCGTTTTTGAGCCAAGTTCTGGCTAATCTGCACTTGTACCTTTCTTAATGTATACCTGGCTTTCATGATTAAGGCAGGACTAGAACTCACAGTCCCCTGCTGATTGGCTCAAAGTCACCCAGCTGGCTTTCATGATTAAGGCGGGACTAGAACTCACAGTCCCCTGCTGATTGGCTCCAAGTCACCCAGCTGGCTTTCATGATTAAGGTGGGACTAGAACTCACAGTCACCTGCTGATTGGCTCCAAGTCACCCAGCTGGCTTTCATGATTAAGGCAAGACTAGAACTCACAGTCCCCTGCTGATTGGCTCAAAGTCACCCAGCTGGCGCAAGACTAGAACTCAGAGTCACCTGATGATTGCCCTAAGTCACCTAGCTGGCTTTCATGCCTAAGGTGGAACTAGAACTCACAGTCTCCTGGTGATTGGCCCAAAGTTACCCAGCTGGCTTTCATGCCTAAGGCAGGACTAGAACTCACAGTCACTTGATGATTGCCCTAAGTCACCTAGCTGACTTTCATGCCTAAGGTGGGACTAGAACTCAGAGTCTCCTAGGGACTGGCCCCAAATCACCCAGCCAGCTTTCATAGCTAAGGTGGACTTGAACTCATGTCTCCCGCTTTCGAGCCTAGTACCTTAACAACTCGGCCAAATTGGCTCTTATATTGCCTAAAATATTACCATAATAGATTTATTTCAGCAAGCACCACTTTATAAGGCCTTGGTAAGGCCACACTTGGAATACTGCATCCACTTTTGGTCACCACGATGTAAAAAAGATGTTGAGACTCTAGAAAGAGTGCAGAGAAGACCAACAAAGATGATAAGAGGACTGGAGGCTAAAACATACAAGGAACAGTTGCTGGATTTGGGTATGTCTAGTTTAATGAAGAGAAGGACGAGGGGGGACATGATAGCAGTGTTCCAACATCTTAGGGGCTGCCCCAAAGAAGAGGGAGTCAAGCTATTCTGCAAAGCACCTGAAGGCAGGAGAAGAAGCAACAGATGGAAACTAGTTAACAAGAGAAGCAACCTAGAACTAAGGAGAAATTTTAAAAAATAACCAGTGGAACCACCTGCCTCCAGAAGTGGTGAATGCTCCAACTCTGGAAGTTTTAAAGAAGAGACTGGACAACCATTTGTCTGAAATGGCATAGGGTCTCCTGCCTGAGCAGGGGGTTGGACTAGATGACCTCCAAGGTCCCTTCCCACTCTGACATTCTGTTATTTTCTATCATTTGCTTACACCTAAGGGACAGAATCACCTCCTAACCTCGTAGACGTATCCTGCGTAGTCTCATTGTCAGAATATTGCTTGAAGGAGAAATGCTCAGGTCTACTAAATTTTGGAAGAATCAGTTGGGTCAATAGAGTAATCCATGCGCATCTAATTTGGGGGACATCAGCACAAAATTTGCTGGCAATGTGAATACCACCTTGCTTTGTACCCAAGGATATGGAAGTTCAGCACACATTGGCATTTTTCTTGCATTCCCGGCCCGCAGAGGCAGTTAAGCCGAAAAAAAAGTCTGCAGCAAACATCCATCTCTGCTTAGAGTTCTTCAGCTCTGAAATGATTCAAACACCTCAGCGAAACGGCAGAATGAGTACGTTGTATTTGGGGGCTAGTCAAGTAATAGCATGTGAAGGAAGTTACTAAAAAAGGGGGGGGATTTTCATGAAGAGGCTAGGCAGCCATTTCTCTGGAAGGGTAGAGGGACTCCAGCTTCAGCTTGACGCGGTTGGACTAGAAGACCTCCAAGGCCCCTTCCAGCTCTGTTATTCTGGCAGGAGGCCAAAGAAGCAAGTCTTCAGCTGTTCCCGCTGTTTCAGGAGAATTTCACTCCTGCATATTGGAGGGAGGGAGGGAGGGAAGGAGGGATGATGGATGAAAAGTGATAGGTAGATATGGATGAACAGGCAGACAGTTGGGTAAGATATATAGATAGGTGATAGATAGATAGATAGATAGATAGATAGATAGATAGATAGATAGATAGATAGATAGATAAATAGATAGATAGATAGATAGATAGATGGACAGGCAAACAGTTGGGTAAGATAGATGGTAGATAGATAGATAGATAGATAGATAGATAGATAGATAGATAGATAGATAGATAGATAGAT
>JAKJMR010001124.1:363401-370631 GCA_024449315.1 Daboia siamensis
CTTTTTTCCTGTAAGAAGACTTTTAAGAAAAGGTCATTTGTTGATGTGGGTGTATACAGAGATTAAAATAAAATAAAATAAAATAAAATAAAATAAAATAAAATAAAATAAAATAAAATAAAATAAAATAAAATCTGAGATCTGTCACACACTGATGCAAAAATTGCACTCAATTCCGAATTTTTAATCGGCGAGATAACAAATAAGTTAGCTGGAAACTTTGAACTGAAGTGCCCAAACGCGTTTTGGAAGCTGAAATCTTTGAGTTGGTTCCAATCCATCATGTTGCAAAAGATGAGCTGGGCCTTATTTCCAGCGTCTTCATCATGGACGACTTGTAGAGTCTGAACTTCAATTCCCAGAATTCTCAGCAATGGGCAAGCAGGCTGAGGAATCCTGGAAGTTGCAATCACCACATCTGGAAGTATCCACAACTGGGAAGCTATTTTAATCAGTTGTGTAAATGAGCGTGCCACATTAAACCATAGTAAGATCGGGGGAGTAAATATGACTTATTTATTTGTTTCTTTGCAGAAAACCACCAAGGTCAGTGAGCACCAAGGACCCCACAGTTCAGCCTGGAACTGCAAGTGTTCTTCTCTGATGAAATGTCAGCCAGAAAACAACCAAAGACTCCACAGTTCTGTCTTAGCCTCCATATATATTCTCTTCTGTAAGATTTAGCACTGTCCGACGGTGCTATGCTCAGCTGGAAGCCATTCCAAATTCCATTTCTAATTCAAATTTCAGTTCACCGCACAGCCCAAATTTTAAGGCTGACGGAACGTATCTTCTTCCAGTAAAAATATATTCCAGTATATTCCAGTAAGAAACAGGGAAAAAAAAAAGAGAAAATATCTGGGTGAGTGGAAAAAAAAAATCTCCAGATCAAATAGCACTTTAGTAAGGGAGCCGGTTGAAAACAACGGAAAATTTGTCAGAGATTTGACAACACCAAAACGCAAATCCGGAAGTGTCATAGTGGATAAAATCAATAGGTCCGTAGCTGAGGGCAGGAAAAGATATTTAACTGTTAGATATTTTGACAAGAGGCGCTTTTTTCAGCCATGTAATGTCTCTGGCATTGAACTTGCTGCAGCTTTGCCATTTCAAGTGAACCCGTGTTGTTTAACAAGTCTTCATCCAAAGAAAAATTGTGATGTTTTTCCCCCTAAGATGTGGAGAGGCGTGTCGCGGTCATATTTTAGTTACTTGATTTTTCGTATTTTTGGGGGAAAAAACCCCTCTACTGGGAGGGAGATAATTAACTCTTTTTTTAAAAAAAAAAAGTTTTATTGATTTTTAGCATACCCCTTAATATTTGGTAAACATTGTGTTGTCTGGGTTAGTGTTTGAAAAACAATCAATAACAATTAATTTCTATAATTCTATAGTCCATATAATAGCTTTACTTGATTTCCACTTCTTCCAATAATATTCTGTTTTGCCAACCTTAAATTAATACAGTTCTTATTTAAACAAGTGGCAATTAAACGCAAACGTTTTTCTCAGGTTTCTGCAAATAATAATCACGTCAATATAAAGCTTCTTTTCATTGATCATCTTGATTGCCTTGTTATAAATCCTGTGTACGATCTCATTGTACACATGTTGTACTTTGACAATAAAGGTTGTTTTGATTTGATACGTTCTTATTTAGATTTGTTTTCCCCACAATATTCAAAACATTCTTACTGGCTAAGATTTTCTCAAAATTAGTTCCTCTTAAGTCTTTAAGTCATTTTTTTCTCAAAGCCATCCCATTTTTACATTTCTCATGTCTTAAAGAAAAATAAGAGAGAGAACGAAAGATGAAACAGAGAAAACATTTCTTTTATATATAAATCATCCCAACATAGTTATATTTCTCAGGTCAAAAAACCAAGCACAAAAGAAAAAAGAAAGAAGGCATACTATTTTTATTAATTGAGGGGTTCATCCCTCTTAAACTAATCTTCATTTATATTTGAAACTTTTCTATAACCACATTCAAACAAAGGCTTAATTTTTAAATAATTACCCTCTGGTCATTCCCCTCATCTAATTTCTTAATTCTCACTTTAGCCCCCCCCCCCCCTTTTTGCCCAAAATCAAGATAATTAACTCTTAATTAGGACTTAATTTGCGAAGCTACTTGACGATCAGCTTGTCACAAAACGGACTTTCTAAGTGACCCAGGTAACCTCGACTTACAAGCATCATTGGGACCAAAACTTACAAAATCATAAATACAGCTAATCCTCCATTTACAACCGTTCATTTAGTGACCGTTCTGAGTGACAACGGCACTGAAAAAAGTGACTTGTGACTGTTTTTCGCACTTAACGACCACTGCAGTGTCCCCAGGGTCACGTGATCAAAAATTCAAAGGCTTGGTTATCGATACATATTTATGACGGTCGCAGCGTCCTGGGGTCACGTGATCCCCTTTTGCGACCTTCTGACAAGCAAAGTCAACGCGGGAAACCAGTTTCACTTAACAACCACGTTACTAACTTAAGAACTGTGGTGATTCACTTAACAACTGTGGCAACAAAGGTCGCAAAATGGGGCAAAACTCACTTAACATTTGTCTCCCTTAGCAACGGAAATTGTAGGCTCAGTTATGGCCATAAGTATAGGCCAGTTGCCAAGCCACAGAGTTTTGATCATGTGACCACGGGGACACTGTGATGGTGGTAATAACTCACAACTATCAACACCATCTTAATTTTAAATGCTCTTTAAACAGACATGGCCGTTGAGGAGCACCTGTTCCTTGGTTGGCTTGGGCCCAGTCTTTGAAACATATGGGAGTTTAAGAAATGAGACATTATCTAAGTCAGTGTTTCTCTCCTTGGGATCTTTCAGAGGGGTGGACTTCAACTCCCAGAATGCCCCAGCCAGCACTAGCTGGGGAATTCTGGGAGTTGAAGTCCACCCCTCTGAAAGTGCCCAAGTTTGGGAAACATGAAATAAATCATGGCGGTAATAAAATGGGCAGTATCCAGGATGTCTTTGGTTGGCTTGGCCTTAGTTTTTTAAATATATGGGAGTTTAAGAAATGAGATATCATCTACGTCAGTGTTTCTCAATCTTGGGCACTTTAAGAGGGGTGGACTTCAACTCCCAGAATGCCCCAGCCAGCACGGTGGCTGAGGAATTCTGGGAGTTGAAATCCACCTCTCTGAAACTTCCCAAGGTTAGGTAAAGGTAAAGGTAAAGTTTCCCCCGCACATGCGTGCTAGTCGTTTCCGACTCTAGGGACCGGTGCTCATCTCCGTTTCAAAGCCGAAGAGCCAGCGCTTGTCCGAGGACGTCTCGTGGTCATGTGGCGCACGGAACGCTGTTACCTTCCCACCGTAGTGGTCCCTATTTTTCTACTTGCATTTTTACGTGCTTTCAAACTGCTAGGTTGGCAGAAGCTGGGACGAGTAACAGGCGCTCGCTCTGCTATGCGGCACTCGGGATTCGACCCGCCAAACTGCCGACCTTCCGATCGACAAGCTCAGCGTCCCAACCCACTGAGCCACCGCGTCCCTCTTCCCAAGGTTGGGAAACACAAAATAAATCGTGGCGATTATAAAATGGGCAGTATCCAAGTTGCCTGCTGTAGAACTCCCCAACAAAGCTACTAAAATAATCTGATATTATCGTTCTGGAGAACAACGTGCTGCCAAGGATAAAAATTCTGTAGAATTTCTGACAATTAAAGAAATTATGCGGGAAGGAAGACACATTTTACCCAAAGACAAACATGACATGTTGTTCAACCTGGATTCTTAGACAATGTAGGGAGATCGGGGCAAATCTGGAGGCAGGAAATTGAAGCTTGTAATTAAATTCGACAGGAATTCAAAATGTTATTTTTACCCTAATGGAAAAAAAAGAAAAGAAAGAAAAGGAAGCTGAAATAAACTCCATCAGGTACAGTACTGGGAGGAGAACCCAGGAGCAGAAATTAGTTAAATGTTTGCCGGTGTCATATTTTTAGTGTGTGAAAGAACAAAGGCTGAGCACATTTTCATGCCTGAGCAGGGCGTTGGACTAGAAGACCTCCAAGGTCCCTTCCAATTTTATTATTATGATTGTGATTGAGATTATGATTAACATTTAATAGAACAGACGCCATTATTATTTTTACAAATAACTCTAGGTGACAAAAATATCCAACAATCCATGTATTTTCCCCACAATCAACAACCCTGTAAGATGCATTGGACTGAGACAGAGAGTGTGAGGGATGTCTTTGAGCCAATCACCAGGAGACGGTGAGTTCTAGTCCCACCGTAGGCATGAAAGCTGGTTAGGTGACCTTGGGCCAATCACGAGGAGACAGTGAGTTCTAGTCCCACCTTAGGCATGAAAGTTAGCTGGGTGACTTCAGACCAATCACTGGGAGACAGTGAGTTCTAGACCTGACTTTGGCATGACACCCAGCAGGGTGACCTTCATCCAATCACCAGGAGACAGTGAGTTCTAGTCCCACCTTAGGCATGAAAGCCGGCCGGGGGATTTTGGGCAAACCACCAGGAAACGGTGAGTTCTAGTCCCACTTTAGGTATGAAAGCTGGCTGAGTGACTTTGGACCAATCACCAAGAAACAGTGAGTTCTAGTCCCACCTTAAGCATGAAAGTTAGCTGGGTGACTTCGGACCAATCACTGGGAGACAGTGAGTTCTAGTCCTGACTTTGGCATGAAACCCAGCAGGGTGACCTTCATCCAATCACCAGGAGACAGTGAGTTCCAGTCCCACCTTAGGCATGAAAGCCGGCCGGGGGATTTTGGGCAAACCATCAGGAGACGGTGAGTTCTAGTCCCACCTTTGGCATGAAAGCTGGCTGTGTGACTTCAGGCCAATCTCTAGGAGACGGTGTGTTCTAGTCCTGCCTTAAGCGTGAAAGCCGGCTGGGGGATTTGGGGCAAGCCATCAGGAGACGGTGAGTTCGAGTCGCGCCTTTGGCACGAAAGCGTAAAAGTCCTAATCTCAGAGGTCCAGATGTCGCTGCTGATTGTTGGATGTTGAGAAAGGCAGAGACTCGTCATCCGTCATCCATTGTCTTCGTTCTGCTTAAGGCCTGTCTCTGAAACTGAACAAAAATAATGTATTTTTTCAACAGTTGCTATCTTACAATTTTATTTTATTTTTATTTTTCACCTAATCAACCTTTCTGGGCTAAGAGAGCAATTGAACTTCAGGCTAATTGGCCTCAGGCACCTATCCGGGTGCCTCCCCGGCTCCAGTGTTTGTGAGTGCGTAGTCAAAGTGAAGCAGCCGCAGGTGACAATTATTTCCCCTTTTATTTTAAGGTGGGTGGCATCTCGTCTGCAACTTCTGAAATCTCCAGCTGCCAGCTTCTCATTAGCCCTCCCTCCCCTCTTAAGTTCTTTTCAAATCAATAGGACGTTTCCCACGGTGGTGGCCGTGCGCTTCCAGATTTTATTTCTGCACGTCTCCACAACAAAGGAAGAGTGACATTTTAACCAGCCTCCATTTCCAACTGGTGCGAAGTGACAAAGCTACAAGTAGGTGGTTTGTATTTTTTTTTTTTAAAAAAAAATGCTGACAAGATAAAACCTGGGCCGGGGTGGGGGGAAGTAGGGGAAGGGAGAGAGAGATAATCTCCAGCATTCAGCAGCAAACTCGGAAATGCTGGAAACCAAACTTGAAGAAGTGCTGAAGTTCGTCTGAGACAGAGAGAGCTTTCCGAGTTCAGCTCAAGTTAATTCCGTTGAGCTAACCAAGCGAGGCCTCTTACTAGATGAGCACGTAGTAGACAGAGAGTCTCGGCTTACATCCACAACTGAGCCCAAAATTTCAAGGGAAACAGTTGTTAAGTGGAGTTAAGCAAGAAACCACCCCTATCTTTTAGCACTGATGATGTTACCTAGTTGGGTAATGAAATGTCTGCAAGAAAACAACCTAGCTCAGAGAGCACCAGGGACGCCACAGTCCTCCTCCTCCTCCTCCTCCTCCTCCTCCTCCTCCTCCTCCTCCTCTCTGCAAACCCTTCTCCCTTCTAGCAATCCCATTCTCTTCCAGCACTGATGATGTTACCTAGTTGGGTAATGAAACGTCTGCAAGAAAACAACCTAGCTCAGAGAGCACTAGGGATCCTGCAGTCCTCCTCCTCTTCCTCCTCCTCCTCCTCCTCCTCCAGTCCCCAGCTCCCCTCTCTTCTAGCACTGATGATGTTACTTAGTTGGGTAGTGAGACGTCTGCAAGGAAAAAAAAAAATGACCGTTCCTATTTTTCCACCATAATTTTGGCTCCGTTACGCTCAAAACCCAAGGACTACTTGTCGTTTTTCTACTAGCCTATTACATTGTGTATTTCTGTAGGGATTCCGAGGCAAAGCTGTCCAGCCTTAAACTCTCAGTATACTTCACGCTTGTGGCATTTGGAATGTTTTGCCTTTATAAATTATTCATTTCTGAACAAATCCCAGATAAGAGCACTAGTGTGTGTCTTTAATTATTGCTTTGCAAAACTTTGAAGGGGAGCCTTTTAAACTTTTAAGAAGAGACCGGACAACCATTTGTCTGAAACGACATAGGATTTCCTGCCTGAGCAGGGGGTTGGACTAGAAGACCTCCAAGGTCCCTCCCAACTCTTCTCTTCTCTTCTCTTCTCTTCTCTTCTCTTCTCTTCTCTTCTGTGATCTTTCTTGAGCCAGGGATGAGTGGGCGAGCTGGACAAAGGGAGGAAGCCACTCTCGGAGCCGAAAAAAGAATCCATATGGAGAATATTTGCTTTCTAAAATCTGGCAACCTTACACATGGCACAGACAAAACTCTATAGAAGAGCTCAGCCTGTTCCTCGCCAGCCAGATGGCGGTGGGTTTAAAAGTGTAGAGAGCCGTTTAACTATGAAAGGGATCAAGGGATCAGAAAGATCTGAAACACATTAGCAGAGGGTCAAGCTCCGTCTTCATGTCGCTAAAAACAGATTTCTTCACATCCCAGCTGTGAGCTTGAGAAAAAGAAAGGAGGTGAATTGCAGACAGTCCATAATGGAGCCCAACATTTCCATTGCTAAGTGAGACAGTTGCTAAGTGAGTTTGCCCCATTTTATGAATCTTCATTGCCACAGTCATTAAGTGAATCATAGAATAGAATAGAATAACAAATAAGAATGGAATAGAATAAGAAATAAGAAGAAAAGGGAAGGGAATAAGAAATAGGAATAGAACGGAACAGAATAGAATAGAATAGAATAGAATAGAATAGAATAGAATAGAATAGAATAG
>JAKJMR010001125.1:0-73425 GCA_024449315.1 Daboia siamensis
TTATCACAGATACCTTTACCTGTCTCCTTAATGTCCTTATTAAAGTCTCCTTAATGTCCTTATTAAAGTCACTTGATTCTTGATTCCCCTTGCAAGCTTTATTGTTAGTCAGATTTGCCATCTTGTTCTTCATCTGTTTTTATATATTATCTTGGATAGGCTTGGTGAAAACTGAAAATTTAGTTTTTCTCTTTAAAGACTTAAAAATCAGGCGAACTTGGGACGTAGTTGTATTTACAGATTTTTTGTTCTTTTCTTTATGTGTTTAATTGTAGTAATGCTTTTTCCTTCCCTTTGATGCTTGTTCGTGTTTATTTTATATATGTTAGTTTGAAAATGGATTAATAAAAATTATTTTTTAAAAAATAAATCCTCAGCTTCATTGAAATAAATCAACTTTGACTTTGTGCCATTTTTTTTCTCCTTCCTTTTAGATGTTTAGTCTAATTTTAATATAAGTAGTTACATTACTTAAGCTTCTTGTGTTAACCACCCAGGGTCATTTTGAATTGAGCAGCCTTATAAATTTATAAACATTTTCAGTCATCTAGTAGTTAAAAATAAAGTAGCCTTTCAAATTCAGTTTCAATTTCAATGGATTAACATGATGCACTGACAGGAAGCTTGTCTATGGAACATCTTCCCAACATCAAAGGGTTAAGGGCAAAGATCCAATGGTAAAAAAAAAAAAGAACACCTTTTCAGAAGCCCTGCAATTTTCTCTTTTGAAGTCCATTTAGATCTTTGTTCTCTTGCAACATTTTACCAGGCTATAAAGAAAAGACTTTTGTTCAAAGGAGCTGGAGCACTTGACACTTAATCTTAGTCAGACTTTGGACTGGTTGGTCAGGTTTATTTATAAACCAGGGACAAATGACAAGAATGTATTTCACTGATTGAAGGTATTCAACCACTTCTCAGCTGCATGAGACATCCGAGCAAGAGGAGACAGCACTGAACAAAAGGAATGGCTGAAGAAAATACAGTAATCTCTCTTGAGCTGAAAGAGAAAGAAGGCTTGGACAACAATGGCTTTCTTCAGGGTGAAGAGCTAGATCTGAAAGAAGCAGCTGAAGAAGGGTTACCAAGGGCTGGTCCTCTCATCATGGAAGCAGAAGCACAGGAAGGATTAACTCAGCAACCTTATGCAGGAATGCCCAAAGAGGTGCTCCTTCAGTATTCCAGGCAGGCGCGCTACAGGATTACCAGAGAAATACTCTTCTGGTTTATCATTGCAGCTTCATTGGTGCTTGTGGCAGCTACGGTCACAATTATTGCCGTGTCCCCCAAATGCCTTGATTGGTGGCAAGCCAGCTCAATTTATCAGATCTATCCCCGGTCATTTAAAGACACTGACAAAGATGGGAACGGTGATCTCAAAGGTGGGTACATCCAACTGTTTGAGGGATGGCAGCCTTGCTGTATTATATGTTTTTAAAAGGAACTGAGTTTTAGGGCTCTTTTGTCTATCTATCTTTTCAAATTCCCAATTTGGAGGGAGAAAGAAGTTCTACAGTAAGGCATTTTGCAGAAAATGCCTTTAAAACAAAGGACTAAACTTGCGCACTCAAAGCTTCCCAAAGGCTTCAGGGTGATTCCAAAGATTCCTAAGTTTATTACCAAATTGTAAGCTTTTAGATGAGAAGGGGGAAATTACTAGCACATAACTGGAATGTGGTCCTTATATTTAATGCTAATATAATATAAATGAAATCAAATTTAACTTTTGTCTGGTGCCCATCTGTTAATTTTGTGAAAAGCAACTTCCATCAGGCCATCTGAAATCTAAATATGGATCTCAGCCCAGGAAAGGTGTGCATTCCTGCTTTCTAATAAAGGTTAATTGGAAATGACTTTTGAAAAATATTCATCTTAAGATAGGCAATGAAGTAATTTTCAGATTCTCAAATGCTAGGTTGAAAACAGTACAGAAATCATACAGGTCATATGTTCACAACATGGGTCTCTCCATTACTAAACTCTCCATTTCCCAACATCCTTTACCATTGACCAAAGCCCCTGGAGGTACTAGGAGTTGAGGTTGCATATTTTGTAATATTGCATCAATCCCTTGAGCACCTGGGGCATCCCACTTCTTGTTTCAATTCATATCCAGTGAACAAATGACAGTTTATGCTATACTAACTCAATTATCTTAAAATTAATCTTACATTTTATGTAAGTGTGCTGAGGAAAATAACCCAAAGTGTGTGAGTTATGTAGACAGAGTAAGGGAAGGCTCAAAGAATCTGAAGTAATGACACAGTATAGTATCTATTTTCACATTTCACTAGAGGGCATTAAGGAGGCGTGATATCCTTTAAGAACCTCCTTCAACTTAGTTCTCGTGGCAATGCAAGGTGGATCAGTACCACCACTGTAGAAATAGGCAGGGGTGGTTTCCTCAAGTTGTATTAACTTCCCCATCCAATATTTCTAAGTAGTCTGAACCACTGTTACATCTTATTTTCCTACAGAATTATTCTGGGTTACTATAATTGATTTTTATAATTAAGTAGTAAGAACAATGCTAACTTCATACATGTTAGGCTGAAAGGTTACTTCTTTGTGGTTTTACGTATGAATGTAACCAAACAATTGTGACTATTTAGTATTCTATAAGGCATGACACAATCTGGGAATCTAATTTCCCCAGTCTAATTGCATCTTCTATCTACCGGTAATGATTCAATTCTTTAGAAGAGCTTTGACTTGAGATTTACAATATTGTTTCACTTTTTTCTTGATTAGGTATCCAAGAAAAATTAGATCATATACAGTATCTTAATATAAAAACAGTCTGGATCACATCTTTTTATAAATCACCTATAAAAGACTCTGGATATGGAATAGAGGATTTTCAAGACATAGATCCTATCTTTGGAAGCATGAAGGATTTTGAAGATCTGATTGCAGCAATCCATGATAAAGGTTGGCTTTATTATTAAGAGAGAAGTACCATTTTCCATTCTTTTACGCCTAACTGTATATAAAGTTGGCTACACTCATAATCATTAGGGACAGAGTTTGATTCAAAGGAGACTTCTTTATTATATAAACAGCTAAAGTTCAACCTGAGCAATTTTTCATGTTCCCTTCATGTGAAGGGAAAAGGTAAAGATTCTCTTAGATCAGGTTCATGTACAGGTCCATGTAATATTTTTGGCAAAAATGCCGAAGTGATGCTGTTTTTTCAGTTTTTGCAACATTCAGGGATTTTCTCCCATTTAAATATTAACCAGGTTCAATCCTGCATAGCTTTTGCAAGATCACCCAAGACTTGATCAATGCTATAACTTATGATATAGGATTGGATGCAAAAAGCCCATATTGTGAGGAAAGGTTTTTACTGGCATAACAAGTTATTATCTGCCTCTACCATCTTTTTTTTAAATATTATTTGTAGTGCCCACATCCTGACATTCTAAAAGTTTGTTTTATAAACTGGCTTTTTTTTTTTAGCAGAAGGATAGAGGAATGAAAGGCCTATTGTACTGACATGTGAAACTGCAAGAATTAATGATAATTAATTCCAGTTCTCCCCAGGACTAGTAACACAACAAATCTTTTTGAAAGGATGCTTACAATTCTTACTAACATCATTTACCATTTAGCCTTATTTCTAATCTCAAGTTTCCTCAGGTGTCTCACGTGGATTAGTTCATTAAGCTCAGCAGCACTTGTAATACGGGGTTTGTTGATCTCAGTTTACTGTTGTGCATCTTTGCTTTTAAAATTAAAATACTTTACTTCTTTCTGAAACACAATGCATGTTTATATTGCTCGGCTGTTTGACATACTATTCTTTGTATCATGAATTGAAAGGTTTAAAAGTGATAATGGATCTAATACCCAATCATACCAGTGACAAGCACAAGTGGTTTCAGCTTAGTCGGAATCGGACTGGGAAATATACAGATTATTACATCTGGCATGACTGTGCTCATGTCAATGGGATCACCACTCCTCCAAATAACTGGGTGAGTATAAAGTTTTGGTAGCCTGGCAATCATATAGAAAAGTAATATTTAGGTGCTGTAACAGATCTGGGGTTGACACTATATTGGGCTCAAACATTAGCTTCAAATACAGAACTTACAAATGGGGTATTTTTGTCCTCCATTTCAGATTTTTCAAATTCAGTTTAAACCCCTATTTGTGAAGAAAATCAGGATAATATGATTTTCAACAAAGCAACGTAAATAAAATAGTAATGAGAAACAAACCAGTTTTCTGTATACTCTAGTTAGTACTTAAAGATACCAGGCTAGAAACCAAAAGGCAGCGTGTTGTAGTCCCATATTAGGCATGAAGCCAGCTAAGTGACCCTGGGCTAGTTACTCTGTCTTAGCCTTAGGAAGGAGACAATAGCAAGTCAGTCCTGAAAAATGTTGGCAAGAAGACCGCAGACTTGTCCAGGCAGTTGCATAGAGTCAAGATTGCACTGGCACTCACACACTAAAGATCACTGAGGATGATAATGGCTTTGATTAAGTAGTTAATAAATAAGACTGTTATAACTGCAGGAAGGAAAAATTCAGGAAAAATATGCACTACAGAACCATTATGTATTGCTATATGCTGATACACACTAATTACTAGGAAACAATATTCTCTTTTATGTCTCAACCATAAATAAACAGTCAAGGAAACAGTCTGTTTGCTCTTATTAGTTCAGCTTTGCTAATTCGATCACAGTTGAAATAAAGACATTTACACTGATTATGTCTAAAACAGACAAAGTACCTAACCGCTTTACCATATACCAAATAGAACTAACCAATGGTGAAACATTAAAGAGTTCATCTTGCTCCAAGAAATTGATTATTTAGAAAAAGTCTACAGTTTTCAGTAGAATACTTTATCATTTAATAGCCCAATCATTAAGGCAAAAAATAAGTGACTTGAATTCTACTTGTAGGCAAAGAGTGCACTGCTATGTAATATAAATAAGCCAGATGGAATGGCTTTTCAGAAGACACATCTGCAGTGACATTTTTAGTCATTATAAGCATTGATCTACAAACTTTCCAAAGAAGAAAAATGCAGAGTTCAGCTACTTTTGAAGTAATTTACCTTTCAAAAAATGCATATAGTCACTAAGTGGTTTGCTTAGTGAAGCATTAGCGTTGCTATTTTTCTTACTTTACTTGCTCTTAATGGTTTTTGTGCCTTTCTTGTTATATTCCTCCTATCTCTGTGCAAACCACTCAGCAGGCAACAACCCATGTCTTATGACTAATTCTTTGTGAGATGCCTCTTCATCTGTGGATATCTCAGCCCCAGTGCCTTCACATCACAGCAGTCTCCTCTCTCTGCTAGCCGTGACATCAGAAGAAAATAAATCAACCCATTGTTAAATCATTCTTTTTTGCGTTCTAGAATGCTAATTTGTCAGAATGTAGTTTCACCACTTTGAGAATGGGAAATTCAGGAATGACAGTTTTGGAAAGCATTGTTCCATTTTCCTATAATATTTCCTTTTACAACATTGTTTAACGTTAGAGTATGCTGTAGCTTATAGTATCAGGAATAGAATAGAATAGAGTAGAGTAGAGTAGAGTAGAATAGAATAGAATAGAATAGAATAGAATAGAATAGAATACTTGGAAGGGTCCTTGGAGGTCTTTTAATCCAATCCCCTGCTCAGGCAGGAAACCCAATACCATTTCAAACAAATGGCTGTCCAATCTCTTCTTAAAAACTTCCAATGTTGGATCATTCACAACTTCTGGAGGCAAGTTGTTCCACTGGTTAATTCTTCTAACTGTCAGGAAATTTCTCCTTAGTTCTAGGTTGCTTCGCTCCTTGATTATTTTCCATCCATTTCTTCTTATTCTGCCTTCAGGTGCTTTTAAGAATAGGCTGGCCCTCCTTTTTTTTGTGTGGCAACCTTAGATATTGGAACACTGCTAACGTGTCACCCCTAGTTCTACCCAATTCTAGCAACCGTTCTTTATATGTTTTAGCCTCCAGTCCCCTAATCATAAATCTACATCATTTTTTTTGTAGATCAGTTTAGACCCACAATTGAGTCCATTTCATTTTCCTGATGTTTGCTCTGTGGTATCCATTTTGGCTATTATTGGCTTTTTAAAAAAATTTCAACATAGTCATTGATCTTGAGCCAGAAAAAGTTATCAGTACTTAACTCAGTGTGGGCCTCTTCCTCTTCTTAACATTTAAGCACATTTCACCATGCGATCTGTTTATTTATAGTTGTTACATACTAATAATTCATGTAATCCTCTTCATTAGCATGTCATAATGGGCAACACTGTAATAAAATTAAAGCAGTTATGATGTAAATGAATCAAAGAAGAGAGAAAATGGCAAATAGTGAGGAGTCATACCTACCTCCTTCCCATGAGGAACCTTTGAAGTCGGCAAAATGGTAGGAAGCCATTGAGGTACATACATACCTCAGTTCCATCAGGTATCTTGCATGCTCTGGGTTCTCAGAGATAGAGAGTTTGCATATGCACACCTACACAAATATGATTTTTAACAGGCTGTTCCTCTAAACATGTGGACATTGGAAGTACAGTTAGCATGCACATAGTTCTTGGAGCAGGGGCTGCTCTTCTCTCCACCCATACAGAATACACATGGAAAATGAACATATCATCGGAATATATGGTGCAGATTAAAGGAATCATCAGAAATCAAAAAATTGATCAGTTTGTCTAGTTGTAGATAACAAGGTTCCCCAAATGGGATGAGTCAAACTTTTAAGTCTAGCTTGCGAAGAGGTTATTTCTTTTGAAGAGACGCAAAAAGTGTGTTGGGAGTTCTGCAAGAATTGGGCACTCTTATGTTTAATCTTTAAGAAGGAGGAAGAAGACTTTGTGTGATAGGCATCTGTCCACTTCCCTCATTTATCTTTATGACTTAAAATTGCCAGCTTTAATTATTGACTTTTGTTAGTTTTCCCATAGAAAGCTGAATTATTTCTTTTTTAAAAATTACATTTTTAATGATTTTTTAATTCACTGCCAATTCTCTCATTCACCTGGAGGAGCACATGGCAAGTGAAGTTCCTGCTGTAATTTTCTCCCAGGGGGCATAGGATCTTGTATTTCTTTGCCTTGGTGTTAAATCACGAGCCAAGGTCAATCCTGGGACTTGAATTTGAGACTGGAGAATGATTGCTTGGTACATTTCTCAGAAGTAGATGAGGTACTCCTAGATTTTTAAAAAACAACCAATAGTTTCCAGACTAAAGCCCGATTTCCTCATTTCAAAATCCACCACTATTACACAAAGAAAAATGGCCAATACTTTACAAGATGGTATTGGTCATAATGATATGATATCCTCACAGTGAAAACAGAAAGACGTAAGCATAATTCATACACTGAAACATAAAAAATATATATTCAGTTCAGATAGCTATAATAATAAAAAGCCTGAAAGTCAAGTATCAGTTTTTAGCATTTTAACATTGCTTATTCTGTGGTAATCTGTTCTACATACAGTAAAAACAGACTATTTTTTTTATGAGCCAAGAACCAGCAGCATTTGATGTAGCTCTTCTGATTTCTATATAAAATTGCTGTTTGGTGTAAACATGACTATTTAAAGAAAAGCAAATCCATTCCTTATTTTTATATTTGATACTCAAGGTTTCATGGGAATCAGATTAAACAACATGTTAAGAATATATTGTATTTCTTATGCAATCAGGTGAGCGTACTGGGAAATTCCAGTTGGCACTATGATATTGTGAGGAACCAATGTTATTTTCATCAGTTTGGAAAAGAACAGCCTGATTTAAATTTTCGTAATCCTGATGTTCAGGAAGAAATGCATGTAAGTATTGATAATATTTTTATTGTTAAGATTTTCAGATGGCTTCCAATCCAACAATACAGTTTGGAAAGACAGGGAGGAAGGCAACTGAAGACCACTCCAAAGCTTTGGTCTTCTTTCCTCAATAGGTTGTTACCATTAGCTGCTTAAGAAGCAGCTTCTTACGAAACAGTGGCTTTATCAGATTGGATGTCGTGGTCCCAAATCCTCTGTTAAATTTGCCCACAGTTTTAATGAGGCCAAGAATGGATATTGTCATAACCAAAAACCACAGTATGCAAAATTATAGTTTATTTGGGAAAAAAGGAATTATCTAGCGAAGTAAGTTGGATCTAATAGAAAAGAATATCTGAGGCTCAGGGTTGAACCATGGAATTCTTGCTGCTCTCTGAATTAGAATCTTTGGTTGTAGATGTTTCATTATATGACTAGTTAACATTATCTGGGGCAAGTTATTGGGTAATGAAACATCTGCATGCAAACAATCAAGCTCAGCGAGCACCAAGAACTCCATAAAGTAAGAGGGATCAAAGACGTTCCCCAAAGGATCTTCTGTGAGAAGTATCAAAGGTCTCAAGCAAGACCCAAAGGAGATGTACCTCTTTCTAGCCATTTGAGAACATTAAGAGTCGAATGAGGAGCATGTCTGATATTGTTTAGAAATTTTAATTGGATGTTTTCAAATCTGTCTTTATAGAAGCACAAGATGCACAAGCACAAGTGAGCATACTATATAGGATGAAACTCAGATCTTTAGCTTTTTAGCTGCTTCAATCTACTTACTGCAAGGATGCAGTTGCTGCCATTTGACATGTATATTTGGTAATCTCAAGGGAAGCTTCTTGAGCTCTTGCATTAAACTCACTTGCCTAATTAATCCAGTAGTAGAAGATTGAAAATGAACACCTAGATACTTAAAGGTTTTAACAAGCTCAGTAAGTTTCTCATTAATTGGAGATTTAAAGCTGTTTTTTGAGAATACAATTAAATTGCCATTGAGATTGTCCTTTACTTAAGTGGTGGTTGTGCCATGATGGAGTTCTATTATCAGTTTAGGTTTACACTTTAAAAGTTTCCCCTATCCAGTCATGACTGACTCAAGGGGGTAGTGCTCATCTCTGATTCTCAGCCAAGGGAGCCTGCATTGCCTGAGAGACATTTCCATCATCATGTGTCCGGCATGAAAATTTGCAACACCTTCCCACTGAAGCGGTATCTATTTATCTACTCACATTTGCATGTTTTTGAACTGCTAGGTTGGCAGGAACTGGGGCAAGTAATGGGAGCTGACCCTGTTGTGCAGCACTCAGATTTCAAACATGGGCTGTCGGCTTTCCAGCCGACAAGCTCTGTGTCTTCAGCTGCTGAGCCATCTTGCTCCCTATCAGCTTAAGGAGACAATAATCAATCAATGTGGCAGTTAGTTTCCTCCAGAGCCTTCCATGTAGTATGGAATCAAAGGCCAGCCTAAAATCAATAAAAGCAACATAAAGAACACTTTTTGATAGACTGAAATATTTCTCTGCTGGATGTTGTTAAATTATAAATTGGTCCATTGTTGAATGTTCAGTGATGAATCTAACCTGTTCAGGGACCAAGATGTTCTCTGCATGCAATGCACTAGATTCATAGCTGCATGAGTTTGGAAAAAGAAATGATTGCTTTCAAAGTGGGACAGCATGTCTCTACATACCAGTGTAGAGGAACAATGATGAGAGACAGGTATGTCTCCATCTCCTGCTTTCAATCAGCCCTGAAGCATCTGGTTAGTCATAATAATGGTGGGCTATGATGGCCTAGGTCCAATTCAGCAAGGCTATTGATTCAAACAGAGATACTTTCTATGGGCTCTCTCTATTACAAAGAGGCTGTTTTGATGCTAATTTTCCAAATGCAGAAACTTCTTCCCTGCAACCTAAAGTAGTGTACTTTAAGAAAGCTAGTTTCACAAGTTCTTTTCTGGTGGAATAGAGTTTAAAATTAGAAGGGACCAATGAGTGAAATAAAAGCCATTTTGGCATAGTGCTTAAAGGCAATTTGGAGACTGGGAGTTCCAGTCCTGCCTTAGACATGAAGCCAGCTGGGTGACTTTAGGCCAATCACTTTCTCTAATCCCTAGGAAAAAGACTTTTTCAAACCATGTTTGAAAAACTTGTCATGAAAACTGCACAAGCTTTTCCAGGAAGTTGCCAAGAGTCAGCACTGGCTCGAAATACAGACAAAAAGCCTGTGAAATAGATGTTCTTAAATCTCAGCTCAGCACAGTGGCCAATACAGAATGTTGTACAAAATGTGCCAAGAAGCACTGAGGCTTGTTCCCTGAATCTAAGAAAAGAACGAGAACACAAATGAAAGAAAGCTAAAAATTGCAACATTGGATATTTAGAAGACAGTAAGAAATGTTCTTGTTGTAAGCATGGCAATGTGGAAGTAGGCAAACCATTAATTCTTATTTTGCTTTTTATTTAGGATATTATTCAGTTTTGGCTTGGCAAAGGAGTTGATGGATTTACCATCAGTACTGTTAAATTCCTCTTAGAAGCAACACATCTGAGAGATGAGCCGCAAGTGAATAAAAGTCTCCCACCGGTAACAGTTTTTCAGCTTTGTCTTTCAATAATGAACAAATGCTTAGATTTTCTTGCATTTGCTGGGTGCTATATAATTCTTTATCAGTTGTTAGGCTTCTGTCAATATAATACAGTGACTTGCAATATATTAAGAGTGATTGGAGTGTGTTTGGGGGATTTATGTGCAAATCATAAACTAGAGGCTGGTAAATGTCTATGGAGATTCTCGGTCATCCAGGTCATGATTGACTCAAAGGTGCTTTTTCAAAAGGCAACTGGACTTTCTTAGTTTTTCCTTGAAGACGTCTCGCTTCTCATCCAAGAAGCTTCATTGCTTCTGTTAAAGGATGGTGGATGATTTGTGATGACAGGAACATAGATTAATTGGTGACACAGAAACAGTCAAGATCAGCAAGAGCTGTACAATATTAGGGTGGGAAGATTTAAATAACAAATTCTACCAAGAAGGAATTTAGACAATAGAATCAGGAAAGGCTACAGATAGATTTCTAGATAAATATAAGCATTGATATACGTGCATTTATTTTTTATTTGATTTTCATGGCCCTTCCAACTTATGAATACTCCGGGCACAGATGCATGTTTTTGAATATATCCTGGGAGACAAATAGCAATTGTTTCCAGTTGATAAATAAGATCATGTCTCTGTCAGGCCAAGCTTGGCTCCTGGGGAGTACGTGAAGGTTTTTACTTTGTCAGTGTTGGAAACAAATTGCTAAATAAGAACAAGCATTTTAGTCAAGTCCAGGAGGCCTCTTTTGTATTCTTATTGTTATGTGTTGGGCTCAGATGTAATACCATGTGGGCAGCTGGTGCAGCTAGCGGCTCTCCAGCAACCCAGACTACAAGTCTCCAGTGCTGCTATTGGCTGTCCCTAGGTGGCAATGGTTGCTTCAAACCTATTGGCTGCCGCCTAGGGGCTAGACTATAAATTGCGGCTAGTTACAGCTCAGTTCCCAGTTCACATTCTGCAATCAATAAATCATGAGTTTGCCTGAACTCACTTGCCTTGCCTTCTTTCCTGCGCCAAAGAACCTGCTACACAACACTGGCGACGAAAGTGGGATCCTGCTTTCCTGAAAAGAGCTGAAGTCTATGTGGGGAAGGCAGCACATGCCAGAGGGAAAAGGCATTTTCCCCCCCTCCTCCCTCAAGGTCGGCTAGCAAGCTATGCTAGCGACCTCATACTCAGCGGACTCGTTCTCTGAGCCCCGGAAAGCAGGATCAGAAGAAACCGCAGGAACCAGCAAAGACAGAATGCCGAAGGTCGGGAGACTTTGAGAATTTGATGTGAAGCACCCAGAGGGATGGCCATCTTTTGGCCCAGGTAGAAAACTGCTTCCGGGCAAACCAAATCACAGAAGGAGGACTGAAGGCCGCAACGCTACTCTGCCTGTGCGGCCCAGCAACCTTTGATTTGGCCAAGAACCTCTTCGCTATGACGCCGATAGAATCGGTCTCCTACACAAACCTCAAAAAGAAGCTAACCAAACATTTTCAGCCCAAGATGTCAGAAATAGCATGGCGTTTCACGGCTGACAAAGCCGCCAGGGGTGCAGTTCAAACAGTCCAGCCCACCAAAATGACAAAGCATGAAGAAACGGTCCACCATTTCTTCAAACACCCCGAGGAGTCTTCCAAGGAAGAAGAGCCTGAAATCAACAGAGTGCAAAAGCAGCCCAATGCGCAACACCGTAGCAGCCAGCAGCAAGAGAACACTTACAAGGCAGTTCTCTTACCTAAATGTAAAGGGTGTGGGGGCAACCATTTTTGTGCCGATTGCAGATTCTGGTCAGCCACGTGCAGGGGCCTGCAGAAGGACAGGCCACATCACAGCAGTTTGCAGAGCCCAACAGAGGGACCGGCCACCCAAACACCAGTCAGAAGACTCGACTAGGAGAGGTACTGGGGCCCAGGGTCCGGTTAGTGTGGGGGTTTTCAGAAGCCGTAAAAGTGTGTGCTGCACTGGGGCCCGGCGCCCCCTCAACCCTAAACTCAGACTCCTGGTAGAGCTACAAGGAGTTCAATGTAAAATGGAATTGGGCTCTGGCTCTGTAATCTCCATTATTTCTCAAGACACTTTTAATTTCATGTGTAGGCGCAGTAACAATTGGGCCAAACTAAGGCCCTCAGACATCATTCTAACTGACTTTCAAAATGCTCAAGTTAAAGTTAAGGGAGAAGCCACCTTGACTGTAAAATTTAAGGGGTTTTTTTGGGCACCTGGATGTCATAGTAGTAGGTGGCCAGAGAACAAGTCTCATTGGACTCGATTGGTTTGATGCCTTAGGTATTCAGATTACTGGTATCAACTGGACACAAACTGCAAACCTTTCATCAGTATGTGAGGAATATGCAGACATTTTTGATTCAACATTAGGAACATACATAGGCCCGCCTATCTCATTTAACCTAGATCCCAACATAGTTCCAATTAGGGTTAAGCCTCGAAGGGTCCCCTTTGCCTTAAAAGATAAAATTGATTCAGAAATTGATAAGCTTGTAGAACAGGGTGTTTTACAGACAGTTGATGGGGGGGGGGAGTGGGAAACTCCTATAGTCACCCCACTTAAAGCCAGCGGGTAAATTCACATTTGTGCAGACTATAAATGCACCCTCAATAAAGCCCTCAAGCAACACGCTTACCCAGTTCCAGTGGACAACAATATTTTAGCCTCTTTGCAAGGGGATACTATTTTTGCTAAACTAGATTTAGTACAGGCCTATCAGCAATTGCCGGTTGATGAGGCCACAGCTGCGGCTCAGACAATCGTGACTCACAGGGGGGCTTTCAAGGTAAAACGTTTACAGTTTGGAGTCAGTGTTACCCCAGGTATTTTCCAGGGGATCATGGAACGCACACTTAAAGGCATTCAAGGCGTCTGCCCTTATTTTGATGATGTTCTTATTGCTGGGGAATCCCCAGAAATGTTAGCCAGCAGGCTCAGGGCTGTTCTTCAGAGGCTTTGCAAAGCAGGCCTCATATTAAAAAAGAGCAAGTGTAGTATTGGGGTCCCTTCAACAGAATTCCTGGGATTCAGAATTGATGCTAACGGTACTCACCCTGCTGAATCCAAAGTGAAGGCCATTAAAATAGCTCCTAGGCCCAAATCCAAAGGAGAGCTACAAGCATTCTTGGGCCCCCTCAACTTCTATCACACCTTTTTACCTAACAAGGCCGCATTAGCAGAGCCTCTGCACAGGCTCTTAGATAAGAAAGCTCCATGGAAATGGACTAGCATACATGAAAAAGGCTTCCAGGACTTAAAAGCACTATTGTCAGAAAAGTCCACTGTAATTTATTAGAAAGAGTCTAAACCAGTATGTGTTGCATGTGATGCATCTCCCTATGGGGTGGGGGCAGTTTTAAGTCACTTAGAAAAGAATAGAACACAGGTTCCTATAGCATTTTACTCAAGGACGTTGTCCTCTGCTGAGCGCAACTATGCTCAGATTGACAAAGAGGTCCTAGCCATTGTTGCTGGAATAAAAAAATTCCTCGACTATTTATATGGCAGGGACTTCATGGTCTTTACAGACCACAAACCTCTGTTGGGACTTTTCACAACAGACAAACAAACCCCACACATACTCTTTCCAAGAATGTTGAGATGGTCTATTTTTCTATCTGCATACACTTTTAAATTGATTCACAAACCGGGCAAAGAAATGGGCCATGCTGATGGCCTCAGCAGACTACCACTGCCACTAATGGAACCAGATTCAACTCCTGCTGCCAGAATTCTGTCCATACAGGACCTGCCTGAATTTCCCCTCCATGCTGGGGATATTGCTGCTGAAACAGCTATAGATAGAACACTTAATACAGTACATTCATGGGTATACATGGGGTGGTTGGATAAAAGTCCAGGTTCTGAATTTAAGAATTATTTTGTCAGAAGGCATGAGCTATCTGCCCACAAGGGGTGCATTTTATGGGGAAACAGAGTCATAATTCCCTCCTCACTGAGAGACAGGATCATTACATGAAGGCCAACCAGGCATTGTCAGAATGAAAGCGTTAGCAAGAAGCTATCTTTGGTGGCCTGGCGTTGACAAGGACATTGAGGCACAAGTCCATGGTTGTTATACATGCCAGAAAACTAGGCCTGAAATGCCACAGGCTCCAGTTCACAGGTGGGAGGAAACACACACTCCCTGGTCTAGAATTCACATAGACTATGCTGGGTCCTTTCAGGGACAGCTCTTCCTCATAGTGGTAGACAGCCACTCCAAATGGCTGGAAGTAATTCCAGTTTCTAACGTGACTACTGCTAGGACCATCCAGGTGCTGAGAAAACTCTTTGCCACACATGGGTTGCCAGATCTCTTAGTTTCAGACAATGGGGCCCAATTCACTGCTGCTGAATTTCAGGCCTTCCTTAGAGCAAATCTCATCATTCAACATCTGTGCCTTTTCACCCGTCTTCTAATGGGCAAGCTGAATGAATGGTGAGGACAACGAAGGAATCACTCAAGCGCATTGTAACATGTGACTGGCATCACAGATTGGCAGATTTTCTACTCTGCCAGTATTCTACGCCCTGCACTGCTACAGGCAAAACTCCTGCAGAACTGCGTTGGGGAAGGCAACTGATCACTAAACTGGACAGGTTGCATCCAGATAGAGTGGCAGCAGAAGCCTCTCGACCAAAACCCCTAGGGGGCTGCAAATGGGCAATTGGGTTTGGGCCATGAATCATGGTGATGGGAATCTGTGAGTTCCTGGTAAAATTACCAAAGCATCCAGGCCCATCTTATGAAGTGGGGCTGGAGGGAGGGCGAGCTGTCAGACTCCACATTGATCAACTCATAAATCCCTCCCAAGTTCCTCAAACCTGCGGCCAAGCCAGTTCTCACATGGATTCTCAGGACTTTTCCTTCATAACCAATAAGGAACCAGAGGGAGAAGTGGGCTCTGGGAATGCAACAGGGATCCTCTGAAAGAGCAAGCCAACCGAACTTCAGCAACTGCTGTGCCTACTCTGCTGATCAGTCTGACTCTGGGGTGGGCCAGCCTGGAGAGGCCAGCCAGAGAGCATCTAATCCCCTTGACTCAGGAGCATCAAGAGACTTGGGTCTACCCAGCCCACTGGGTAAGCTGGTAGACCACAAAGTGACTGGAACTCTGAGGCATTCCACTAGGGCACACAAGCCTCCTTCATATCTTGCTGATTATGTTGTAAAATAAAGAACTATAATGTTGTGTATTGTAACTTGTCACTGTACTACAGAAACTGGAGTTAAGATGTTAACTGTCTAGTATGCTGTCAATGAAAGCATATTCATTCAGATGCTATAAGTTAACTTGTAACCTATTGTTTTTTATTACTATTATTTAAGGTAGTTTTGATAATGAGTCCTGATAATTGTATTAAGACTAACTTGTGTTACAATACTGTCTGATCTAAGAGGGGAGGGGTGCTATGTATTGGGCTCAAATGTAATACCAGACTACAAGTCTCCAGTGCTGCTATTGGCTGTCCCTATGTGGCAATGGTTGCTTCAAACCTATTGGCTGCCGCCTAGGGGCTAGACTATAAATTGTGGCTAATTTCAGCTCAGTTCCCAGTTCACATTCTGCAATCATAAACCATGAGTTTGCCTGAACTCACTTGCCTTGCCTTCTTTCCTGCGCCAAAGAACCTGCTACACAACACTGGTGACGAAGGTCGGATCCTGCTTTCTTTGTTTATGTTTTTGAAGAGCTACAGCAAAAGCATTACTGTCTTTCAGTGGAAGGACCAACACTGAGGTTCAGCTTCACAGATTTGTAGATTAAAAGCTAAAAATTCTAGAGAACCTTAAGATTAAAGAGTTCGGCCCAAAATTATTTGGAGGCAGAAAGTCATCTAGCTTATAAACCTAGCATCCAATTTGCATTTCTTGCACAATATAGGAGATATAAACAGGTTTGCTGCAACTTTGGGTATATTGCTGCATTTTGTAAGACATTTTTTGGTTCTTATGAAATTTCTTTCAGAATATATTCTTGGAAAATTCTCAAACTAAACTTTCACAAGCAGGATTGTCAAGTGGGATTTTCTGAACCTACCAGAAGATACTGTTCATCTAGGAAGAGTAGTTATTGGGCAGTTTAGGATCGTTGGTGGTCTACTATAGGAACGTCACTTCCCACACTGGGAAGAGTCCCACTTTCAAGCTATAAAAGTACAGGCAGTCCTTCACTTGTGACCGCTCGTTCAGTGATGTTCAAAATTACAATGGTGATGAACAAAGGAATCTTACAATTGGTCCGTGAAGTTGCAGCTTGTAGCATCCCTGCAGTCATACTATTGCAATCCAAGTGCTCAAGGCCCAGTTTGTCATTACAGCATGGCAGCAAATTGCAGTCATGTGATGGCCATTTGCAACCTTCTCTGCCAGCTTCCCACAAGCAAGGTCAATGATGAAACCGGTAGAGAAGGTTGCAAGTTGCTCCTGCTGCTTTTTCTCACAAGAAGCCCCGTATGGAGTATGAGATCCCAAAGTGATTCCAAGGCCTATTTGTGCTCAGAAATACCCAAGGGTCCCCACTGGCCTGCCCCATGGCCCTTGTGGCCTGCACATACTTAGCCTGCCAGCCCACCTGTGGCCCCATTTGCCCACTCACACTCTATGAGTCTGCTGTAAAAGACAAGTGGCCCTGATAGTGTCTATTTGGACTTTCACTTTTAAAAGTACTCATAATACAGTATAAAGCTTGTGAGCACTTCTTTGAGGCTATTACCACAGGAATAATTACAATATCCCATTGTTTTGTTAGGAAAACATCACAGCTTATGCTGAACTATATCATGACTACACCACTACTCAAGTCGGCTTGCATGATATAGTTCGGACTTTTCGGCATACCATGAATAAGTTCAGCAGTGAACCTGGTAGATATAGGTAAGCCTATTCATTTTTTATCTGTTAGCCTGAACTTATTTATCTTGTATTACTCAAAGCTGCAATGTTCCCAAGTGTCAAGTTTCTCCTCAGCAAACTGAACAGATAAGCAGCCACACAAGGATGCCAGAATTTCTGTTTCTTATAGAAAAACTAAGAAACAAAACAGAATACCAGTGACTGTTGTATATCAAATATGAGTTCTATTTATATACTGCAACTGATATTCAAATTTGTCTGCCACTCTCTTGTCTGGTTTGTGTTACGGAGCAGAAACCTCCCTCTGTTGGAAGAGACAGTTTCCATCTGCTCTGTGTTTGGGCAATGGCCAGACCTGTGTCAGGCTGTTTGCTGTTGACTGTGGGAAAATCACCTTTCATACCCATGAAATAGGTTGATAATGTTAGTAGAAAAGGGCAGTGCTAGGGGAAACATTATAAGAAGGTGGGCTGAGTTGTTTGGTAATTTTGGCCTTTCGGGCATTGGAGTACATCTCCCATAAACTCTTGACTGTCACCATGCTCACTGGAGCTGAGTCTAAAGTTGTAGAAAGCAAATTCTATAGTCTCAGCAGCATTTGATATTTTAAACTATGATTTCAGCACAGCTTACATTGTAACCTAAGTGGCATACTTGCTGCCTACCCAGCAAATACATACATACATACATACATACATACATAAATACATATCTTTTTTACCCTTTAATTCTTTGTTAGCAATCCAAAAAATTTACACAGATATGAGCTGTCACTGCTGTGACTACTGCTGTTGATGGCCTTGGGTTAGGCTGAAACAGGAAATAAGATTTGTCCCATGTTTGGGGCCTAGCAAGGTAATCTAAATACTTAACAAACATTTTATGTTTCAGTTCACAGTCAATAGGAACACATATTTTAGCAGGATAACTGATTGATACCATGTTTTTCCAGTAAGAACATAGAGGCCCTATCTCTTTAGGGAATTAGCTACTGGTCCAAACTATTTCCTTTTTGGAGTTAGTTAAGCTGAATTCTTAAGAAGCCTCCTGTGCTGATTCAGAGGTTAGAACCAAAGGCAATTAAGTTAGTGATGGTAGCTGCTTTTGGCCGGAAGCTGGAGGGAAAGGGCTGGCAGAGACAGGCATGTGGCTCATCATCTGTGACAGACATTGGTGACATGCTTTCTGTCAGGATCTTGACCCAGCATCTGTCAGGCTGACAGCAGATGCTGTCCTGTTTGCTTCCTTCGACTGTCTATGAAGATTCTCTATCATCCAGGTCATGACTGTCCCAAAGGTGTTTTTTAAAGGGCAACTGAAATTTCTTGTTTTTTTCCCCTTGAAAATATTTTGCTTCTCATCCAAGAAGTTTCTTCAGTTCTGATTGAATGGTGGAATATGGAAGGATTTATATTCTTTGCAGTCATCTGGTTGTTAGCAGCTAATGATCAGCCTTCAGTGCTAGTGACCAGATGACTTGCAAAGAATATAAATCAGAATATAAAGAATATAAATCAGAGCAATACTCTAACCATTATAACTTCAACTCAGGGAATTTTTTTTGACATAGAGGGTGTAACTATTTAAGTACTTTATCATGCAGATCATTTTCATAAGAATGCAAACTGTCCTTCTTTGCAGATTTATGGCTACAGAAGCAATTGAGAACAACACTGAAGATACTATGATGTATTATGGGACATCATTTATTCAAGAAGCTGATTTTCCTATTAATTTCTACCTCAAGAACATGGAATCAGTTTCAGGAAATGATATTTCTGAAAGCATAGCTTTGTGGATGAAGAATATGCCACAAGGAAAATGGCCAAATTGGATGGTAAATTTTTGGTTTGGAGGACTTTTGAAATTTTTAGTTTGCACTATAATCTTTTATGTCTTTTTAACCAAGCAACTGTAATATTTATTCATACTAAGGATGCATAATCCTTTCTAAAAAGAGGACATAGGGGAAAAGTGCCAAAGCAAAACTAAAGTTTTATTTATGTACTAATCAAATGTATTTGACTGCTCATTTCACAGAAAGTTATTTTAAATCAAAATAAATATGCCTAAATTATATGAAGTATGCATATATTTGTTTATATGTGCACACCAGATACATTTTCCCATGTACTGTATTACATGTTTCCCTGTCAATGTCTCTATCACATTAAAGCTAACCAACAATTCAGCAAGAATTTTGGGGAGATGCCGAGAATTGCACCCAACAATTTTTGGGGGTCATATATTGTATATTTTATATACAATATTGTATGTTGTGTAAGGCAATTGTTCTTTGCTTGTTTTCTATGTTGTGCCTTTGTGTAATGTAATGAGACAGTTTAGCATGTAGTTTGTAGCTTTGATAATTCAGTGTGATCTGACTCTGCTTGATAATTTGGGGACAATTTATGTCCTGCCATCTATAGAGCAAAAGCCCTTTCAGTGGAAAGCAATACAAAGAAATAAGTTGGTGCAGATTTATTGTTTGTATAATTTTGGGATCTCTATGTGGTGAATGAGGGAGAAGAGTCTCCCTTAATTTTATTCCTTAAACAGTTGTGTAGGAGGGTGATCTGATAGACAATAACTGGCCCAAACTTCAGTAAGGTCTCATAGCTGAGAGGGATCTAGGACAACTCGGCATGGCCAACTTGCCACGGAACAACCAGCTGCAGGACAAGAGTTACTCTAATGTCAAGGAGACCCTGGGATAGAATCATTAAAGAAAGGATGAAAAAGGAGGGACAGAATGAAATGTGAATGGCAATAAAATAAAATAACTTTTTAATTATTTTAAATACTCAAAATGAATTGTTGAATTGTCCCACAGCGCATTGTCCTGTGGTGAGTTGGCCACAGCAAGCAGTCCCATTCTGAGCTAAGAATTCCTCTGTCAGAGCAACACTTTAACCTTTATATCAGTACACGAGGAATTTTTTTCATAGAGGATGTGACTACTTAAATATTTTATGGTGCAGATCATTTTTATCAGAATGCAAACTTCCTTGGAAATCAGAAAATTCAAATATCAACTGCAAACTAAGATAAGAGTGAGCAAGATACAGTCTACTTCAGTATTACTCAGTTCGTTCCTTCTGGAAATATTTTACCCAAAACATATATTGTAAGGCAATATTGTCTGCTTTCTTAAAAATATAATTATGAAATTGTGCTTGAAAGGCACAATATGTATAATTTTATTATATATTAATTACAACAACAACAACAACAACAGTAGTAGTAGTAGTAGCAGTAGTTTTAAAACAGTTATATCCGATGTAATGGTAGAGAAAGAGAAAAAAGGTGACATGGATCTGCTAATGATTGTACTTATGGTTTAGCACAGGGGTCCCCAACCCCCAACCCTCGGTCCACTACTGGGCCATGGCCTATTCACAACTGGGCTGTGCAAGTCGACCTGTGCAACTTCAGTTGTGCGTGTGCATATGCGATAACCTGCTGCTCACACAGCCTGGTTCCTCTCTCCTTCCCTCCGCTGGGCTGCCAAGCCACAAAGGTTGGGGTCCACTGGTTTAGCATGTCCTAGCCAATTTTAGCCCATTAAATGATAATGAATTCTAAACCTGCTGCACGAATGAGTTATATAATTTGAATTTCCACAAATAATACAGGATTGTACCCTAGGAATGAAATAATGGGTTATTTAATTTTAGGTTGGAGATTCCAACACTGCTAGAATATCCTCCCGGATTGGAAAAGAATATATAAATGTCATAAATATGCTTCTTTTAACTCTTCCTGGAACACCTGTAAGTTATTATGGCGAAGAAATAGGGATGGAAGATGCAACTTCAGGAACTGTGAGTTAAAAATTCTACTTTTTAGTCTCTTGAGAGGTTTGTTACAGAGGAGGTAAAATCTAGTAATGAAAAGGCCTTTCCTCAGTCTTTTGCCCTTCAGCTGTTCAGGACTTTATCCCCCATGATCAACAGCTAACATGGCTGGCTATTTTACGATTTGTCTTAAACACTGAGGCTACTGCCCCATCTGCCATAATTACTCCCCATGTCACCACTGAAATGCCCACACTTTCCCCTATTCACCAATTCCCTCTCCCCACTCCAAGCTGAAGGAATTTATGTAACCCAACACTAGCAAATAGGATATAAAAGCTGCCAACCAGGTTCTGTAAATTATTCAGCACCCAGGCCTGAGCAGTGCCTCCATCTCACATCATCCACACTACCAAACCCCACTTCATTCTATTCCAGCCCCCACCCCCCTTCCCCCCTGCATCCTGGTCTCATCTGAATCTCACATCTAATAGGCCTGGTAGGCAAAACCCTTCCCCATGTCAGTTCCCAAGATTGATCCACAAGACTAGCCTTGTTCAATCTCGTCAATCCCACTGCAAAAAGTCAGCCTTGCCAGTACAGAACTTCTTACTCTGGTTGCCTGCAACCACAATGGAATCCACACACATCAATCTTGAGAACACAGCTCTGGATCCCAGGGAGAAGAGAAAGGAAAGCTGCTGTTCTACATGTTTTCCTACAAAACTGCCAACTTGTTCCTCTCCCACTGCTGCCATTCACTGGAATTCTCAGTCTTAAATTTCTATCAAGGACTCTTGCTCCTAGCATGCTGAAATCAATGCCACCTTGTTGGGCCAAAATGCTTCCACAAAACAGAACCGCTGCTCTTCAAACATTCTCCTCACTTAACCACTATGACTCCAGGAACTGGCTAGATGCCGCTCATTAGATGAGCCAGAAACAGCTTCTGTAGACATTTGCATAGATTAATACCAATCTCGGCCTTGGAATGGATGGTGAAGTATGTGAAACTTAAAAGGTTTTTATTTTTCTTTTTTTTTTTTTTATTTTTTTTATTGAAAAGTTTTACAGTACATTTTATCTTTAACAAAACAAAACAAAACCCCTCCAACCCCCACCCCTCCCACCCCCTTCCCACTCCCCAACCCTCCCTAACCCCTCCCTCCCTTCCCCCTCCCCCCTCCCCGACTTCCCAGAGCTGAGTACAGGGTATAAGAATACAAACAATCATAATCTAACTTATGCAAACAATCATAAACTATTAAAACTATCGCACTTTAACTCATATAAATTAATTCCAAACAGTATAAATATCACATCAATAATTATACAAATACTGGATAATACTTTTTAGTCCCATATTTACTCCACAGTATCTCTCTGTTGCAAATAGTCTTTCAAATACACTAAAGTCTTTGCCATATCCTCCAAGTTGGGAACTTTTACAGTCCATTCTTCTATAATCGGCAATTCTTCCTTCTTCCAATATTACCCTACTAAAAGTCTTGCTTCCGTGATTAAATTCGACATCTGCTAGATATCCACCACAATAGTATCAATAAAAAAACCCAACAAAAACAATTACAAACAAAACACATTTACATCAATCATTAAAAAACCAATTTTCTATTTTTCTTTCCACCTATTCTTTAATTTTCCATACTAAAACCAAGTATATGCAATCTTTCCTTCTCTTAATATATTATACAGCTTCAGGTACCATACATTACTTTTCAAACTTAAATTTTTTTATATGTAATCACATCATTTTTATATTTCTATTACGTATTTCAATATTACCCATAAAAGTAACTTACAAGTTAACTTTCATCTATACTTTCTCCCAAACTTGTAACAGAGCATGTCATAAAATATATACCTTAAACACATTATCCACCTTCTTATCACACAATAGATATACATACCAACCAAGTAGCAAATCATAACCTTCAAAATTTCAGTAAGCACTACTACAGTTCTTCCCAATTAAGTTTTCATAATTATCTTAAAATTAAAACAACATAAAATATTACAAAACATAATTATTTTATATAACTCTACATTTAAGGGTGAAAAATATATCCCCAAATATTTAAGCCTTTTAATAATTTCAATTCCCGTTTACTCTTCTAAAACCACCTTTTATAATCCTTATTGCATAATTATCTCCTTCAATTCTACAACTAAATCTTCAGGCTCATCTCCTTCGTCTAGAAGCAGCACGCCTCCTCCATTTTCTGGCCTCCTCCTGTGACACTGAAATTTGATCCACTCTTATAACTTTCTCATCTGTCTGCATTGTTCCTTCGGCACCTTGTAGATTCTCTCTGTGTCGTTGAGACTCTCTCTCACCTTTCTTCTTTGTAGATTCCAAGAGTGGTAGGGGGCTGCTTTTAAAACATTACTGTAAAAATCACGTGCTTGAATCACCGTAGTGAAACGATACTTCATACCTTCATGGATCACCACCATGCCCACTGGTATCTCCCATCTGAACTTGATATCACGTCGTCTCAATTCTTGTGTCAAAAAAGCAAATTCCTTCCTTCTACTTAAAAGTCTTGGAGGGATCTCTTTTAAAATCAAGACTTTTTGCTCAGCAATTGCAAATGCAGTATTGTAGGAGGCTTGAATAACCTCGTTTCTAATCACTCTCTTTGTAAAATAAACCACCACATCTCTGGGTAGTTTCCTTTGTCTTGCAATCCATGAGTTAACATGGAAAATTTTATCTATATCTTCCATTATTTCATTTACTGGTCGCTCCAGCACCCCTTCCAGAACCTCAGAAACTATTTTCTTCAAATTTTCTTTAGGATCTTCTTTTAAGCCTCTAATCCTCACAGCAAACTCCATCTGATGATACTGTAGCTCTACCCCTACCTGGGCGCTCGCCCCCTCCTCTTCTCCCGAGGAGGGGGCTTCCAAGCCTCCAAAACAGCTGATCGATGCTGTTTTCGGAGCTCTACAGAGCCGCGGGGCTGACAGCCTAAGAATGGCTGCCTCCGGCGACGCCTTGCCATCTGGAAGTCCTTAAAAGGTTTTTTTTTTACAGTTAATTTCAAAATCTTGATATATTGTTCTATAAAGTTTTAAGCACCCCACAAGAAATATTTTTTGAAGTCCATCTGGCCCTTAAATTTTGCCTTTAACTTTCCAAAATCAACATTCTAGTCTACCTTTTATTGTTTTCCAAAAATTGTTTTTCTTTTTAATCCTTACATTTGCATAAAACTTCTTTCACCAAGAGAAAGAAAGAAACTTTCCCGGCATGATGAAACTTATCCTTCAACTTATCCTTCAGAAGATTCTACACATTCAAAAATCAGTTACAAGCAATTTTCTAAAGTAGTTAAGAGAAGACGTAGATGAACCCAGTGTCCATTTGAATGTGCTGAACCTTGGTTTAGGAAGGATGATTTTTGCCTGATGATCATCTATTATTTTATGATCTCTTTATGGGTGGACTTGGACAGCAAACTTTTGGGTGATTCTAGGACTCTCTCTGATCCAAAGAAAAGTTCCAAGAAGCCAATCTATTAACCAGCTCCTTTTATTGTCAAGGTTGTCATCTTATTTCTGTCATTACTTCCCCATAATAGTTTTCATAACAGCAGTAAATCATGGATGAATCCTGTCTAATTAGAGACTTAACATTTATATCAGCAATTAAGGACAACATCAGCAGTAATTTGGCTGGCACTACCTGGGGGAACTGGCACAAGTTTTCCATTCTTCTGGAATAAGTAACTCAATTTCCACTGCCATATTTCTCTCATCTGTCCAAACAGGATGTTGCTTCCACCAAGATACATCTCCCTCCCCAAAATGTATCACTCCTTCAGGAGATAGGGCGGCATACAAGTCTCATTATAAAATAAATAAATAAATAAATAAATAAATAAATAAATAAATAAATAAATAAATAAATAAATAAATCATAACTTGTCATAATTTGTATAAGGCCAACTGTATAGATGTGCCACTCAAACAGGGACTCTCCCTCTTAACTCCCTTAACACTTTGTCAACTACACGTCTGTTCTGTTCCAACCTACTACCGGCCCTGCAGAAATGTCAGGTACAACCCCTTTTCAATAGTCAATAGGCTGAAAGTAAGCCAACCAAATTTACTTATACAAATAAAACTAAACAGATCCAAAACAGAGCAAAACAAATACTAACCACGACTAAATCAGAAGCTGTTCAAACGGTTGCCTTCAGCAACCAGCACCTCCCACACATTCCCCTTTTAAACACAGTTTCAAGGCGTGGCTTCTCTTTGCCTCCTTCCGAGGTGCCTCATTGCCCTCCTTTGTTCACTCCTGCTTGTCTGCCTCCTGCTTCGAGCGTCCTTGAACAAAGCCAGCTGTGAATCATCTTTGTCCAAGCTTTCAGGCTCACACAGCTGGGTCTGAGAAGGGGCCTGGCTGAGAGCTCTGCAATGCCTCAGAACTTTCCTCTGCAGGCTCTCCAATCCCCTCCTCCTCCTCCTCCTCTCACAATTGTCCGATTCAGCTATCGTACCCACAGGCTGACACTGAATCACAACGTCCTCGATGAAAGCAAACACGAATCTTCAACAGGAACGTGTGACAAAACAGAGGTTGCTTTATTCAGCTCCAATGCACATAAAGTGAAAACAAAGTCAGCATTGGTAGCACATCACTCCCAACGCTTACATAGTCGCCAGGTACAGGGCTCCGCCCTCAATCCATAGACCAACATCCGCCCATAATTCCATATAATCCCTCCTCCCCCCTACAGCTCTGTTTGCTGCTGTTTCCAGACGCCAACCCCACGCTTGTTCATCAGCCTGTCTCCCCTCTATCCAGTGGCCCTCCCCCAACCAGGTAAGTAGACCATGTATCCCCCACCCTTATTCCTAAACGTCCAGCCCCACCGTGCCGAGCTGCACAAGGGACACCGCAGCCTAAACTGCCCTCTGCAAACCTGAAGAAGTCTGTTCTTGGGCTTTGCTGGTTGGCAGCCATCCCGGCAGGGAGCTCCAAATGCTTTGCTGACACCCCCCCCCGAAATCCCTATGCATAACCAGTTGGCAACGGAGCCACCAGGATGCTCCAGTCGCCGCGTAGCCCCCTCCAACACCTCCTAGATCAGCTGTTCGGTGGCAGACCCGGCAGGAAGGCCCATTCATGCAGCCATGCCTACCAGCATTTCCGGAAGCAGCTGGCAGGTGGCCGAAGAAGCAGGAAGCAGCTGGCAGTCGGCCAAAGAAGCAGGACGCCCGGGAAGGCCGGCGGCATCCATGGGGAAGGGAGAAGGACTCAGCTGCTCAGCGGTAGGCCCCACGGGGAGATTGGCAGTAGCAGAGGTGCAGGCTGGAACTGGGGAAGAGGGACCGGCGTGAGAGACCGCCTCCCCCACTGAATGTCGGGCCCACGGGGCTCAACACACTTCCTCACACCTTCAGTTTCCTAATCATTGTGCTATAGACAACTAAGAGACATCCAAACCTTGACACATTACTGTCTCCCTACTAGGAAATCTCAATCCTAATTGTCCTGGTTGGCACAATACAACTCAATCTCTAGAGGCATGGAGGCCACTGTAGGAACCAAGGTCAAAAGGTGACAGCCATAGATTTTCTAATATTTTTCTTTAACATACCTATTTGGGCAAAACAATGTGTCCTACATCAGGAGTCCCCAACCTGTGGGCAGCCACCCACTACCAGGCTGCGGCCTATTGGCCATTGGGCCATGTGAGTGGCTGGCCAGTCCATGCATGTACAGTCATACTTGCGTGTTTCCATGAGTGTCATGGGCACTTGCGACCCCACTTGTGCATTGATCCCACTCACGTGAGCGCTCATGGCCCCACTCATACGAGGAAAAGGTGTTTGTGCATGCACATGTGTGCGAGCATGTGTTTACCCCTCCCACAAAACATCCCTTCTTTCCCCCCTCCCCTCCGCTCCAGGCTGCCAACCCCGAAAAGTTGGGGAACTCTGTCCCAGATGGCTCCAAATAGTATTCCTCTTTGAGCTTTTACAGTGCAGATGATGGTAACCTTTGCTGCTGGCTCTCTTACCCACCCCGTCTTATATTGTTTTAATGTATTTTATTAATATTTATGTAACCTCCTTTGATATATGACTATACAGTAAGTAAGATATAAATGTACATAATGGATAAATGCACATTCAATTTAGTACTGAATAGTTCCTCCTCTTTTTAGGCACTTTTTCTAGAAAAAGCACCAATGCAATGGGATGATAGCCTTCATGCTGGCTTTAGTGAGGGCAACTCAACATGGATAGCAGTAAATCCTGACTATCGAAATGTAAATGTGAAAGTGAGTATAAAATCTGAACTTCTACATATACCCATCCCAACATGCCCCCAAAGTAGTTTTGGCTCAACTATCTCAGAACACTCCAAATGGTACAGTATGGAATGCTTTGTTATGGTATTGAGTGCCTCAGCAGAACACTTGTCTCTAGAGCAGGGGTGTCAAACTGTTGGCCCACGGGCCGGATATGTCATGTGGAAGCCGGGCCCACCCCATTGCTGGCAATGGCAAAACCGTCCCAATATGTTGTGCGATGTCACGTGACGTCACATGTTTGACACGTCTGCTCTAGTGTATCCAATAAACTCTGCAGAAATATTGCATTAGTCCCAAAGGGTGCAATAATGATGTGCTTTTATGCATTTATTTTACTCAACTTTATCTGTAGCATGAAGACAGGCAATAAATAAGTAGGAAACTCTAAATAGTATCTATACTACCTGGTTTTGGTAGAATTAAAGAATATTAAAAAACTTAGTAAGCCAAACACTTGTGTCATTAAAAACTGAAATATCCTCTGATGTCTGAAATACAGTACAGTATAGTTAAAAAAAACTTTAGGGGAGAATTAATAGAAGATACAACTGGGGAGGATTTTTTAAATTAATGGATTATCCAACTATAGGATGTCTTACAGTGGTACAAAAAACAGTGTGTTACACACACACACACACACACACACACTTTATTGTTACTGCCAAAGCCCAACACTGTGTGTTCCAAAGTAATTTATAATCTAAAGTAGAAAACACAGTAGAAAGTTTGCTAAAATAAAGCATAAGGATATACAGGTAGTCCTCAAATTAGGACAATTGAGCCCAGAATTTATGCTGTTAAGTGAGAAATTTGTTAAGTGAGTTTTGCCCCATTTTATGACTTTTCTTGCCACATTTGTTAAGTGAATCACTGCAGTTGTTAAATTAGTAACACAGCTGTTAAGTGGACCTGGCTTTCCATTGACTTTGCTTGTCCGAAAATCACAAAAGTGGATCACATGATCCTAGGACATTGTAACTGTCATAAATATGAACCAGTTATCAAGCATGACTGTAAATCACGTGACCATGATGCAGCAATGAACATAAGTGTGAAAAATGGTCACAAGTCACTTTTTTCAGTGCTGTTGTAACTTCAGTCACTAAATGAACTTTGATTATAGAACCCTATCAAGACCCTATCCAGTGAAGTTTATGTAACAACAAATGAATAAGGTTTCAGCATTTAATAAATTGCTAAATAATGATTTTCCTTTATTACAGATTCAACAAAATCACCCAAATTCCACACTCAACTTGTACCGACAACTCAATTCTCTTCGGTCCAGTGAGCTTCCCATTCACAGGGGATGGACATGTTACATATGGAATGATACCAATGTCTTTGTTTATGTAAGAGAACTTGATGGGTTGGATCAAGTGTTTATGATGGTTCTAAATTTTGGAGTGGGAACTGTAACAAATCTGCAATCTTTGGTTCCTGGCATTCCTTCAGAAGCAAGTATAAAGCTAAGCACTATTTTTAGTAATACTGGGAAAGTTGTAAACATGAAAAAAATTGAAACGCAAAAAGGTGAAGGACTTATATTGGAATATAGGGCAAGCAAACCATTCCATGGGATGGACAACTTCAAAGAGAAGTGCTTCATTGCAGAAAAGGCATGCTATTCCAGTGTCTTTAATTTACTTTACATGTACTGTTAAGTGTCATTATTTAATCCAAATTCATTAGTTCATGATCACATGTTATTTCTTCACAATAGATATGCCAGCTTATTCATAGATTTCTATAGGCTTGATCTAATTCTAATGGGAGAGTTAGAATTACCTAAAAAGTGTGAAAATTAACTCTCTAGTAGTTACCATGTACTGTTTACTGCAGACTTAGTTTAAATGGTTGCTTGTAAAATTACATTCCTACTAGTTGTAAACCCTTGGAAACATTCTAGGTGGCTTTTATAGTTCCCCCAATTTTTCCATTCTGTGAAATTGTGTGTTTCTATTAAATATGTACCATATATTTTGTTTCTTATCTAATGAGGGGATAAAGATATGATGGTAACTTTAAACTTTAAAATAATAAATTCTCATATAATATTCATCCCACCTTAGATTCTATAATATACTAGATAAACCTGACCTTCAGGCAATCTGCTAATTTGGGCTGGTCCAGACTGCAGGTGTTAGGATTCTTGAAGAATAAAGGGCACTAGAACATACTACTTCAATCCTGCACTTGTCAGCTTCTTTCCAGGTTCATTTCATGGTGTGTATTTGATCTTCAAATCAAAGAGTAATAAGATCAAGGAGTTTTTATTTCTTCTCTCTGAGAACCCTATTTTGATATAGATAATAGTTCCTTGCATTTCACTCAACAGCAGAGAAATGGCTTTTTCAGTTGTTTGCCATAGGTTTTCAAATAACTTTCCTAAAAAGAACTTAGCCTTCACTGGCTGTTTTTCAGTAAATGATGAAAATAATTTTATTCAAGCATTGTGTTAAATTGATCAGTTTTAACTACTGTTTTTAGTATTTTCTGCTTTCTGCTTATTGCTTATGAGCCATCTGTATATATTACAATATAGGAAAGGAAGACAAATTCAAACAATGATTTTATTGAGGCTAACAAAACCGTCGGAACCTGGAGAAGTGTCTTGCTTTTTCTTCAGGAAAACACAGGATAAATTTAGTTTCAAAATAAAAGTTCTAGAAAAATCACATGGGCAAGTAATTCTGAATATTTAGCCAAATCATTTTCCTCTCCTTTGCGTAAAGGACAAAAGTTCCAGCCTGGCTTCACTCCCGCTTGTCAAGTCCAAGCTCAATATATAGAAATGCTAGCTGTGTTGCAACCTAAAACAATTAAAAATGGTTAGTAAAGAACACAGCACTCATAACTTTTTGCACACTTTAGAGCTGTATTTTCAGCAGCTCTTTCCATCCCAATTGATGGGCTTGAAGTGCTGTTCGTACTCCTGTAACACTGGGATAATCATGGGGGTTTGTCTGCAGTCTGAAGAGTAATCAGAGTTCTTCCTGCCGAATTCTCTTTAGAAAATGGCAGCTACTGTAATGGGCTTTTCACTGATATCAGGAAAGCTTTCTCTGAATTGAGCATTACTGTGAAGTGTAACACAGCTTGTGACCAGAACAACAGCAGCAACGCTGAAGCTGGTGTCACAAAAGGCTTTCAAAATTGCTTTGCTTCTTTCTATCATAGCTGTAGGTAAAAAGTTCACGTCTGCACTTTAAAAATATTTAAACACAACAAGAAAGATGCATTATTTACATAAGCTGTGTTTTTGCATACTGAAATCTATAAAAGACTGCAAGTTTGGACACAATCTATAAAAGACTGCAGTTTGGACACAATTTCTCATCTCCTTGAGAATCCCCAGCATGATTTCCCTTGCTCTTCTAGACATTCCATCAACCACCTCAATGGATTTTTCAAGAAACAAAGAAGACTGCTTGCTGTTGGGGAGAGATCAACATAGACCACTGCAGTATCTTTTCAACAGCATAATTTTTCTACTGAATATAAAGCTTTTATAGGCAGATTTTATAGACACATTCTGGATTTTGCACTATATAAGGTGCAAAGTACAATCCTGATATACTTGTAGAGAAGCCCTCATAACTACCAGCCAGATAGTGGGAAGATCTATAACAAGATCCAAGAGGCTGAATTCCAACCAACATCTCAAAGTCAAAATGATTTAACCAATTCACAGTTTTGTGAGAAGGAAAATGAATGAGTCTAATCTGTGCGCATTTTTCCTCCTCCATCCCAGCTACCCCATCCCTTTTCCTGGCAATCATTCGTGCTATTGGTGATAATTTGATGTGTACAACACTGGATGGGGAATAACATTTTTCAAAAAAATGTTTATTTCATACGTATTTCATGTATTTCACTTAGTGGGTTGTGATAAGATAAATTTTTATATAGGTGGATCCTAGAATCCTTTCTCCATGACTAGAGCGAGTTCCTGTTTATAAAAAATGAGCTACACATCCTAAAAGGGGGGGGGGGGAATTATGATTTAGTAGGTGGAAAGGCTTGTATATACAGGAGAAGATATCTCAGAGGACCAACAATTATCTTCACAGGTTATAATATTAATTTGTGACTCTATCCATTGTAACGGATATCCCTACCTGTTTTAAAGAATCCTCATATGTTGGAGAACAATGGTTGCCTCCTGGTTGAACATCTAAGATAATATTAGGCATCTGAGTTCCTGAAACCAAAATATATCAAGTGCAATCTACATTAAAGGGACAGGAAAGATGCTATTCTGAAACATAAATTACCATGCACACTGGTAACACTGAAAGAAAAGTATTTTGATATATGTTTATGGAGATTCTCATTCATCCAGATCATGATTTGTCAAAAGGCAACCAAACTTTCTTTCTTTTTTTCCCTTTTTTTGTGAAAATGTTTAGCTTCTTATCCTTCTTTAGAACTGAAGAAGCTTCTTGGATTAAAAGCAAAACGTTTTCAAAGAAAAAAACCAAGAAAGTCCAGTTGCCTTTTGAAAAGCACCTCTGGGTATTTTTCTTACTGACTGGTGGTATGAAGGAAATAATTTACTAGTATTCTCTACCTATTTATTCCAATTCAGGAGAGTGTTTCAGATACGTTTTGAGGCCAAAACTGTGATTCCGAGGATAAGGTTTCTCAATAACTACTACAGGTAGTCCTTTGAATGTTCATTTATTAACCATTCAAAATTATGATGGTGCTGAACAAAGGGACTTATGACCCCTGACTGAAGCTGAGGCTGCTACACTTTTCCTACAGTCACATGAACAAAATCCAGGTGTTTGCAGTCCACCCGCCCTCATGACCAGAGGGACATTGCAGCAGTCCCCCTACCCATCCTGGCCTCCATCCCACCCCACTGGGTCCCACACCCACCTCCCCACTCCCCATCATGGCTTAGTGCACTCATCTTGTCTATAGATCTCCTTTGAGAAGCAGCTACTCCACTATGTGGCCTTCCTAGGTAGATGCTGAGTGATACCATCTGGGAAGCAGACATAATTTGGGGAGTGGCTGCAATGAATTGTGGCCGCTCCAAAATGGTGCCTGCTTCTGGGATGGTGCCATGTAACCTCCATACTGTATAGGGAGGCCGATGGGCAGATGGGCTGGATCTCTTTCCTGAACATTATCGCAGAGGTAAAAAAATTGATAAAATGACAAAGATTGAACTGACCCCAAAAAATCCAAGGAGGACTTTCAGAACTACTGGTCCTCCAAATTGTAGGATGCATGGAAAACACCTTTTATACTTGTTCCCCTATCTCAATATCTCACAATCATTTTTGTATAATTGAAATTATTGTACTGTGTATTTTCACCTTGGAAAGAATGTGATTGGTGTTTATTTCTGAATAGAAATATGTTCCTGTTATTGTCCATAAGATTTTTTTATATTACTTTTCAATAATTCTCAAGCGCTTCATATATAGAAATATATCATTTATAATTGATAATCATGAGCATAGTTTGCTTATACTAATGGTTAGTATATGCTGGCTAGAAATTCTCCCCTCTTTTTAAACAGATGCACACAGACAATATTCTTGAGGAATCATGTGAAGTTAAATATCAGTTGAAGGATTAATTGAGGAAATTGTTCTATATTTATCTATCTATATCTATTTTTCAACTATGAATTAAAATTACATATCAATCACGGAAAAACAATGGAATGCTAAGTATATTTGCAAACTACATGAATGTTTAAATGGGATATCTGCTTTAATACTGAAATTCTGTTTCAATATTAAGACAAATATTTAAAATTAATCAATAATTTGATTAATTTATCTATTTCTGTGTTAATAATTTCCTCTATTATGCAGATTAATTCCTGGATGTTACAACTACTACATTTTATGTAAATGTTAATTATTGCATGAACACATACTATCTTTTCCAATATAATCAATAAATGTCAACATATCAGGGTATGTATATATACATCAATCCCTGTTCCAAAAGGAAGAAATATGCTGAAAAGTCCAATCTAAAAACAAGAGTCACTTAAACAAAACTATAATTTGTCTAATTTAGCATCATGACCCTAATTTGATAAATCATATTTCACTGAAGAAAAAAAAGAACATGGATATATGTAGTCATTCCTTGCTCCATCCTGTGAAAGGTTTGCTAAAATTTATCTCGTTTCTTAACCCAAATTATCTACTAGGAGGTCAACACATTTTTTTCCCTTTCTCCAATTCTTGAAAGAAGGGAACAATGTTGCAGTTTTGCTCTTGCTCCTAAATTGGACTTATAGTTTGTCGGAAAACATACATATCATGACTACTTCCATTTGCTTCTTTCTGGTGGCTTGGGCAGACGTGTGCCATTGCTTTATTAGCCATATCCCAATGTGATCTAGAAATTATTAGTGCTACCTTTATAATCTGAATTGTTGGTTTCAGCATGATCTTGTAGAGCTTTTCTGAGTTTATTGATGTATCTTAACAATCCTGCTATGGGAACTCGTTGATCCTTTTCAGAAGCTGTGATAAAAAGAGAAGGATAATTCTAAAAAGAAAAAAAATATGTCTGAGTTAGCAGGATGAAATTATTGATACCAATCTGTGCAGGCATTAATTTTTAACTTGGTGGAAGTTGCTTTACCATGTCAGCAGGAAAGAAGTATTAAACAGAGTTAATTAATCTATCTAGACTGTAGCTATAGCTGACAATTATGGGAAGATCTTATCTCTGACTTGATAAACAGTTCCCACTTGTCTTCCACTGAAAGTCCTCCATAAACTTTTTATCTGAGACTAGAAAGAAATTAAAATAAAACTTTGGGTCTGATTTTAGCTCTTCCTAGCTGCTACTCTTTTCATTTGGAAATAGATAACCAAGCAAGTCAGTTATCCGAGGATAAAGCCAGACAGTGTTAAGCTTATGGTGCAGCCATACCTATTTACAATTGATATGGGAAAGTTACCTGTTTGCTCAGAGTTATACAGCCCCCTTAAATCCCCTTCTATCAGTTTTGCCTGCATTGTCATTGCTATCCCTGTTGATTAGACTGTAGTTTGACCGCAGCATTGTAGTCCACTGTATTTTGGCTACAGTGATCTAGATAGCGTTACCAAACCAGATATCCTGTACCTGTACATTTCATTTCTTTTTTATGACTGATAAGCTTTCCATTTGTCTCTGTTAAATTTTACCGTCATTTTTATTTATCAATTAATTTCTGCTTGTCTCTCAGATTTCTCTAGACTATTTTGAATTTTGTTTATATTTTCCAGGGCATTAGGTATTCCCTTTAGGTATTCTGCCTAATTCTGTATCATTGGCAAACTTGAGTACCTTTCCTCTTCATGTAAACAATTACCGTAATCAAAATACTGAACAGTGAAGGATCCATAAGTGATTTTTTCTTAATCACCTACATTGGCTTCTTCTCTCCTCCATTCCCTCTTCTCCACTACTGAAACTGTTTGTAACTGTGCTTTTGGTATCTTCTCCTTTAAGAATTCCCGCCCTTTCTGACTCCCTTTTCCCATTAGTTACTCTTGCCACTGAATCCTACTTATTATTGCTTATTGAAATCTGTTTTTTAGAAATACAAGTTATGTGCTTCATTACGCTTAATTTTAGTTTCTCTTCATTTTGAGTGATTTCATTAAATTGTCTGAACAATTCTCTAAAGTTAACATTTTGGTTATGTACAATGCAATATTTAACCAGCACAAAATGCAATAGTACCTGTGGCTTAATATTTTGGTATGGACAATAACTTTTAATATATTCTTTGCAAGCCTCATCTCCCACTGGATCTCCCCATTCTTCTTGCTCCTCAATAGTTAAGGGGAGATAAGGGTCCAGCATTGTATTCAAAATATCCAGAAAAGGTGCCTATGAACAAAATAAAAACATTTTTTCTTATACAAGTTTAACATGAGTGAAGCATATACCAGAGATAAGCCTAGTATTTTCTAGTATATTTAATTTGTGAGAAGTTAAAGATAGAACTTTGGGATATTAGCAGTTAAAGATACAAGAAAAAAGGCAACTTCTTTAATCATACATAAAGACTAGAGTAATAATCAGCTAAGCCAAAGTGTTTTTAACCATGAGTAAAACATCTGCATAATATGCTAAGCTATAAGTTATAGTTCCAGAACATAGTATATACACATTACCTAATAAACGAAAATCAAACAAGCCGTATTTGTTTATTGCAGGCATACAAATTTACTTTTATTCCTCACTTGCTGTAATGTTCAATTGTCCTGACCCATGAACTGATTCAACTACAGGTGATTCTGCTTGTCCTAGACCAGCATTACTTCACTTCTTTTATCAGCTTAAACTCTTAGTATTGTATCTCACACTCTAATTCTTTATTTCCTCAAATTTGAAGGAGCTATTTTCTCCTCGAAAATCTGGTTAAGCTCAATACTGCCAATTCTAGATGTTGAGGGCACTTGGACAACTTCCTTCACTGTTTCTGCTAATGATTTGTCTTCCCATTACTTCCATGCTCAGTTTGCTCCTTATCATTGCCAAATTGCTAAGGGCTTAACAGAAAGAAACAAGAGGAGGAAAACAGCAGGGGCAGATGGTTTAGCAGGCCACCATTTCATAATGGCAAGAGTCTCAGTAGGTGGTGAAGAATGTCAAACCAGTCAATGTCAAATGTCAAGCTGGTCCTTTTTCTGGATATAACCATGAAAGAAATGGGGAATTGTAATAGATTATATAGAAAGTATTAGCTTCAGAAGAAAGCTGATGCAATCCATCTTGTTATCTACTGAGCCAAACTTCCATAGGATACTACTGGAAGGCAAAACTAAACTTTGTTGTTGTTTTTTTACACTGTGTGTGTGTATGTGTGTGCGTGTTTGTGTGTGGGGAGAGAGAGGGGGGGAGAGAGAGACAGAGAGAGAGAGAGAGAGGGAGAGGGAGAAGAAAAAGGAGAATTTTAATAACTCTTGATGTGACAGGCAATGATTCTCAGGATTAGAGAGGTTAATTATGTCAACAAGCAACCACTGCTCAGCTTCAAGGCCATGAAGTTCAGAAGAGGAAATCCACTGAGGCAGAAAGAAAAATTAATGGTTTGAAATTACTGTGGGTAAAAGAAGGAACAACAGCTTCACACTAATAGACAATAATTAATTTTATGATGTTTTGATTCTAGTAAACAACATTTTTATCAAACTGAGTCACACTATGGCTGATGTACTTTAACCTGATCTGAAGATGGCAGACTAATTAAAATATATCATGTCAGGGAATGTGATTTACAATCAAAGCCTGCAACTTTGTAACAGCATCACTTTAAGTACTTCCGTTTATCTGAATTGGTATAGGGCAGGGCTAGGCAACCTTGGCTCTTTTATGACTCATGGACTTAAACTCCCAGATTTTCTGAGCCAGCCAAGCTGTGCAAGCTATTGGACTAGAAAGACCTCCAAGGTCTCTTCCAACTCTGTTATTCTGTTAATTTGCTTCAGACAGTGCCCAGAAACTTTAACAATAAGAGCTGGCAATGGCCAAAAGCAGGAAAGTTGAAGAAAGAGATAGAGGGGCTAATTCTGACTGCACAAGGCCAAGTCTTAAGGACAATTGCATACAGAGCCAGAATTGAGAAGACATCAACAGACAACTGCCTATGCAAAGAAGTTGAAGAAACAGTGGAAACCTGGTTAGCTGCTGCAAGATCACACAGACTGACTACAAGCAGTGGCATGACAAAGTAGCAACAATGGTGCATCGGAAGATCTGCAAGAAATATCATTTGCCTGCAAGCAAGAACTGGTGGGATCATAAAACAGAGAAAGTTGTAGAAAATGAAGAAGTTAAATTGTTCTGGGACTTTAGAATTTAAATAGTCAGGCACCTGCCACATAAAACCCTAGGCTTAACAATTATATATATATTTATATTTATTAAACTTATATACTGCCCTTCTCCCGTAGGACCCAGGGCGGTTCACAAGGCAATTAAAACAACATTGTTGTTGTTGTTAGCTGCAAAGTCGTGTCCGACCCATCGCGACCCTATGGACAACATTCCTCCAGGCCTTCCTGTCCTCCACCATCCTCTGGAGTCCATCCAAGCTCACGCCTACTGCTTCAGTGACTCCATCCAGCCACCTCATTCTCTGTCGTTCCCTTCTTCTATTGCCCTCGATCTTTCCCAGCATTAGGCTCTTCTCCAGTGAGTCCTTCCTTCTCATTAGGTGGCCAAAATATTTGAGTTTTAGCTTCAGGATCTGGCCTTCTAAAGAGCAGTCAGGATTGATCTCCTCTAGGACTGACCGGTTTGATCGCCTTGCAGTCCAAGGGACTCGCAGGAGTCTTCTCCAGCACCATAGTTCAAAGGCCTCAATTCTTTGGCGCTCAGCCTTTCTTATGGTCCAACTTTCACTGCCATACATTGCAAAAACAACATTGCAATACAAAAATTAATAGCAATTAAAATAGATTAAATTTTCCTTGATTAAAATCTAAAACCCCTATCTCTGATTAAAAACTGTTGACAAGAAAGACAAAAAAGTCTGGATAGTGGATGTGGCAGTAACTGGAGACAGTAGAATAGAAGCGAAAGAACTGGAGAAGATCACAAAATACAAAGACCTGGAAACAGAAGTAGAATGACTATGGCAGAAGCAAGCAGAGGTAGTCCCAATAGTAATAGATGCCTTGGGTACAATCCCAAAACAACTGGAGTATCACTTGAACACTGTCAAGCATTGACAAATTCACCATCAGTTAATTGCAAAAGGCAGCTTTATTTGGTAGTTTCTATCCTGTTCAGAGTAATACATCCATACAGACAATATCTGTAATACCATCGATACGTAGATAAAAATGTCAAACCGTCTGAACATCTGGCTGAATGTGCGATGAACCTTAATAATAATAATAATTGCAGCAACCAGATTGGAAAAGAGTGGACCACTATATTACAATGGATATTTTGATACAATATTATGTCTATAATGAAAAATCTGCAGATTTTTAATTACTTTTCAGATACAATTTAAGCTATTAATTTTAATTTTAAACAGCACTAGACACATGTACTTGGGTGTTCCCGCCCCTTGGTATGGCTTATCTGTCACTTAAAATAGTAGAAGAGACATTTTTACAGGTATTCCTGATGTCAGAGATTGTTCTGTTATCACTATGATTTATACTTTATTGTATTTATACTTCAATAGTTTATTGAAAAAAATCTTTGAATCTTAACCTGGAAAAAAAAGCACTCTAGTGGACTTAAATCAAACATTAGTTATCTTACCTGTAAAACCACAGCTCTGATAAGATGAGGTGCAATATTGCAGATGGCCCCTGCGAGAACTCCTCCAGCACTTGTGCTCATTAAGGCTGTTTGCATAGGCTGAGAATATCCAAGTTCATGTAATAACTTGATGCAGGCCTGGAGGTCTTGGATACCATTATGTTTTTTCATCATACAGCCATCTTTATGCCATCTCAAGCCTAATTCTCCTCCACCCCTGACAATTAAAACAAGAGTAACAACAACAAAAAATCTGAGGCATTTCATTCTCATCCTAATATCCAAGAATATTAAATACATATATAATTTGATCAGAAATGCCTGTTTTAAGTGTTAATTTTTTTTAAAAAAAACATTAAGCTAAAGGAATAATAATCAGGCTGGCTTGCACTCTTTTGTTTCCGCAAATGGAGGACAACACAGCAACTGTTTTTGATTTTCTCTTGGATTAAGAAATTATATCCCTTGGTATCAGTACCAAAAAAGCCATGGATCTTGCAATTCTCAACATATTGCTGATGGTGGAGAACGCACGCTCTTGCAAACAAGGTCATCACACTGCTCCTTTTTGTGATAAACAACATTACAGAAAGAAGTATGAAATAATAAGCAAGTAGAATATTCTTTATTGAATAGAATATTTTTTACTGGCCAAGTGTGATTGAATACAGAAGGAATTTATCTCCAATGCATAAGCTCTCAGTGTACATACAAACAATAAAGTGATAAGCACAGATCATAAATCATAAGATACAGACAACGTGATCAATCATAAGGAGAAGGTAATAGGAAAGATAAGAAGATGAGAAAGATGAGAAAATGAGAAAGATAATAGCAATAGAGCCCTACTACATGGATAAATATCTTTAGGTATAAAACAGTGTGGTGTTTAGCAGAGTCCTGACATGGGGGTAAAAATTAAATTTTGGCATGCAATGCCCTAGAGCAGCATCCTGAAGGAAGAAATTGAAATAGTTTATGTCCAGGATGTGAAGGGTTTTTTGATATTTTCTCAGCCTCTTTTTGGTTCATGCAGTATACAGGTCTTCAATGGATGGCAGGCTGGTTGCAATTGTTTAAGTAATGCACAAACTCAAGAGAACATGAAAAACATGAAGAACTATTAGATATTAAGTAGAACCAGAAATATAAATGTGCCCGGTGGAATTTTATACAGCTTTCCCCCTTTGCTCAGTGCAAATTCTCATGCTTATTGGGTCTTCTATACATAACTTTGTGACTGCAATGTTAACAGATCGTGTTTTGGGATTTCTCCAAGCTGGATTCAAAGGTGCTGATATATTTTTGGTGATATACATGATCAGTTATAAAATAGAGTAAACCACCAATAACATATGGGTAGAAGTGATTAAAGGAGTGAATACATTCAATATTTTAAAAGCACATACATAATTTTATTTTAAAAAAACTATTTAAATTTCAGTTTTAGGGCAAAGCATAGATATTCTTGTTTTTAATACATTAAAATTATTACATTCTAGTATTTCTTTTAAATTGGATTAAGGATTAGGCATTCTGAAATATTCTAAGCATGCTAATATGAAAATGTTTTGTTAAAACATTATGCAGTTTTAAATTTTAAAATACCTGTGGATAACATTTGGTTTGGAATTATTTTCTTTCAGTTGAATTATTTAGAATCAGTAAAATAGCTGAAAGTTTACTACATGATACTAACCACTGGGACAGTATAATTTTTTTCAGTAAAAAATAGAGAAGGTAAAAATAGAATTTACTTGTTATACTTGATATTTAAATAGTATGTAAAGGATAGCAAATATTTATATAGCTGAATATAAATTATTGCTGCGAATGTACAACATAATAATATAACGTACAATATAATAGAAATTAAAGACATGCTAAGAATTGAATGACAGATATCAAAAAACTTTTAAGCATGGTACTAAACTATAGAACTAAACTGTGTTCTGATGAAGTTAGAATTCATACAAAGAACATTACATTATTAGCAAATAGTATACCTGAAATGTACACTACAAATAACTGGCAAAAACATTTATGGAAAAAAATGTGAATGGAGTAAAAAGTGTTGTGGCTGGAGGAGAAAGCACAAACATATTAACAGTGAAATATTAATGAGCAAATCAGTTTTATAATATTACAGACTTACCTAACATGACAAAAAGCTAATATCCAGCCATCCTTGATTAACATTAGATTCTCTGCTTTAAATGTCATGTTCAAATCTATTCCATAAGCTCCATAGACATGAACCAAAAGTGGCATCTTGTGCAATTGTGTAGAATTGTTTTTATAAAAAATTGTAATTGGCACCCAAGTTTCATCCTGAAAATGAGGAGCATATTTAGACATTTGCAAATTATAAAATCAAAAGAAAGTTTCAACTTATATATTTGACATATTTCATTTACCCTAGCATTCTTTGACATTTTGTACAAAACTCTCAGAAAATAAAAAGAAACTACAGATTTGTTTACCAATATAGAATATAAACCTCTTTAAGTGCAACTCATGAGAAGTTTATAAAACATGAAAGGAGCACATTCCTCCTGCACCTTCTGCATTGTGATGTGAACAGCGTTACATTCTTCACACTAAACGTAACAGCAAAAATAAAAACGTAAATGTCTGCTAGGAAGTCTCTACTATATGACTGAAAAATATAACAGACTGCACCATTATTTTTCTTATTTCATAAAAACTCATGAAGAGATTCAGTGGGAAATTATTATCATACAGATTAAGATTTGTATATGTTAACCCTTGCTTTATTTGGGGGAATTTTTCTCCTGACAGCACAGAAAAAAAGACCATTTCATTTCAAGTAAGGCTTATTGGGAAAAAGCATAACAACTTTACCTTCATGTCTCTTAAATAGGTCTTACAAAAGAAACATCAACTCTTCAGACAACAGAGAAATAGCAATAGCTCTACTGATTAGGGCATCTAGTAGGGATATTTTTTAAAAAATTTCCTTCCAAATCCTGTTTACAAGAGGCTAAGAAGACAAGAGCTTACCTTGCTCTTAGCTTCTAGACGTACAGTTTTACAATATGCTGTAATTGGTACTTCTTGCTCAGTAAATTCAATAAGGCTCTTTTCCATCAATGAATATGCAAAACGAACTGGAGACTGAAGAGGAGACATGAGCCAAAAATAGCAAGTGTTGGCACTAGAGTCAGAATTAGGTTCCAATTCTAGTGAACAGGCCCAAGCAGGTAGCTAGAAAACAATAGAAATTATTAATATTTCCCTAATCTTTGGATTTTTGTTGTTGTTGAACTACATGCTATAGTTTCCAGCCCGATAATAGAACATCTTACTGGCCAAGAGGTGCTTCACTTGCCCCAGAAAAAAAGTTGGGTTGATGGCAGAACTCCACTATAACAAGGGCAGCAATTCAATGATTTTTCCCTAAAAGCTGCTTAATGACATTCAAATAAACCATGCAAATGGAATTAAAAATACAAATCTGAAATAATCAGAGATGACAAAATATTGGGCAATGTCACTAAAATTTGATATTTGGGCACCAAAAATATATTTAAAATGCACAATTCATCTCTTACAAGATTTCTCCTTGCACTCTTCTGGGTTATCATAAAGTTTTAAAAATCTTTCTTCCTGCCCTTCTGTCTGCTCGTTCACTCTATCCAACTTGAATCCCAGCCAAGTCAGTATCTGTTATTGCACTGAGGCCTTGCATTGGCTTTGGGGTGCTCAGCCACTTACAATCCTTGCCTCTGACTCTGTTCCCAGCGTTAGCCATTGTGAAGAACAAAATTATTTTTTTGGCACAGCTATATTCGGAAACTCAGGGCTATTATGTTTTAAGACTTAACACTCCTAGAAATGAAAGGAATCAAGATTCATTCTCTGAGAGCAGCAGGGTCTCTTACCCACTGCTTACTTTCTTTTAAGAAGTTCTGGTTACTGGGTTGATAAAGGCTTTTGGAAATTGAGGCAGTCAGAGTCAAAAAGCTTTACACAGAAAAACTGCACTCTGTGTAATTGATTAAAATCTGAAGAGGATCAATCTAAAAAGACTAAAAAAAACCTTATAAAATGGGCACTATATTTAACTTGACTGCTACAATTAGCAAAGTAGAGAGTGTATAAGTTTACCATCTTATTGCAATCATGCTAAGTGAAATTTAAAATATTTGCAGATAATTGAATAGTAAGGCAGGAGTTAACCTGTGTTTTCAAAAGAACCCTCTGATGTTTAAAGTTACAGAAAACCTGGCTAGGTAAGATGATGCTCTAGAGTCTAGACAAAGAAATATAATGAATTTTAATTGATCCAGGTGTTAGCAAAATGCTTTGTTAATTAAAATGTTTTTTTCATGATTTGTCTATAATTGTATGCAAAATGTCTACAATTTATTGAGTAAAATTTTTAAAAATCAAAGCCCACCAATGTTTTATCATTTTTAATGTATGTATAATATACAATTATTTATTTTGTTTTTGCTGTAAAATTTGATGAGTATTGGGTAAGATTAATTTCTCAAAATGATATTTGAGAAATAGGTCTGTTAACTAAGACTGTCAATTGTCAAAGTTGCAAGCCACAATCTGCTTGCTCTGTGTCGGCAAGTAGGAATGAACTAACATAAAATATGCTGTGGATGTGATAAGGATATGGACATGTTTTTTATGCCATCACTACATCAGATTCTAAGGAACTAGGGAAGCTGATGGTATAGTGCCATTTTGCACAGTAGCTATTCTTTTGGATTGGTGCTGAGGAAATGTGATATTTTTTGCTCAAATAGCAAAATATTCTGACAAAAGATAACTGCAGAAACTGTAGATAATTTAGCCGTACTTATAACGATCCTCAAAGCATGCTTGGAATCTTCACTGCTACTCAACAATCATGATGTTGATAGTCTAATGGTAGTTGGGTATATGATCCAAGCCAGGGAAAAGCATGAAGAAAATAATAACCATATTAATGGCACAAATATCCTCAGCCTACTATGTCTACCCCCATCCAAAACACCAATAGGTTAGTTCCCAAAGTATCCTGTGGTGAAGGTTATGACAGTTCTAATTTCAGAAGTTAGATACTTAATGTTTAAAAATGCAATGTGGGATAACTGCCTCACTCTATGAATCAGCGCCCTCTAATTAGCAGCATATGTAAAGGACACAATTTATTTTTATTAAAATCCTTCTTCTTTGAAAACGTTTGGATAAGTACTATTTATCTTACCCTGAAGTTAACAAAAGAATTCATTTTGAAAATTATTACTATTAAAAGTAATACATGTAGTAATTTAAATATTTACCTTAACATTTTCAACTGTATTTGTTACAAGAGAAATAATATCCAAATAGAGCTCACCACCGAGTTTCAGAAAGATAATGCAGTGATCTCTGAACATGTCTAAGTCGATTAATTTGGCATTTTCATGTACTATGTAAATGGGCTTCCAATTCTCCAAACTAGATGAACCAACTGGAGCTTTCATCAGCTGTAAAACAAAGAAGAGTCTGCATACATATATGAAAAAATGAAAATTTCCAACATTTAAGCATTTTCAATCAAATTTCAATTTTCCTGTAAGAAAATGCTTCCATAAGCATTCAATAACTGGAATAATTAGTTTATTACCAGCTTGGATAGTTTAGGATATTCTGGAGAAGGAGCTACCTTAGCTTAGAAAATAAGGAAATAAGATAAGTAATTTTTATATTTTTGCTCTCTTTTATACCATCTTCTTAGTAGGTGTATGTCTATGCTTGCTAAATTTTGAGGAATAAAATAACCAACACAGTAATACATATTTTTCAAAGTTGGCTTAAGTACCAGTCAGCAATAAAAAAAATATCCAGCTAAGCAATGCTGTATTTCTTTTCCATAGTTTTTTGGTATTTTCCAAAGCTCCTGCACATCTCAGCAGGAAAGATAATAAAAAGATGAAATGGAGGTCATATGGATATGAGCATTATGGAGAGAAATGATAAGAATTTTTGTTTTAGAAACAAGCTATACAGTAAAAACAAATGTAATGGTTACTTTGATAGATTTACCCAAACCATATATATCTCAGTTTCTGTTTTTTATGAAGAATTTAAATAAAATGATCTTACAAATGCAATGCGATAATTGGGTGCATTTTAAAAGCATATATATGAAACATGATGTGCAAGGTTTGACTATGAAACCAACCACAGGGGTTTTTTTCCTCCTCAGAAATTAAAATAAAGGAGCCAATGTGGTATGGTGATTGTTGTTGGACTAGGAATGGTTATACATAGATTCCGTTAGACATGGAAGCTAGATGGGTGTCTCTGGGCCAGTCTTAGATAACTGTAAAACATCTATCTAACCTGCACTGGATCAGCAATGAACTGATTTGAGCTGAAAATAAATTATTAAAATATATAATTATCTGAGCCAAGGTTTCTAGTTCCCATACCTTGTACACCACAGGGTTTCCATATGTAGTAAGAATATATAGATCATTGTTTCGATGCTCAACATGATAAATGATATTTTTGGTTCGTTTTTGCACAAGAACAGGAGATTTAAAAGGGTGATGACAATCTACCAACCATACTTCAGAGGTGGTCTTGCTATTACTATTTATAGTAATAAAATGTTTATCCTTTGTGCGGTAGAGATCCACGAAGTACCTTCAAACAAACAACACAGAGACAATAAAATAAAATAACGTGTCATGATGTCATAATTCTTTGGGTGGCTTATGCCCGGGCCACAAATATTCAATTAAAATACAACAAAACACCTCCTTGCTTAAGATAATACATGAACTTCAGCCTGTTTTGAGATGTTGCCCTTCAACAAAGGGCAACACAAGTAACTTCAACTAGTGAGAGGTCCTTGGTGCTCTCTGAGTTTTGTTTTCTTGCACATGTTTCAATACGCAAACTAAGTAACATAATCAATGCTAATAATGTTATCTGGTTAGGGTAATGAAATACATGCAGGAAAACAGCCAAGCTCAGTGAGCACCAAGAACCCCTCATATTTAACCCTGAGCTACAAATATTCTCTTTTATCAGGCAATGTCTATGAAGATTCTCAGTCATCCAGGTCATAGTTATCCCAGATGCTTTTTCACGAGGCAACTGGAATTTCTTGTTTTTCTTTGAAGACATTTCGCACCGTGAAACATCTTCAAAGAAAAACAAGGAAGTCCAGTTGCCTCGTGAAAAAGCATCTTTGGGATCCTTGTTTTGGAGCAGCTCAAAATTTAGTAAGAACCAAGGTTTGCCTTCATGCATGAGGCAGGATGCACAAATGTTTAAGTGTTTCTCAACAAGGATGAAAGCAAATTGTGGAGAAGGGATGCTTTAAAGGATTCTGTAATAGGGCACAGCCAGATAGCATATAGAACTGCTAGCACTCCTAATCTTAACAGTTACAGTGGTTGTACTGAAATGATTTAATCTGAGGGAAGGAAGGATCCAAAATGCCCCTTTCTGCCCTCTAATCATGTTTTTAATCCTGATAAACGTAAGCTACAGTTTTTTTTGTTGTATTTAACAGGGAAAAATGAGGCATCGTTTTTAAAAATAGCCTGATTCTATTTCAAGTCCCAATTAATGAACTAACCTTTTAAAAATCTATTGCTTTGAAATTATTTCACATTGTGTTTAAACCATAGTTTGCTTAATTATGATTTGTTCACTAAGACAGAGTTGGCTGGATTCCTATCTCAATAAGCCACAAACAGCTAATTATATTACTACATAACACTGGGAACCAGGCACCTAAGCTGGCACAGAAAAGAAGCTAGGCTACTTCGTACGCTCAGCCACTTGAACAAATTGATCCGAAGATTATTTAGCTAGAAATGGGTTTCAGACTAATCCATCACACCAGTTTTATTATTTATATACATGTTGTTGTTGTTGTTGTTATATTATTGTTGTTGCTATATTATTATTATAAAACTTTTATTCATTAAACATGATCCAGTCAACTGAACGTTCAAATTGACTGGCACTAATGGTTGACATGGGTTGCTGCCAGCATCCTAGGTATCAACCAGGTATCTCCTTAAAACAGGGGTGTCAAACTTGCAACGTCATGTGACGTGTCGTGATATATTGCGACTTTTTTTGCCGTTGCCGGCAATGGGGTGGGCGCGGTTTTGCTATGATGCATTTGGCCCGCGGGCCGGCAGTTTGAAACCCCTGCCTTAAAATGTAAGATGTTCCGAGTAGCGCAGTTTTTGGTAGTTTTGCTGGAGTTATTGCAGGAAGCTGAAATTGCTTGATGTATTTTGCAAAGTTTTTGGACATAGTTCCCAGTGCCCCGATGACAATGGGTATCACTGTTACACATTTCACCCATAATCAGGCAGTTTCGATGACCAGGTTGTGGTATTTTGTAATTCTTTCCATTTCTTTTTTGACTCTGGCATTTCCTGGTACAGCGATATCAATCAACTGTACATTTCGGTTCTCTACGACTACGATATCTGGCGTGTTGTGTTCCAAATGGCGATCTGTCTGTATTCAGAAGTCCCACAAGATCTTCACCCTCTCATTCTCGACAACTTTTTCCACCTATGTTCCCACGACTTTTCGGACACAGGCAAGTTGTATTTTTTACACAATGCCCAGTGGATTAGTTTAGCAACTCGGTCGTGTCTAGCTTTGTAATCAGTTTGAGCGATTTTGCAGCACTCACATATTAAATGTGAAACAGTTTCAACTTTGTCATTGCAAAGTCAGCAATTTGGATTGCTGGGTAGATTTTTGTATGTTCACTTTCATGGCATTTGTTTGTAGTGCTTGTTCTTAAGCAGCCAGTATTAAGCCTTCCATTTCTTTCTTGATGGTTTCCATCTTAAGTCATGCCCATGTCAAGTTGTCATCACATTTTCATTCAATGTTGTTGTTGTTATTATTATTATTATGTTATGTATGCTTTATATACCTGAATTTCGACACATTCTTACCAAGCAAATCCAACTGATACACTCAACTTTATTAGCATTAGTCCACAATGCTTTTTAAATGGAGCATGTGGCAGCAATGTACCTAAATTTTTCTATTGTTGCACTAATGAATTTGCCACAAAAGACAAAATAGGCAATAGCTTTGGGATAAACCAAATAATTTCCTTCTGCTCTCCTGACTGCTACTTCAAAGCAAAATATGACCACTGTAGTTAGGGAATAGATCAAGGATTTCTGACTACATTAACAAATATTTTTTTCCTGTTCTCTTTGCAATATTGGTGCTGTTTCACAACTATTCCATATGTGAATAATGTATTATAAAGGTGTAAGTCAGGGAATTTTCCCTTCAGTGAGAAATTTTTGCATTCACTGAGTTGCTGCATAAAACTTTTCTAGTCAGTTTTCTTTTAACTATTATAAAAAATAGCATTTTTTTTCAAATTTAATACAGAATTATACATAGAGAAAGCAGTTAACTATATCTGACTTACCTTGTATCACTTTCTGTATACACCATTCCAGAATGCTTTTTATTAAAATCAGACAAGTATACAGTATGACACTGAAGATTCTTTTGGATGGTATAGAACAGAATGTCATGTGTAGCCCATTCTAGACAAAAAAGAAAGTTTACTTTTTGCTAACATAAGATATGATTAGAAACCATAAGGCTATTGTATTTAATAAATCCAATATAAAATAATAAATTGGAAATGAACATATAAAAAATTACATGCATGCACAATTCTAGAGTTAACCACTGATTAAGATTAAATTTAAGATGAAAAACAATAAGATTAATGCAGTTTTTTTTTCAAAAAAAAAATATTCCTGCAGAATCAGTGTGCAGTACCACTGTGCAGGATGCATTTCTTTCTGGACTGCAACTGTCAGTCTTTCGATTTCTTCTAGTGCCCCAACAACAGTATTTTACCACTGTGAAAATAAAAAAGATGCCCAATATCTAGCACATTCATTGCAGCTTAGAGTTGTATGAATTCCATTATTCTGATGGCCTATTAACATCTGTGATATCTCTAGTACCAATTGTCACAATGCTTTCCCCTACATTTAAGCGTTACAATAATTGTTACTGCTTGTAGTTTTTGCATATGATTTCTCTTTAAAATGTCCTTCCTAATATGTATATATGTTTCAGTTTAGGACAACATATTCAATATTTAATGAAGTGGACTGAAATCCAAATAATAAGACAATTTGAATGTTGGATTAGGATTAGGAAAATCAAGATTTAAGTTTTCACTCAGCCATGGAAATTCAGTAGATGAAATTATGCCAGTTACTACATTTCTGTCCAACCCAATTCACAGGTTTGTTATTAATAGCTGAAAAACTGGAGAGTATTATATACAGTTCCTTGAATTCCCGACAGGCAGAATACAAAAAAAGCACAAAAAATTCCAAAGTGTGTGTGAACGTATGTGAAAGGTATGTTTTATTATATTTACACTAGACGTTTACTCTGCTTGAACACCTTTCTGTACTGGCCTTTTGGTATCTTTTACAGGAATACTTAATACCTTAGCAAATAGAAATGCCAATATCCTTTGAAAAATGCCATTTTAACCAACTTTAATTTGTTTCCGTTGTTTGGAAGAAGAAAATTTCAGCTGCTCTTAATTTCAACACAAAACCAAAGTGTGAGTTTTATTATGGGGAATGATTCATTAAAAGTAGTGAAATAGGGGGCTGTTTGATATAGGATTATACATATTCAGATTTAGAAATATGTGCAGAATCTGAGTTTCATGAGAATAAGGAAATGAGCTTTGTGACACAAGCTCCTGCTCTTACGTATTTTGAAATCAAAGATACATGTATAAAAAGTGTGGAACTTGCATTGGGATACTGTACTTGTTTTCCCATTTGCCCTATCTTATACTCCACTCCGTCCCAACTTCAGGGTATTTGGCAAATCTAAAAATTATGAAACCACAACCAAGTTGATTTCATATATTGTAACAGTCATCATCAATTTGTTGCGAAGTATGAAAATTAAAGACTTACACATATGCAAGACTTACACATATGCAGGTTTATAAAGGCTGCATTAGTCTAACACAGGGGGTAGGCAACCTTGGTTCTTTTATGACTCGTGGACTTCAACTCCCAGAATTCCTGAGCCAGCTGGCTCAGGAATTCTGGAAGTTGAAGTCCACGAGTCATAAAAGAACCAAGGTTGCCTACTCCTGATCTAGCATAACAGATTTATTCTAGGGTTATGCAAATCACTTGACAAGACTATAATACAAAGGCTACTCCAAGAAGAGTTTAGGCAATAACTATCTCTGAAAGACTTGATTCAGCACTTCCACATGGCTTCCAGGTTATTTACCCATGTTCCTAAGATACTTTCACCAGGATGCCCATTTCCTTTTTACTAAATGCTTACCAAAACTAAATGCATTTGGGATAATACATTCCACTTTTGATATTGGATGTAGTTTCACAATAATACAAGCACATTCTTCAGAGCTTGCACTTTTAATTCCAGTAGCCATATATCCATGATCTGGGGAAATTCGGATTTGCTGAATAAAAGAATTTTCAAAAGGTAGAGCTTCTGTGCTAAGTAATGCTTCGTAGTTCTCTTCATCTACAATATATAAAACAGTAATGTTAAAATGGGAGAATTAATACAAAGAATCATCTGTTGTTTTGATATACAGCTGAATTTGTTTATAAAGTTTTGGGATTAATCTTGTATATAGAGGCCTTGATTGTGCTAAAGTTAATCAAATTCAGTGGTATGAATTTGTGACTAATTTAATTGTCACTGCTTTAATGGATGTCGATTGATTGATTGAGTGCCAAGAAGGTATTGATTTTTAGGAACCACATCAATTTTTTCAAATTAATCAATTGATTGATGGATAGATGGACCTTAATTACAGTGAAACCGGCAAGACTGTGGTCATATACTTTTTATTTCAAAAATTGTACCCTAAATTTTGTGCAAAAAATGAAAACAAAGAAACTAAGTTTGAATGTATTTTACTCCCTAATCACATCCAAATATATCGGCAAAGTTATGGAAGAGATATGGCACCACTTTTTAAAAATATAACACAAAATCAATAGGTTATTTTAAGTACATTTTATCCCATGTTCTTTATTTTTTTTAAAAAATAAAATGACCACATATGTATGTGTATATATATGGTATATGCTTCTATGACTGGCTAGCTAAGGAATTCTGAGAGTTGAAGTGCACACATCTTAAAAGTTGCAAAATAATGTTTTAAAGGGATCTCTTATAGTTTATTGCTAAATAAAATTACAAACCTAAAAGACAGAATTCCAAGGACATTTATGTTTACTTTTAAAAAACTACTTTGAGTGAAATTTACCCCTTAGAAACATTCCTTTGCAAATGAAGTTTGATTCCTTAATGGAATTGGTTTAAGTGTCCAGCTATCCTCTTTGAGATTGAATGAAACATAATTTTAAAATAAAATTAATTAATGCCCAAATGCAAGTTCTTACATCTTGTAGTATGAGACCTAAGACACGTGGCCTCCTGCTCAAGCTTCTCTCTGACTCTCTTCTAACCAATTTTGTTAAGAACATAACCCTAACCCTAACATATACTTTTTCCTGCCTAGTGTAACACACTGTTTTAATAAGACCTCATTGAAAGTTTACTTTAATTTATTAAAGTTACATATGTAGAAACTAAAAAAATTAAATTTAGTAACATGATAATCGTACCTACTTCTCCTAGCTTTGAACGAAATATGCAGCCATTTTCTTCAAAGTAAATATAGTCTCCAAACTTTATCTGTTTAACATTAACATAAAGATGGATCCATTACAAAGAATGTAGAATTATGTCATTATCTGTAACTACATTTTGTCAGATTGTACAATAAATTGAGCTTTTTTGAGATCCATGGAATTAAAAGAAAAATATGCTCCTTCATATTCCTCATGTAACATAAAAACATAAAAATTTAGCACTTTTCTCCAAGCTGTCTTCCAGATGTACTGGGACTACAAGTCTCAGAATCCTCAGTTACTGCTAGGTAAGTATTCTGGGAGATGTAGTATTAGAATCATAGAATCATAGGGCTGGAAGGGACCTTAGAGGTCTTCTAGTCCAACCACCTGCCCATGGGAGATCTTATATCATCCCTGACAATTGGTTGTCCAATACTTTCTTGAAAACATCCAGCGAGGTGATGTTCTGGTGTGTGTGTGTGTGTGTGTGTGTAAGCTGTTCCATTAATTGTGTGTGTGTAAGCTGTTCTATGAAGGGACCCAGTGGCTCAGTGGGTTAGGACGCTGAGCTTGTCGATCAGAAGGTTGGCAGTTTGGTGGGTCAAATCCCGAGTGCCGTGTAACAGAGTGAGCGCCTGTTACTCATCCCAGCTTCTGCCAACCTAGCAGTTCGAAAGCACGTAAAAATGCAAGTAGGAAAATAGGGACCACTACGGTGGGAAGGTAACAGCGTTCCGTGCGCCTTTGGCGTCTAGTCATGCCAGCCACATGACCACGGAGATGTCCTCAGACAAGCGCTGGCTCTTCGGCTTTGAAACGGAGATGAGCACCGGCCCCTAGAGTCGGAAACGACTAGCACTCATGTGCGGGGGAACCTTTACCTTTATCTTAAGCTGTTCTATTAATTGTTCTCACTGTCACTAAGTTTCTCCTTAGTTTCAGGTTGGATGCCTCTTTAATAAGCTTCCACTCATTTATCCTGCCCTCAGGAGTTTTGGAAAATAAATTGATCCCTACCTCTCTGTGGCAGCCCCTCATGTACCACATGACAGCTATCATGTCACCCCTAATTACTCTCTTTGTTAGGTTACATACACATAGTTCCCTTAACCTTTCTTCATGATTTGAAGAAAGCTGCTGTAAAGATATAGTAACTCAAAGAGTCTTTGTTTATACCACTGATTCTCAACCATGACCACTTTGAGATGGGTGGACTTCAACTCCTAGAATTACCCCATCAGCATTCTGGAAGTTGAAGTCTATCCATCTCAAAGAGGCCAAAGTTTGGACATACTGGTTTATACCATTCAGAACACTTGATTTTTATTCCACTATCATCACATTTCAGTCAATAGCCTTTTCATCTCTCTCAATTCAGTAATAATTTTTATGGTAATACAGGTAGGCCCCAACTGACTGCAATTGGCACAGGAAATTTCATCACTAAATGATGTGATCCTAAAGTTAAATGTTATGTGATGGAGCCATCATATCATATGCCTGCGGTTGTTAAGTGTAACATCACATGAACGCAAGTGGCGACTTCCATTGACTTGTTTGTTGGAAGCTGGTTGCCTAGTTCGCAAATGGTGATCTCATTACTGTAGGACACTGTGACTGTCATAAATGTGCAATGGTTGATCAAGTCATATGATTACTGGGACACTGCAATGGCCACAACTTTGAAGACTGCAGGCTACTGTAATTTCAACTGACCATTGAATGAATGGTTGGTAAGCAAGGATTAACTAGAGTTGCAGCATGTTAATCAAATCCACTCTATTGTCTATTATCCTAGGCGCCCTGACTTAAGGCATACACAGATGTACACAGGCATCACCTCACTTTGTACCCATTGAAACATATATAACATGACCATTATTTGTTCGATTGGTATCCAACTATCAAATGTATTTCATTTGCTTCTCTTATTCCTGCCAGTGGATGAATTTGACACTGGAATATAGTATTTCTCCCATCTAAAACATTTTTTTTACTGTAGGAACTAATACATATATCTAGCTGCTACTAATACATATACTCTTAAACACTTCTCAGTTCTTAGAGAGTGAGATAAAGTCCAGGACCCATTTATATATACTATTTTGATTAAGCTAAGCTTGATTCCTAACAATATCATGGACACAGTTATGTGACTTCGTTGGCAAAAATATGAAAGCTGTTTGCCATTGCCTTCTTCTGGAGTTCGTTTTTAATTATCAGCTATGCAACAAACCCAATGTTTCAAGCTATGGGTACATCTTACTCTGGTTAATTTTCCAAGATCATCCAAATTGTTTACAAATATTTCTATATTCTTGGTATAATTAACTCTGAGATTCCTTCATATATAAATATAATGCAAGCTTCCATACTATTTATTAGATTTATAACTTGTTCACTCAGAAGCTCTAGGTCCCTCCTCCCATTTTTCCGTACAAGAATTATCATACATAAAGATTGTGTTGAGAGCACAAAACTGGCTCACAGTCAACCAATAAGTATCACATTTGCTCTTCATATATTCAGAACTTGGCTGAAATAAATGGAATAGAAATGTACAGTATAATCATGAAATGTCTTAAAAACCAAACAGGCAAAAAAAAAATTACCTCCTAGTGAAATGCAAGCCACTAAACTTCAATAAATATAAATGGATATTCAAACTCTGGAATAATCATGATGGACACATCACAAAATTGTTTTATTTTGATGAAAAAAAAACTTTGTCACATTGGTTTTAAATCCTGGTTTGAAGAAATGTATTAAATCTCAATTTCATTTTTCCAATGCACTCGGTAAAAAGATCAATGCAAATTATTCTCCTTCAGTCTCTCAATGTGTAGAATTGGGTTAATAATAATATGTTATAGATTTTTGGTAAGGATAATATGGATGTAATGCACATAAATAACTTTGAAGGTTTAACGAAGCTAGGTAAATGCAGACACTAACAAGACAAGCATTATCATAGGGACATCTCTTTAAATTATCTTCAAAATATTATTTGAATCAGTAACAAACAAATTATCAACTTTTATAATACTTACCATCAGGCTATTTAATCCTAATGAATGACTGTCATAGTGTTTTTCCAATTTTTGTTTAATTCTCTCTCTCAAATCTGTGTAGTTTGCTGAACAAACTCTCCAGTTCTTTTGCTCTGATTTCAGAAGATCCTAGTAAAAGATATGAAATCCTAAATGTTAAAAAGCAGGATTTATTTTACGGTACAAAATCTGAAATTATAGGCCAAAACATCCTTTAATTTTGTATATCCTGTTCCAGAAAATTTAGTTAATAATCAAATAGGTTGGAAAGCTATAGGAATATTTTTTAAATTGAATGGGTCTTCCTTTATTAGTAATATGACAACTTCCTTTCAACTGCAAATGGCAGATTTGGAGAGGTGTTCTACCCCTTCCTAATTCTGAAAGAATTAATCATTCTCTTCCTATGATCTCAATGCTGTCCAGAGCTACCACTGAGTGCTAGTGATAATGTAAGAATGTGAATATGAATTGTATTAGCAAAATCAATGTTTAATTTGTTCCTAAAATTAAAGATTTTCTCCATTTTTCCACACAGATAATCACACAATATGAGATCTAAATATGAACAGTACTCAATTTGTTTCCTCATGGCAAGGAACTCTGTCCATTAAAAATGATATGGAACCTTTGATCTATGGACAATTTATAATATTTTAATACTGGTATACAAATTTAAGGACCAATCAATTGGGTTGAAATATTCTAAAGTAAACTTAATGAGTATGATAACATCATTTGCACATGTTACAATAGTAATGCATGTTATAATCTGCAAAGAGCTGTATCTATTCTTCTATTCTTCTGATACACTGCCAAATGGTAAAACTTAATCTATCTTCATTAAACAACATAATAAGTTCTAAATTAAAAATGTAAAGAAATTATGGCAAAAAATTATATAAACTACTGTATAGCTGAAAAGATCTCACCAATGTTAAGCAATTGTTTAGTAATAGCAATACTACTGTATTTTATTTATTTGTCTGTATCCCACAGTTATTATTGTTACAAATAATTTAAGGTGGTGAATATTTCCAATACACATTTATCCTCCTAGTTCCCATTGTCAGTCTTTCTGATCTAATATAACATTTAAATTGGATTAGTCCCACTTAGTTCCATGCTTTTTATTTGTATAAACTCTATAGAAGATGGAAACTTTATAGAGATTCCTTTTGATATTCCCCCAGTTCTTACTTCAACATTTTCATTCTATCAACACAAAATGCTGCTATTTGAATTAAATTTCTGACTACGTAACTTAAAAATTGTCTTTGGCAGAAATGAAAAATATCTTTATTCTATTGAACTGTAGTCTGTCATTGAATTTCCAGTGAATAAACAGTTTTTTAAACAGAGCTGGAATAGCAAAACCCAATTTTTAAATTATTTGTTAAATTTGCGTGTTGTCCATCGCGTTGTCCAATTACAAATGAATCCAGAACAGAAGCCCAAAAAGTAAGTATCATGCCCTTATAAGCATATTTGAAAATTTATTTTTTGCCTTAATAATTTTAGTGAGTCACTAACACAAGGAAAAAGGCAGTCTTTTATTGTGTAAGGGCCAAGATATTTATTGGCCTGAATGATTTATTGAAATAACTCACCTTGCAGGAAAAAAACCTCCATGACTGAATGTTTCCCTGGGAATAAGGAACAATGCCTACATTTCTAAAACATGTTGTAAGGAAAAATACTTGTTGCTTTGTTTGACTATAAAATCTTACAGATGAAGTGGAGGAATATTTAAAGCAGTTCATGAGGTGACCAATACTGCCTTCCAAAAAAGAAGGAAAATATTTAATGCCTGAATACATGATGACAAAATATTCATCTTGCTCGATTCTTCATTCTTATTTTGAGAACTGTTAAGAGTACAAAGTAATAGCAAATCCAAGTAAACTAGTCGCAGCCAGTAGATGTTTCACTTTTAAATGTATAGTCTTCAATTTTATTGGTTCAGACCTGGAAGAGAAAAAAGAAATTATAAAATTTAACGGAAGAGAAATTATAAACAAACCTGAGACTTTTTAGCCTTACTGGTTTCTAAAAACAGTACTCACATAAAAAATAACAATTTAAGAATACTTAATATTGTCAAAAGATGTTGCTATACCTTCAAATCACTGTTTATACCCGGTGACTGCCTGGACAAGTCCCTACAGTTTTCTTGGCAAAATTTTGGAGTGGGCTGCCATTGCGACCTTTCTAGGGCTGAGATAATAACCAGCTCAAGGTCACACAGCTAGTTTTGAGCTTAAGGTGGGACTAAACTCACTCCTGATTTCTAGTCTCTAACCACTACATCAAATTGGCTCCTCATTTCCATTTGTCAAAAGATAGGTCACAATTTCACAACCAAAAATCCCAATATAATTTTATTGAATCTCCTTAAGGGTGGCAGAAGACTGTACCAAGAACTTAAGGAGTAAATGCCAAGAGCCTTATTTGCAGAACAACCAAGTAACAACACAGGTTCAAGGAATTAACTGGCCCAATGTTTCCAATACTGTAATGTCACAATGGTACAAGTGAAGAGGAATGCTGCAGGTCATCAACAGCTAGATTGATTCTTTCTATCAACTATTTAACTTTATATATTTGTTATAATAATATTTGTTCTACAATACTCACAACTCAGATACTCATTTGTCTATCTTTAATCTGATTATTAAAATGTCCACAACATTTCCAGCTTTTGATTCTTGTTTCTTGTTTATCTAACTGAGGTCTGCAGTTCACTTTTATATACTCTTGCTATCTATCCCTGACTGTTTAGATGCTTCTCTGTACTAGAACAGGAACCAATTTTGGCTAAGGTCCAGTTAACACTAAATGGCAGTCATGGTATCCCTAAGGCAGGGGTCTTCAAACTTTGCTCTTTTATGAACTGTGGACTTCAACTCCCAGAATTCCTCAACCAGCGTGCCTAGCTAAAGAATTCTGGGAATTGAAGTCCACAAGTCATAAAAGGGCCAAGTTTGAAGACACCTGCCCTAAGGTAAGAGGCATTGACTGGGGGCTAGGAATATAAAAACAACAATGTGCTTTTGAAAGCCCTTACCTTTTTAAATGTTTATGAAGAATTTAGCTGTTCTGTCCCACGCCTGACATACGCACACACACTAAGGCCGTGGTGGCAAACCTATGGCACGCGTGCCACAGGTGGCACTCAGAGCCCTCTCTGTGGGCACGCGCACCGTCGCCCCAGTCCTACAGCTGGGTTTTATAGAACCTTTTCGCTTTAGGCCTCCGCCGCCATGTGCAAAAAAAAAAAAAAAGGTTCAATCAATCAATCAATTTCAACTTCTTGCAGGAAAAAAAAAATCTCTCAAAGTTGGAATTGATTGATCCAACTTTTTAGTCCCACCCAGTCTGCCGTTACCACCACAGCCACGCCCACCCAATGGGCCACACCAACCCAATGGGCCATGCCCACCCGGCACCCAACGAAACATAAGTGGGTTTTGGGTTGCAGTTTGGGCACTTGATCTCCAAAAGGTTCACCATCACTGCACTAAGGAGTACAGTGCAAGGCTTTACTTTGGTTGAGCAATTATAGCAGTGGCAGGCTGGGCATGTAATATTAACACACACACACAGTCTTCAATAGTACCAAATCCCTTAAAAATTTACAGACAAGATCCCAGTAAGCAAAGTGCCGAGTAGCAGGCAAAGGCCTGTCAGGACAGAGTACAGAAATTATAGAAACATTGTAAGTCATCAGTTATCTGAGGTCAAAAACACAGAATTTTTACATACAGTAGTTCAGGGCACAATAGACAGAGGTTCTGGTAAATGGAGTGGTTATTTCCGACAAAGGACTGCTTTCCAGTGGTGGCTCTAAAATAGATCCCCAGCAGATGCAACCAGTCACTGGTGAAAATGCTCATCATGGACGGAGCTATGCAGACATTCTCTGTTCTTCTCTTCACTCAACCCTACATATCTTAGTACTGGGAGGAGGTCCTAGATCAGACTTCTCATCTTCTGCTGTCTCTGACTGCTCCATAGGCTTCTTTGTTTAATCTTTGCGAGATTAGTCTATCTCTTGAAGAAAGGCTACTACATGGCCATGGGATTATATTATAGAAACTATTTTTTTTTTTAAAAAAAACCTTTTAATTGCCAGAAAGATAGCACAGAGTGTTACACACCAGGATTAGGAGAACGACATCAAGTGAGGCACTGTCTAGAACAGGGCTCTTCAAACTTGGCCTTTTTATGACTTGTGGACTTTAACTCCCAGAATTCCTCAGTCAGCATTCTGGGAGTTTGAAGTCCACAAGTCATAAAAGGGCCAAGTTTAAAGAGCCCTGCTCTAGAAGTATAATGGTATGTGGGAATGACCTTGGAAGACAGGAGGAAGAGCCACAACCATGACAACAATCTCATAAATCCAAGAGGAGGGGTGATGAAAACACCTTAGAAGGGACACCCTCTTTTTCAGGAGAGTAAAAGTGAGAGACGGGAGGTCTGTATTTCAGACTTGCAAGATTCTGTTAATGTAACCTTACAATAAAGATAGAGGTAGTACTTCTAGATCTGGTTCTTGTTACTTGCAAGGCTGATAGGAAAGATGATGATAATAATAATAATAATAATAATAATAATAATAATAATAATAATAATAATAATAATAATAATGTCATAGAAAATTACGTTAAACTGCTCTGGGACTTCAGAATTCAAACAGACAAGCACCTGCAACATAACATCTCGGACCTAACAGTTGTTGATAAGAAAGACAAAAAAATCTGGATAGTGGATGTGGCAGTGCCTGGAGACAGCAGAATAGACGAGAAGAACTGGAGAAGATAACAAAATACAAAGACCTACAAATAGAAATAGAAAGACTGTGGCAAAGGCAAGCAAGGGTAGTACCAATAGTAACAGGCACCTTAGGTGCAATCCCAAAGCAACTGGAGCACCACTTGAACACCATCAGCATTGACAAATTTGCCATTAGTCAATTGCAAAAAGTGGCCCTACTAGGAACTATTTCCATCCTGCGACGATATCTGTAATACCATCAAACATCCACATCTGCCTATCCCAGGTCCTTGGTGAGGACTTGATAGGTAGACAAAAATGCCAAATCCAGTGTGAACATCTACCTGACTGTGCAATGATCAATAATAATAATAATAATAATAATAATAGGAAATACCTGTCTTCATCCCAATCAAAAGATGGGCCAAGGTGTGAGAAGAGGTCTAAGACATCCACTTTCTCTATGATTCTCCCACTGCTAAAATGTGAATGCCCCTGAAATTTAACTAGCATTGATCACACAGGGTATGTTTGCAGTAGCCACCAGGTGGCCAATAGTAGCAGTGTAGGACCTCACTTCAAGACTTACCTTGATTTGTGGCAGACTGACCACTTAGCACACTTGTGACAACAATTCACTTCTGAAATACAACATGGACTGTTGGGTAGACCCTGCTTCTGCATTGGGCTGGGGATGGGCTGAGGATGTCATACTTTAATGTAATGTTATGCATTAATGTTCTCGACCAATGTTACTGGAACATCTTCAGCTGTGAAAAGGATATGTAGATAAATATACAAAGTCAATCAGAGTGAATCAATGTAAAGATTCATGTGTGTGTGTATTTATATATCTGTATTGTTTATTTTTTAATTTATTTGACTTATTTGCTACCCATCTCATCCAGAAGTAATTCTGGGCAGCTTATTAAAAGCCAATACAACACTGAAGCAATAAATGCGCTCGTGACTTCCCAGCTAGACTACTGCAACGCTCTCTACATGGGGCTGCCCTTGAGGACCACTTGGAGGCTTCAAGTGGTGCAGAATGCAGCTGCGTGAGTTGTTATGGGAGTCTCCCGATACTCCCGTGTAACACCTCTTCTCCGTGAGCTGCATTGGCTTCCGGTTGCCCTCCGGGAGATTCAAGGTGCTGGTAATGACCTATAAAGCTCTAAATGGCTTGGGTCCGGATTATCTAAGGGAACACCTGCTGCCGGCATCAACTTCCCATCATCCTGTGCGCTCCCACAGGGAGGGCCTTCTTAGGTACCGCCGGTTAAGGAATGCCGGCGGGTTATTCCCAGGGGAAGGGCGTTCTCTGTGGGCGTGCCGGCCCTTTGGAACCAACTTCCCACGGAGCTTAGGACTGCCCCCGACCTTTGCTCATTTTGCAGGGACTTGAAAACCTGGTTTTTTGAGCTGTCCGGCCCAGACTGAGGGGTTTTAATTATTTAATTAATGGGGTTTTAGTTTAAATTCAGGGACTTAATTTAATCTTAGTTTTAATCGATTTTAACTTTGTATGTTATGTATTTTAATTCTTCCCTGTAAACTGCCCTGAGTCCTATGGGAATAGGGCGGTATATAAATTTAAATAATAAAAGAAATAAATAAATAAATACTTATAATAATAGCAATAATTTACAATTAAAAAGATGGGGAGGGAGTAGAATGCAAATGGGGAAGATGTGGGCTCTTGTCTTAATCCATCAGCCATCTCCAGCGTGATGCACCCCCCCATTGGGGCCACAGGCCAACTGGCTTTTAGGGAAATTCAGACGGGTGGGTGCAAATCTCAGGGGCACATAATATTACAAAGGGCAATAGCCACAGCAGAAAAGGCTCCTCTCCTGGATGCCACCAGCTGAAATTCCTTGACTGATGGAGTATGTAGCATGCCCTGTAAACTGGGATGACTGGGGCGAGCCAATCCATTGAGTGTGACGGTTGCTCAGATAGCCTGGCCCATACCATGAAGGAGTTTAAAAGTGATAACCAACATCTTGAATTGCAATTCAGAAGCAAACCAGCTGCCAGTGCAGCTCACAAAACAGCAGTATAATATGTGCCACCCAAGGGACCCCAAAAACTGCCTGCACAACCACATTCTGCACCAGTTGGGCTATGAGAGAATGACTGGACCAAAATCACAAAGCCAGCCTTTAAGGCAGGACTAAAACTCACCATCTCCTGGTTTCTAGGCAAACCCGTTAACCACTGCACAAAACTGGTTGCGAAGGGGGTTACATGTGTGTACAAATTGGGTACATGTGTGTACAAATAAATAAATACTGATCCAACAAATTGCAAAAAATGCCTTTCCATTCTATAAAATCAATAATATATTGGATTCGAGGATTTAGCAAGAGCCTCAAGGAAAAAAAGGCATTTTGTAAGATAGCAGGGTATAACCCAGCTAACAACCTAGTATTATATGCTTACTCAAAGTTAAGCCTTGAGGAATTTAGTGGACTCTAATACGCATACCTTTCCAGAGCAGTTCATTGTGCAGTACAGCACTTTAGAACCGCACAGTCTCAACTTTTTGCCCTTACAATTGAAATTATCATTTTGTACTTTTATCATAACATTTTAATTCGTAGATACGGGAGAAAGCCAGCCTTTTGGCTGGATTTCTCGCTTCAAACTCTTTTAAAGCAAAGCAGCAGTTCTCTCTAGTCACTGGAATATATTAATCAAATCAATAGGAATATTACGACCAACTTTTTACCTTTTAATCACTCTATAAGGAGGAACTTAACAACCCAGAATGAAACATGAATCTCAGGGAACACGACAGCAACTTCGATCATAGACAAGCAGCAACAGAAAAGGCGAACGACGATGACTTCTTAAACCGGCGACTGAAACCTTCATCTGCTTATACCCCGATATAGTAGGAACGCAGTGCTTGCCCACAACCAAGATGGCAGAATGCAGCGGTTTTCCGGAGTCTTCGCTTTGCCCTTTATCAACATGGCGATTTCCTGTGCCCGCAAATAAAATACGAAATGTCCATTTTGGTCTAGGGCACTGCAACGCCACTCCTGATTCGCGATCATGGTCTGAACTGTGTGTTTGTTTTTTAACGTTCTGTTAACAAAACAGTTCTGTTAAAAATCGGGCAATACTTTCCGCCACGATGGCAATAAAAGAGATGAAATTAGCTGTGCAGCAAGAAATAATCCTTTACTGACTGCATTCTTTCACGTAGCCGTGCTGCCAAACGTCCTTCCTTGCCCGCATCAAAGATGATTCCGTCCTCTTCTCATGCTCCTAGTTGCTAAATGGGAGGTATTAGCAACTCTTGCTGTATAAGGTTCGGGCAAAAGCTTCCCATCCCTGACGACCGTTTCTTGTGCCTCGGTCGCTACTTTCTAGGGAGGCTGCCGCCCCTGAGAAAGTTTTGGGTTATTCTTTCTGGACTCCCTCCCTTTCCCCCACTTCATCTCTCACGTTTAGTTTTTGGCGCGCTCGCTTAAGTTTGAGTTTAGAGCAGAGGAAGAAAGGAGAACTGGCATTAGCATGGATGCAGAACCCTTCCCGATCTCTTCTCCTACTTCAGCTGACAGGGCTCAGGCGGAAAACGAAGAGGGAGACGCCGGGAAAAGGAGCAAGCAGGCAGCCGCCAAAGCCCGCTGGACGCTTCTCAGACAGGTACGAAAAGTCAACGGCCAGAGTCGCTTGTTTGCCTCCGGGAACCCCGTCGCATCACCTGCTATTTCTCTAGCATGCAGACGGGCAGTGATTTCGCTTCGCTTCGTTTGAATAAGTTATTGCTGCCTCTGTTTGAGTGATGAGGTGGTAAAGCTGATCTCAAATGACGCCCGCAACGGCTTGCAAGCTAATAATTGGCCTTCAGGGCAAAGGAATTGAACCGACGTTATTCTCTTGCTGTTATTTTCCCCATACAGTTCTCACATCTTCTCAGGGAGACCCTGGTAGTGAATGCGTTATTCTTTTTATATTTGATAAGCCCCGAGGAAAATGGATCTGACTGACAGATGAATTGGACCAACTCAGCTTCAGGATCGAATGGCGATTCTGTGTCAGGGGATTTCCTGCTCTGAAACTTGCTATGACACCCTACTTGGTTTCTAGAATAAAAAGACTTACCTTGGCAGTTTGAAATAATAATAATAACAATAATAATAATGATGATAGAATGACTGTGGCAAAAGAAAGCAAAGGTTGTACCAATAATAATAGGCACCTTGGGTGCATTCCAAAACATGTGGAGTACCGCTTGAACACCATCAGCATTGACAAAATCACCACCAGTCAATTGCAAAAGGCAACTTTACTAGGAACAGCTTACATCCTGTGACAATACCTGTAACATCTGTCTATTTTAGGTCCTAGGAAAGACTTGATAGATGTATAAAAATACCAAATCCAGTCTAAATACAATAAAATAAATAAACATCTGTCTTTGTGACAGCCATATATATGTATATGTGTGTATGTATGTATAAAATAGTACAATACATAATAGTGTTTTGTGCTATTATGTGCAAACAACGGAAAGGTATGTTTGTGTACTTGTTTCATGAAGCAAATACTGGTCAGTGTAATAGTAACTCTTATCCTGTAGTTTATTTGCTTAGAATTTTTCATCCTGTTTTTATTCCTTTTATAAGTATTTCAAGGGCAAATATATCTAACAACAATTCTGTATAGTGGGTTGGGCTAAGAGAAAATGACTAGCCAAAGTCACACAGATGGTTTTCATGCCTAAAATGGGAGTAGAACTCGGCTTATAGGCTAGCACCTTAACCATTCACCAAATTGGTGCTTTTCTTCCTTGCCAGATGTTGCTCCCTGTTCCAAGGCATGCTATAATATATGGAACAGCACTCATAGAATGTTGTATGAAATATAAATTGTAAATAGCTCTAGAGGAGATTGGACAACTGTCTGAAATGGTTTAGGGCAGTGATGGTGAACCGTTTAGAGACCGAGTGCCCAAACTGGAACCCAAAACCCACTTATGTATCATTGGGTGCCAGGTGGGTGTGGCCCATGGGGTGGGTGTGGCTGCGGTGTTAACAGAAGACTGGGTGGGACTAAAAAGTTCAATTGGTCAATTCCAACTTTGCAAGATCTTTTTTTTCCCCCGCAAGAAGTTGAAATTGATTGATTGACTGAATTTTTTTTTAACTTTGCGCATGGTGGCGGAGGCCTAAAGCAAAAAGGTTTTATAAAACCCAGCTGAAGGCCTAGGACTGGGGCGATGGTGCGTGTGCCCACAGAGAGAGCTCTGCGTGCCACCTGTGGCACGTGTGCCATAGGTTCGCCACCACGGGTTTAGGGTTTCCTGCTTGAGCAGGGGGTTGGACTAGAAGACCCCCAAGGTCCCATCTAACTTTTATTTTGTTATATACTGTATGTTTCACAGATCATGAAAGACATCCTCTAACAAAACAAGCATCAGATTGCTCCTCAAAAGAAATGTCAAATGATACAGATTCTGGAAAATCCAATTATTCTCTCTTCAACACATTTTCAAACGAATGTTAACTGATTTTTTTACAGTATGTTTTCAAGTTTATTAAAACATGGACAATGTTTATCCTGTTGCAGCTTCCTTAGTTTGAGACATGATATTTTTCATTAAAGGTTTTGAAGCAAAAGCCCTTGGAGAATGCCGGCCTTCAGCAAATATCAGTAAGACGATTTGCTTCATTTGGTCTCTTCTCAATAACCGAGGACAGTAACGTGACAGAAGATGACTCAAGGTCTTGGGTTCAGTACAAAAGTATCTATTATCCTGACTATGTTATATCATTAAGGTAAATATTATTCCAGTTCTGCAAATATTTTCTGTGCCTGCATGTTGTTTATTTTCCTTTTTTAAGTTTTTGTTCTTAATGACAAAACTGAATTATTTCAACCAAGGCTGGATTCAAAACTCGTATCATCAGTTAAAGTTTTAAGTTGAATTGGACTTTGTTTAATTTCATATATGCTGTCTATTTCTAGGGTAAATTATCTGTTGCCCTATCAGTTTTGAGTCCTACAAGTGAAATAAATCCAACCTACTTGATTGCTTTTTACTCTTATCTAATGCTATCCAAGTGCTGGCCATTAATTGAGAAGATTCCTGTGCATAGGCTTTTAGCAATAAATCAATAAACCTTCACATGTGATTGTACCTGACAATAAGGTAACCTACTGTATCTGACTACTTGCTCTTTATAAGCTTCTTGTAATTTTTTTGGTCTTTTAAATAATGTCACAGTATTGTTCTTAACTGTTGATAAACTTCATTTAGTGTTGCAAAATTATCAGGAATGTAGGATAAAAATGTAAGTTTATATTTAAAAATAGAAAGATAAAAGTAGTTTTACATAGTGAATTGGAACAGAAAAGTTGCAGAGGCTAAAGCAAAGCAGCCATTAGGTTATTATTACATAATAATATTAATTATGCATTAATGTAAATGCATAATATAAATCCAAAGGAGTGGCCTAATTCTGTAATTTTACAGAGTCCTATCTTCATAGTCAAGTTGTCCTCCAACACTTTACATTCTAGCAGAGCAAGAAGCTAAGGGAAACTGAAGATGGTGTCAATGATGGAGGAAATATGGCGTTGTAGCGATAAAAATGTATTCTACTCAGTGAAGAAAGAAGGGAAGGAGAGGAAGTGGAGAAGAGGGAGCAGAAGAAGAAGGAGAAGAAGGATGGGAGAAGGGAAAAGATGCAGAAAAGAAAAGAAAAAGAAAAAAGAAGGGGAAAAAAAGGCTGAGCAGTAGCATTTGGAGGAGTGGGAAACTGCAAGAGTAGCTGAATACCAGGCAGCTGAGCTGTATATCCAGAGACTGGATGAGTTTGCAATCCAACAGACAACAACGGCAAAGTGTGAGTATAGCCCAGGACAGTGGAGCATTGGCGTGGGTGAACTGGCAGTGGAGCAGCAATGGAGATGGTAAACTGCTAGCCTGGCAGAGGCCCTTAGAGACCTTTTGATACTATGAATAAAAACACCCCATTTATTTTATGGTTGTAGAAGGACAGATAAAAACATGGACTTAAATTATTGTATCCCAATGTCTTATTTCAGATTAAGCCAAGAGCCCAAAAGAGTTGCCTTAAATCATGAGATGGACGACAAATAAATTTCATAAATAAAAATTTAAATTTGGATAGTTTTGTCAATAGAACCTGGGGAACAATTTCTGGAAGAGTTTCTACTGTAAAAATGTGAACATTGAGTTTCCATAAATGTTTAAGACTCTAACACCCCAAGTTGGCTATGGCAGAAATTGAAAAGAAATATTAGCAAAATTTGAACTTGTTTTTAATACAGTCTTGGACTTTATAGAGACTCTGCATGGTGAAATAACTTCCCTATCAAAAGTATTCCTGCAGAACAGAATAGCCTTTAATTTATTAATTGCTGCCCAAAGGGAATTTTGTCCTTGTTACTTGAAAAATGTTGTTTTATGTGGATAAAGGTGAGAAAATGGAGCAAAATGCCCAGGTTTTAAAGTATGCAATGATGATCTTTTTTCATGTATCTTTTGATGCATCCAAATGTAATTTTTGGACTTTTTTCACGTTTAACATCACGCTTTCTAATGCTGGATGCTTTGAGAAAAATAGTTTTACAATTTTGTAATGTAAGTTTTAAAATATTATCTCCTTTAATTTTCATAATTGTGGACTTTATTCATGGTACATCTTTAAGTTGCATTGCTTGAAAGGTAAAATAAATGTTGGGGGTTTTGGGGATATACAATCTACTGAGGTAAGAAATAGAATTACAATATTGAAATAGACTTCATTATCGTCATGATCATCATCATCGTAATTGGGAAGGAGTCAATATGTGGACAAAAATACCAAATTAGACTCAATAAGAACTAAAAGCCTTGGCTAGGAAGATCACAAAAACAATGACAATGTACACCAGACAGTTGAAGAGGAAAAAAGGGCATTGGAAGAATATCTGAAGGGCAATGAAAAAGATGCACTGAATATAAAAAGGTAAAAGTTTCCAGTCATGTGCAGCTCTAGGGGGCAGCACTCATCTCTGATTCACAGCTGAAGAGTCAATATTGTCTGCAGATGCTTCTGTGGACATGTGGCCAGCATGACTATACACTGAATGTGCACAGGACACTGTTACCTTCCCACCAAAGTGATACCTATTTATCTACTTGCATTTACCTGCTAATTTGGTATTTTGGTATTTTCGAACTGCTAAGTTGGCAGGAGCTGGTAATGGAAGCTCATTCCATCACACAGTCCTTAGGCCTCAAATTGCCAACTTTCCATTCAACAAGCCCAGCTTATCCATTTGGCCACCATGCTGAAGCTAGGATACCAATGAAGGCTTACAGAGTACTGAAGAGACGTGGCATGGCAAATTATTACATGGCAAGTACATAAAAATAAAATAGCAGGCAGAGCAGGTAGCAAGGTATGTCAATGGCTAAAAGCAGGAAAGTTGAAGAAAGGCACAGAGGGACTAATTTTGATGGCATAAGACCAAGCCTTAAGAACAAATCCAGAATCAAGAAGACAGCTACAAATAGCAAATGCTATTTGCATAGCAAATGCGAAGAAGGTGGATGCAAGGATTAAAATAATTAAAATTAATATAACATCTATTGAATAGATCAATTAGTTTGCCTATAGTACAGCAGTGGTGTTTACAGAAGAACTAGTTATCAATATGAGAAAGCCAAAAAAAAAATCATATTCAGTACCAAAGTGGTGGGTCAGATTGGAGGGCAAAATAAAGAAATAACGATAGCACTTAGACTTATATACCAATTTACAGTGCTTTACAGCCCTCTCTAAGCAGTTTACAGAGTCAGCATGTTGCTCCCAACAATCTGGGCCCTCATTTTAGTGACTTTGGAAGGATAGAAGGCTTGAGCCGTTGAGAATTGAACTGCTGGCAATCAGAAGAATTAACCTGCTATACTGCATTCTAACCACTGCACCACCATGGCTCCTTAAATTAAGATTAGATGCAAGTAATTTAAAGAATATAGAAAATGAATGAATGGATGGATGAGTGAATGGATGAAAGAGCAACAATGGAAAAATGTAAGGATCAAGAAAAACCTAATAAAAAATATTGGCTTAGCACCAGAAAAGTAGAAGAAACTTTGTAAATCATAAAGCAACAAATAACAGCACTAGTTAATTGAATGCTTATGAGGCATGAATGATCAAATGTAAGCAAAATCAGATATTTCAGTCAGACCAAAGACAATTCTATCAAGGTAGAAAATGGAAGTAGAAATTCTGAAAATGGAAAACTAGACAAAAAGGAAACAATACAGTTTTGGAAAGATATATGAGAAACTCAAAAAGAGTATAAAAATGCCGGACAGATAAAACAATTTGAAGATGACGTTTGGTAAAAACCAAATGGAAGAATTAACAATAATAGCAGAAATAGTTGAAAATTGAGTGAAGATTTAAAAATAGCATGGCTTTTGGCACAAATATCTGAGTTGTTTATATCCAATTATAGTTGAATAGTTTAATGAAGTATTACATTAAGGAGACATGAGCGATTGATTAATTACTGGCAAAAGACCCAGTGAAAGGGAGAACACCAGGAAACTATAGGCTGATAATTAACATTTAATTTACAATTAATGTTAGTACTGGAAAGCAAGGTTATTTTTTGATAAAAGTTTGGATGAAATTAAATTATAATTTAATTACAATTATAAAGCCCTTTAAATGAAAAATTGTATTATATTCTGGAAAAATTATTTCACTTAATTTGTGTGCATATAGATTTACCCAATCAGTAAAGTTAATCTCATCAATTATATTGATTCATAAAGAGACTTTGCACCAGTATTAATTAATTGTAATTCTAATGCAACTAATCAAATTAAAGTAATTATTTGTATAAGTCTGTATAGAGGGCTTGTAACCCCACTCCTCTTTATGTCTTTGTTTCCTGGTTTCCAATACCAGACGTAGTCTACAAGGACAGATTATTTATCTAGGGTCTGTAATCTGTGCTCTTCAGGCAGAAATTAGGTGTTCAGATCAGCCCTTCTACTCTACTGAGCCTCCGCACTATCAGCCTCCTCTACCGCAAAGATCCTGCAGGAGAAGGGCAGTGTGGACAACTGTAGGATCTGGCAGGGTGAGAACTGTGAACTATAAACACAAAGCTTTCGCTGTGTCCCTGCATAACAGATACAGTATGGGGACATTAAGGAAACAGGTCAAGATAGTTGTGATGATAACTCAAATAAGCAGGGGACCATGGTCCGAGATGAACTTGTTTTTGACAGGGAGAAGTGCGAATCAGGTATTACACATCAGTCATGCAAGAAAAGAAAGGTACCCAAAAAGAGAAGCCACCTTCTGGTTAGTGATTCAATTTAGGAAAGGTTACAGAGATTTCAAAAGAGGTCAGGTGTCTTCCAGGTGCTACTGCCAGTAGGGACAAGAAGCGTATTTTCAAAATAGTCAACAATGCCAGCAATGATTGTGATGTGGATGCTATTGTACATCTTGGCACTAACGATCTGTCCCAAAAGGATGTACTCTGTGTGCAGAATGATTTCCAGAGCTTGGGACAGGAACTCAGCAGAATAGGCTGTAGGCTCACTTTTTCAGAGGTCTTACCAGTGTATAAAGAGCAAAATGGAAAAGGCCAGCGTATAACAAAATTTAATATGTGGCTAAATGAGTGGTGTAAAGGAGAAGGCTTTGGTTATATTAGTCATGATGTCTGTAGCTGGTCCAATGAAAAAATGTACAAAAGAGATGGTCTGCATCCATTCAAGAAAGGGACTGAGTTACTTGGCAATAAATTCACAACTTTTCTGGAGGAACATTTAAACTAAACAACGGGGACAGTAAGTTAATTGATACAGAACATCACTGTCCCCGGCAATCTAAGAAAATAGAGGAAGTCAGGCACCACACAAGTTATGTAGCAAGTAAACATAGGGTCAGTCATAAAGGACTCAAATGTCTATACACCAATGTGCAGAGTATGAACAGTAAGCAGGGTGAACTAGAAATTCAGGTAAATGAGGGCGGATATGATATTGTTGCCATTATGGAAACATGGTGGGACGAAACCCACAAATGGAACACACAGCTAGAGGGATTTAAATTATTTAAAAGAAACAGACTAAACAAAAGAGGAGGTGGAGTTGCTCTGTATATAAGAAATAACTTTATCTCTACAGAAATAGAGCACAACAATGATGAAAACTGTAAACTTGAATCCATTTGGGTCAATATAAAAGGTGAAAAAAATGACATTGCCATAGGTGTATACTATAGGCTGCCCAACCAAGCAGAGGAAAAAGATGAACTTTTTGCTAGTCAGCTAACTAAGGTATGTAGGAAGCAAATCACAATAGTAATGGGGGACTTTAATTACCCTGATATCAACTGGGAGACAAACTGCACCAAGTGGAAGATCAAACAGATTCCTGACAAACCTAGCAGACAACTTTCCCAAAAAGTAGAGAAGGGAACTAGGGGATTAGCCATATTGGATTTAATTCTCACTAAAAGAGATGAAATGATAGAAAGTGTTGAAGCCACAGGAACCTTGGGGGGAAGTGATCATGCAATTTTGGAATTCAACATTCTGAAAGCACAAGCAATAGAACACAGCCAAACTAGAGTCTTAGACTTTAAAAGAGAAAATTTCAATAAACTTAGAGAGAATTTGGGAAGGATTCCATGGATGAGAATTCTAAAGGTGAAAACAACTCAAGAAGCTTGGGAAATTTTGAAAAGTGAGATAATAAAAGCCCAGTCTAGCACAATACCAACAAAGAAGAAAAATAACAGCTCTCAAAAGAAACCACCATGGCTGCATAAAGAACTGTCTATTAAATTGAAAGATAAAAAGGACAAGTATAGAAAGTGGAAAGAGGGGCACATAACTAAGTCAGAATATCAGCAAATAGCCCGTGCCTGCAAAGATGAAGTGAGGGAAGCTAAGGCTCAAAATGAACTAAGGCTTGCGACCAAAGTCAGCAATAACAAAAAAAAGCTTCTTTCAACATATAAAAAACAAGAAAAAAGTTAAGGAAATGATAGGTCCATTAGTGGGGGAAAATGGCAAGAAGGTGACAAGCAACAGGGAGAAAGCAGAACTATTTAACTCATTTTTTGCATCTGTCTTTACACAAAGGGAAAAAACACTCCAACCTACCAAAACCAGTGCCATAAAAAACAGAATAGAAATGCAAGTTAAGATAGGCAAGAAAATGGTAAGTGAACACCTGTCCAGCGTAGATGAGTTCAAATCACCAGGACCAGATGGATTACACCCCAAAGTTCTGAAGGAACTGTCAGACGTGATCTCAGAACCACTGAACTATATTTTTCAAAGATCCTGGAGCATTGGGGAACTACCAGAGGACTGGAAGAGAGCTGATGTAAGTTCCCATCTTCAAAAAAGGGGAAAAAATAGATCCAGGAAACTATAGACCTATCAGCGTGACCTCAATACCTGGGAAGATTGTGGAAAAGATAATCAAACAACAAATCAGCGAACACCTTGATGCAAACAAAGTCATCACTAAAAGTCAACATGGGTTTGTCAAAAACAGATCATGCCAGACAAATCTTATTACATTCTTTGACCAAGTGTCAAAATTAGTGGACCAGAGGAATGCTGTAGATATAATTTACTTGGACTTCAGTAAGGCATTTGATATAGTAGATCACAACCTACTACTTGATAAGATAGAAAAATGTGGGTTAGACAGCACCAGATGGATTCGTAGCTGGCTGACCGGCCGTACTCAGCGTATTGTCCTCAATGGAACCGCATCTACATGGAGGGAAGTGAGTAGTGGGGTGCTCTAGGGCTCTATTCGGGGCCCAGTGCTCTTCAACATCTTCATCAACGATTTGGATGAGGGGATAGATGGGGAACTCATCAAATTTGCAGACGACACCAAGCTGGCAGGAATAGCCAACACTCCAGAAGACAGGCTTAAGATATAGGAGGATCTGGACAGACTTGAACACTGGGCGCTATCTAACAAAATGAAATTCAATGGTGAAAAAAGTAATGTTCTACATTTAGGTAGGAAAAATCAAATGCACAGGTATAGTATAGATCAGGGATGTCAAACTCAATTTCATTGAGGGCCGCATAAGCATTGCGGTTGCCCTCAGGGGACCGGGTGGGTATGGCCAGGGTGGGTGTGGCCTACTGGATGGGCATGGCTAGAGTGCATATGGCCTACTGGGTGGGCGTGGCCAGCTCTACATCGTTCGCATCAAGAGTGCCTTCTGGGGCCTGGGCAGGAGTGGGACAGATCTGAGGGTCTCTGGCAGGAGGAGGGTCTCTGGGCCAGGGCCAAGGCAGTGGGGGCCGTTCCCTCACTGTTTCCAGGATGGCTTCGCGGGCCACATGAAACCACTTCACGGGCCGGATCTGGCCCCCGGGCCTTGTGTTTGACATGTCTGGTATAGATGGTACCTTGCTCAATAGTAGTAACTGTGAGAGGGATCTTGGAGTCCTAGTGGACAATCACTTAAATATGAGCCAGCAGTGTGCTGCAACTGCCAAAAAAGCCAACACAATGCTAGGCTGCATTAACAGAGGGATAGAATCAAGATCACGTGAAGTACTAATACCACTTTACAATGCCTTGGTAAGGCCACACCTGGAATACTGCATCCAGTTTTGGTCACCACAATGTAAAAAAGATGTTGAGACTTTAGAAAGGGTACAGAAAAGAGCAACAAAGATGATTGGGGGACTGGAGGCTAAAACATATAGGGAACAGTTGCTGGAATTGGGTATGTGTAGTTTAATGAAGAGAAGGGTGAGGGGTGACATGATAGCAGTGTTCCAATATCTCAGGGGCTGCCACAAAGAGGAGGGAGCCAAGCTATTCTCCAAAGCATCTGAAAGCAGGACAAGAAGCAATGGATGGAAACTAGTCAAGGAGAGAAGCAACCTAGAACTAAGGAGAAACTTCCTGACAGTTAGAACAATTAACCAGTGGAACAACCTGCCTCCAGAAGTGGTGAATGGTCCAACACTGAAAGTTTTTAAGAGGAGACTGGACAGCCATTTGCCTGAAATGGTATAGGGTTTCCTGCCTGAGCAGGGGGTTGGACTAGATGACCTCCAAGGTCCCTTCCAACTTTCTCCTTCTTCTTCTTCTTCTTCTTCTTCTTCTTCTTCTTCTTCTTCTTCTTCTTCTTCTTCTTCTTCTTCTTCTTCTTCTTCTT
>JAKJMR010001125.1:73435-85582 GCA_024449315.1 Daboia siamensis
TTATTATTATTATTATTATTATTATTATTATTATTATTATTATTATTTAGTAATAAAACAATTTCTGGTTCAATGCCATTGAGTTTTTCTCCTTCATTATAAATTCAGAAGCTAATTAAACAGGAAACAGCAGTTCTCAGGTTAGACAGTGTTGGGATTCAGCCAGTTTGCACCAGATCGGCAGAAGCGGTAGCTAATTTTTTGTTGTCCAGGCCCAGAATGGATTTCTGGAAGCGGCATCCACATAGAGAACTAGTTGTTCACATATTTGAATCCCACCACTGGACAGAACTGTACTGTAAATACTGAGCATGTATCTCGACCCAGTCTCAAAGTTGGGAAGAGAATTGGGATAGAAAAAGGCAGGAGGAAAAAGCATAACATTTAAAACCTGTAAATCTACGTCTGGATTACTGTATTCTTCTGCATACAAGTAGCCTATAATCTGTCCCTTTTAGAAGACAGTAATTTACCTAGGTAAATGGGTAAATTGAAGTAAGTCTAAACTATCAAAAAATGAGGTCATAGAAACTATATGTTTTCACAAAGTTTTCACAGGTTTTCACAATTACTGTGCCTTTTTACACCCTTATAATTTGTTCTTGATACAGCAGCTTTAAGAAGCTTTTCTCATTTTCCTGTTTTACTTCTTTTTTCATTCCTGTGCTACTTATGTGCTACTTATGTGCTACTTTGCTAATAGGTATCTTAGGGTTTAGAAAAACAAACAAACAAACAAACTAATCTCATATTTTTTTCCTTGTTATTCTATCCTTGAATTTCCCTTCTAGATTTTCCATTGTAATTCTAATGGGTTGTCAGCATTACAGGATCTTTTCTCCACCTCTGAAGAGATTCTTAAGAGGTTCTCAGACCTTGGTTAAGATTGACCTTCACCTGCCTATAAGCATGCATTGTTTGAATTTCTTCCTGTTTATACTTTTAAGGTTTGTTAAGTCCTTGTAATTCAATAAGTATTGTGAATAGTTTTGTCTAGCACTGTCCTTAATTGCTGTTAATAGCTCAGACTTGTGACCACTAAAGCCTACCAAGATGTACTCTCTGGCATTGTTTGTATAATTTCCTCCTTTGTTTGCACTGTCCTATTGTCTTTATGTGTAAAGAATATATTTAAACTTGAATAAAATGCTACAAAGGGGACAAGAGTATAACAAGACAAGAAAAATATGCCTGTGGTGTGCTTCTCCCAATTATAGAATTTTAAAATAAAGTTCCATTTCCTTTTGTTCTTGCTGCTAATTTCCTTAAGACGAGGATCCCACAAGGTCAGAAATGAGGCATTTAGACATTAAGTGGATCGCAAACATTTGATGTGATGTCATTTAGTCATTCCTGTTACATTATAGACCAAAACAGAAATAGAACTTGCACCACTGAAAACCTAATCAGTTATAAAGTAGGTTGTGTCCCCCCCCCCCCCGCCCCCAGAACCTGTTGATACTTCTATTTGTTGAAACTATTCATGGTTGTTCTTATCTGTGTCAAAGTGCACTGATCCTCTCCTATTCACTATCAACAATCATTAGCAGTCCCTACAATTTTATTTAGCATCCTCATTAAATTTACTAATAGGCCTAGGAACTGACTGGTTCAGTTTATCAATGCACATATTCATTGGGACTGAAGAATCTAATCTTTGATTCTATGGCATGCAACTCTTACATTTTGTTTGACCTCATGCTTACCCTGCTGATCACCCTGCAGCACTCACTTCTTGCCACAGTGTTGGCCAAATAAATGGATTTTGAAATATGCCTTTGGGGAGAGTTTTTCTTGGTGTTTAAGGCTACTTCTCTATTGTACTCAAAAAGAACAGGACCCATATTTGTGGGATTATATGATTTGTGACTTTCTGGTGTAAGTAAGTTTCTGAATAGAGGACTAGACCAGTTACTAACCTAGTGACTTAATGACTAGACCAGTTTGATCTAATGGTTAAGTCACTAGGTTAGAAAGTGGGAGAGTGTGAATTCTAGTCTTGCCTTAGCCATGAAAACCAGTTGGGTGACCTTTAACCAGTCATTCTCTCAGCCCAACTTAGCTCAAGAATTATGGGGAAGATAGGAGGAGGAAAGTGTGTTGGATATGTTTGCCACTTTGAATTATTTGCAAAAAGTAATAAAAGCAGGATAAAAATAAAATGAATGACTAGGGAGTTATTGCTTAGAGTTAAGTCTGACTGGACTCCATAGAATGAATTTGATGAAATCCACGCTAAGTTTTCATAGATGCAAACTGACCTATTTGAAACACAAGCTGCTTATAGTGCTGTGTCAACAGTTCAGTTAAAACTGTTCCGTGCGTTAACCAACTGCTTTCATGTGGCTTATGTCCAAATCTGATTATTCAGTCGATATACAGAACTAACCTCGATTTAATTATTAGACTAATACAATTATTAGAGTTTGAAATGTTTGAGTTGTGAGATAAGAACAGCAAAAAGCTAAACGTATCAATGACAACTGAGGGAATGCAGAAGAGGGAGGGAAAGAATGGCCCTGGGAATATCAGGAAGTGGGTGAGCCACTCGGATTTGCCACATTGGCAAAGCAGAAAAGAGAGGAAAGGTATAATGATGGTTTATGGATGTGGCATGCTTAGAACTGCTTGGGAAGGAGGGGAAATACATAGCAGCTTTGCCTTCTCATCCATAAACACCATTTGGGGATTTTGCTTTGGTTGAAACAACAATCGAATTTTGTTTCAGCTAAATCATGGCCCAGCTGGACTGGATCAGCAGAACTTTTGCAATACTATTATTGTTTCAGTTTTGAAACAAAACACATTTTCTACTTCATGCACTTTTGTAACTGATTCATATGCCACTTTTAAACAAGTTACGTAAAGACTTTAAAACGGGATGTGATTTTTCTTGGCAAAAAGTTGATAGATATCCAAAAGCAGAGAAATCTTTTATGTCACTTTACTCACACTAACAAGGCAAGAATGCATTTTCCAGAATGCAGAGGGTCAGATAAGTATATTTATTGCGACAAGATTGTGAAGCCAATATGAAAGAAATCCAGTGACTACTATTTATCCAATGTGAGTACTGTTTGTAACAATATTTTTTTCAAATATCTTGTACCTCTTTTTCCTTCTACTTTGCTCAAAGGACTGGAAGCAAATCTCTTTTGGACAGTTTTGTTTCCCTGTGTTCCTAGTTTTGGTAAAAGTCTATTCTAGTATTTTTGACTATATAAAAACTATCTATAGAAAATATAGTATACTTTGTACTGTCTATTAAAACAATGTTCGTCTTATACAAAGTTTTAATTGTTCATAACTACACAATTATGAATTGTTTAATAATGAATAAATAGGAGATGGTATATAGTACTACCACTTTCCAGTGTTTAAGGCATGACGCAACAGGTAGTCCTTGCTTAACAATCCCAAACAGGGCTGGCAACTCTAAGCAAAATGGCTGTTAAACAAGACATCATGTGACTACAATAGATTTACAAACTCACCTCTGCTGCATAGTCATTAAATGAAACCACAACTTGCCATTTTACCTTCAGTTTTCTATTGATTCTACTTAGCGGAAGTCTGAAGTACAGAAATGGTGATCATGTGACCTTGGGATGCTGCAACTGTTTAAATGTCTGCCAGTTGCGAAGTACCTGAATTTTGATCAGGTGACTGCACGGATGCAGCAATGGTTGAAAGTGCAGGGAGCAATCATAAAGTTACTTTTTCAACACGATCATAACCTTAAACAATTGCTAAACAGAGCAGTCCTTAAGTGAGGACTACCTGTAAAGGAAAGGAAACAATAAGAGAGACAATAACTTCAATATAAAATCCAAAATATCAATCAGTGGAAGGAGCAGTAATAGAATTACTATGTAAAGGCAATGAAAGCCAAAGAAAAATACCAAGATGAATTATAGAGAATTATAGGAATTCTCTGAAACTTCACTGTGGATACTAGCCTGGCCTCACAGAAAGTAGAAAAACTCTTCTGGTCTGAACTGATTCATGTGGGAGCAGGCAGTCTTTTAAGTACTATAGTTTCAAGCCATTTATGACTTTGAAAAACATAATCAGCACCTTGAATTGTATGTTACATATTCTATTTTTGGAACCAGTTTTAAGGCAAATGAAAACTATGCATAATTAAATGTGTACTTTACATTTCAGGAAAACTGATACTCAAAGAACAATCAAAACAAGGACTGTGGTAGGGTGATAGTGGTGATGGGGAAGGAAGACAACCATGGAACTTAATGTGATTGCACAAATAATTTAAGCAGTTTAATTAATTGAAATCTTTTTAAAGCAGCAGTCCTGCTGTGATGCCTCATTGTGGTGCTGGTGGTGGGTATTCTGGAAGGGATTAGTGAAACATATTAGACCTATATATCTAAGAATATATTCTCAGCAAGATCAACCAAAGCATGAAGGTCATCCCAACTGCCAGTTAAAGAAACCAGCATTTATTTTGGGAAGCAGCAATATAGGAAGATGCTGGAGACAAAAGGTCACAGTGGCAATGGAAAAGGCATCAATTAATAGTGCCCATGAGAAGGCAATGGTAAACCACTTTTTATTTATATAACAAAACCACATAGATAAAAATCAGTCTAGTTTTCTCACTAGGGCACAAATAATATTATGTGAAGACCTATGTCTCTGAGAGAGATGGAAGGAAAGAGGAGAAGAGGATGACCAGCAGCAGATGTTTCACTTATAGTGGTGATGGGTAAACCAATGGAACACTTAAAAGACCAGTTTAGGGACAGATCCATCTGGAGAAAATCCAGAACTGAATATATGTAGCTCAAGTTTGAGCATCGGAATCGTTTCTTGATTAGGATATTGTTTTCTGCTAGATTGATTGTCTAATGCAGACATGTCAAACACAAGGCCCGGGGGCCGGATCCGGCCCGCGAAGTGATTTCATGCGGCCCGCGAAGCCATCCTGGAAACAGTGAGGGAACGGCCCCCACTGCCTGGGCCCTGGCCCAGAGACCCTCCTTCTGCCAGAGACCCTCAGATCTGTCCCACTCCTGCCCAGGCCCCCATAGGCACCCTTTATGCCAATGATGTAGAGCTGGCCACGCCCACCCAGTAGGCCATACACACTCTAGCCATGCCCACCCAGTAGGCCACGCCCACCCAGGCCACACCCACCCGGCCCCCTGAGAGCAACTGCAATGCTGATGCGGCCCTCAATAAAATTGAGTTTGACACCCCTGGTCTAATGTGAATCCCTGCTTATCTGGATATTGTGTGGATATTGTGAGGAACAGTTCTGGTCTTTTTTTTTCCTTCTTAGCTTTTTTCATTGTCTCTTTTGAATGACATGTAAATGTGGCTTATCTCCATGAGTTTATTGTTGGCTGATTTGTCTGAATGCAAAACTTTCAGGAATTCACTAGCATTTTTAGGTTTTGGTTGCTTTAGGATACTCAGTTTCCCAGTTGAAACTATGGCTGAATCTATCTATGTATTGTGAGATTAAAGAGTTTTCATCTGTCTGATAGTTTCTATTCATGGATGCCCTCTGGTAATTTTCTGCCTGTCTGTCCTACATTGTGGCTGTTACAGTCTTTACACTGCATGTTGTAGAACACTCCTGTTTTTTGATCTTGTGTTAATTGGGTTTTTTTTGTTTACTTAGGATATTTTCAATTGTTGAAGGAAAAATCTTCAACAGGGTCCAGTTCAAGCCGGGAATAAACAACATGGAGACTGCTTTAGAAAGAAGGTTGTAGTTTATTGAAAAGGAGAGCCAGACAGAAAGATGGCTCTGGGGATAAAAGTGACCACATGTAGCAGGGAGGGGTTTTTATACCTTCTGGGGCTCTTGAGGTTGTTTCCTGTTCCTGTTTGAGGCTTTGTATTTCCTGTGTCATGTACTTTGACCTGAGTGTGAGTGTGCCTTTCTGGTATTCTGATGGTGGTGGGTTAATCCTATTATGTTTCCTGTCCTTAGAATTTGGGTGGGATATGTAGATTTTAAGGGTCTTTGTCTTCCTAATTTCTTCAGTTTCTAGCTGGAAGGCTCCAACCTTCCTGAATGGATCATTACATCTGCATTTCTAAAAGCTGGTTTCTGCTGAGTTGTCTGGCTGGGGTGGTGATGGTGGTGAGGTTTCTGCCTTTTTAAAGATCTTCTCTATTATTCCTTTCTGGAAATATACTCCGCCTTTTAATTTTTTTTTTTTTGTAATATATGTTATTGATTTTTTTAAAAAACATAAATCACAATAATTGGTGAACAGTGTGTTGTCTGGGTTACATTTGTAAAATAATCCCCCTCCTTCCCTTTTGTAGGTATTTTGCTTCTTGGGGATCTTTTCCAGGAATTTAAATGTAGTATAGAAAAGAGAAGATTGAATTCCTCACCCAGTTTCAAGCACGCTGTTCACAGTTGTGCTGGTTAGTGCTTTTGGACTTCGGTTGCTAATAGCTTGGGCTGATCGATGCAATATGGCAAGCCTTTCTCCTGTCGGGTTAGAAGGCTTTCCCCAAGTCAAACAGAACGGCTGCCACTGTTCCAGAATCTCTGGAGCACCCTTCTTTCTTCTTGCTTCTCCAGGGCGACTTAGACCCATTTAGGGTCCCCAGGCAGGGTGAAATTAGCCGCGGGGGTGCAGAGAATCCGCAAGCCTGTGACTGGTCACTACTGCGCAAAAGCGGAAGTCTCTATTCTGCCTTTTTAATATTTCCCAAAATATTTCTTTCTCTGGATTCTTCTCACAGAATCTTAAGGAGATTAAGATTTAAGTATTTTATATACTGTGTAGGTTTTGAATTCTTAACATCTAACAATATATAGGAGAATGAACACTGACTACATTTTACTGTTCATTTGAAAATATACATCTGAGTGAACAGTTCCAGCTTGCCATGTATATTATTCATGGAAACAGCTCAATTTTACGTAGTTCTTATTTGTTGAGGCACATCTGTATTCCAGAAAGAGATTGAAGGTTTGATCATATTCACTTTGCATTATAGATATAGTTGCTATGGTGACTTGTATTAATAATGGTGTATTGCTGATCTTGTACCGAGAAAGGTAAGAAGTCAAGAATCTATTTGTCACTGAGTGAGAGATTTTGCATGTGCAACCATTCCTAATGAAAACATTAGAAATGGTTCAGTTGGAATAATAGTTACAGTTTTCTTTTGTATTCTGAAGTCTTAATATGGTTGTGCCTTATAATAACAAAAAGAACCAATATGAATCAGCAGCTGTGGTACACAAACCACAAATGGATGAGGAAAAGTGCAAGGAAAGAGGAAATGAGAGAAGAAGCCCAGAACAGAAAGGAGGGGGGAAAAACTTGGATGAAGAAATGAGAACACCAGTATATTGCCTATTAAAACGGCTCATTTTATCTTCAGGTTCTACCTTTTCACAAAGGGAAATTTCCCCTTACATTTCAGTGGTGAATGAGTTACAATTTGATCACAGAGTAATAGGGTATGGATTTTTTCCTTTTCTCCCTCTAGTGGTAAGACTTAAAAAAAAAATTGTGATGGTTTTACATGTGACATTGTCCTTTTTTGCACTGATAACGGTTATTTTTTTTTTCTTAGATGCAACAGAAGATTATTAAATGTTGAAGATGTTCTGACAAGTTTTGACAACACAGGAAATGTTTGTAAGTAAAGACTTTGGTTCTTGATTATGGTTGTTTCATTAATAAAATCTAGCATATATCTCAGTAGACAAATCTGTGCCAAGGTATTTTTTCAACGTGAATATCCCAGAAGAAAAACCTGAACTAAAATCAGACAAAGAGAAAGTATAGTAAGAAATAAGGTATTGTGTGGAAGCCAGGCACTATAACAGGACTATAAAACCAAATTAAATATAAACGTATACAATTCTATACATGTAAAAATCTGTATGTCTTAAACAAAATATGGTAAAATTAATGTTTAGCACAACTTATTTAAAAGTGAACAGAAAGACGGTTTATAGTAAACTGAATATAGCAATAGCAAGCACCAGATGTAACAATTAATTTAATAAATGCTTATATTGAATAGCTATGACTTCAATTACATTTGAAACATTTTTCTTCCTTGTGTGATGATCTTAGCTGAAATATCTGCTTCACGCGGAGCCTTGAAAACTGATTATAATATCACATATCTATATATTGCAATGGATTGGAAGAACAGCTTTGGGAAACAAGAGGGAGACCTGCAGTCTAGACAATGATCTGTTAAACAAAATCCGGTTTGAAAAGAGGAATGGGGTTGGAGTAGATATCTTAGATTCCTAAGGGCTTTTCAACCTTTTCACAGACTGTACCACCTTTAGGACATGACAATATTCGAGTACCACCAGTGGCTTAGCAAGGTGTCAAAAACTTAATGACCAAAAAAAAAAAGAAAAACGGTGATAAAGTACACCCAATTACCACACTTTTAATAGGAAACTTATGCCTGCTTCTCTGCCATTCATCTTTGCAGTCCTGGCTGGGTAGTGCTTACTGACAGAATTAAGTCAGATTCCAACTGAAGACAATTCCTTTCCTTAGCTTTTATACATGTTAATGAAGAAAATGCCTTCTTGCGTAAGTATGTGGAACCAAATGGCAGTAAGGCTGCAATAGCTTTTCCCCCCACTTCTGGGTATACAGTTTTGCAACATGGCTCCAGAACTCGGTCAGTGTTTTTTTCATTAAATAGTTCCTTCCAATTGTGGTTTGATGTCAATTCCAGAAGTGCTTCTTGCTCTGGAGAGGAAAGGTCAGAGTTCATAATGTTGTCCATGATGAAGGGTGATGCAACCCAGCAAATTCTAGTATCACATCCTCTTGACACGAATGGAAAATAGAACGCAAACTCTGTGTGCAATTTAGAATTTAGTTCAATAAAGTCTGACACATTGGGAAATGATGCAATATTTCCTTTTTTTACTTGTCTTATCCACAGAGAGATTTTTTTTGTGGAAGGCACAAACTTTGTCTTCCATAGCAAACACCGTGGCCCTGCAGCGACCAATTAAGTTCATTTAGCTTTTTAAATATGTCAGCCAATAGGCAAGGCAGGATACCCAGAAGATATTTTCAAACTTTTCTGCTAGGGGTGATGAAACATTTGTCAGGAATAGCTGCATTTCATCTCGTAGCTCAAATAATCTCGATAGTGTTTTACCTCTTGACAACTAACGTGCTTCTGTATGAAAGAGAAGAGTGTTGTGCTCAGAATCCAAATCCTTGCATAATTGCCAGAATAAATGTCCATTCAATGGCCGGCTTCTGATGAAATTTATTATTTTTGCAGCATCCTCCAAAGTCTCATGTAACACTGGGCTCATCCATTTAGAGGCAAGTTCATGTCTATGCAAGATGCAATGATTTGAAACAATGGAACTGTTTCTTGTCTTAGTTCATGCTATCACCCCCGAAGCTCTTCCTGTAATAGCTGCTGTGCCGTCAGAACAAATTCCTATACAGCAAGTCCATAATATTCCATATTCGCTGAAAAAATTGTCGATTATTGTGAATATTTCTTCCTCAGTCGTTCTGCCAGGTAGTAGGCGGCAAAATAATACGTGTTCCAGTATAGCGTCCGAATCAGGAACTACACACAAAGACAATTAATTGTGCTTCACCAGCGATGTCAGTGCTTTCATCCAATTGAAATGCAAATTTTTTCTGCTGCTGTAATCTTTTCCACCACTTGTTGAATAACATCTGTGGCCATATCTTGTATTTATCTTTGGAAGGTGTTATCAGAACATGGAATATTACAAATGGCATCAGCCATTTTTCCATCAAAGAGAAGTGAAGCAATTGCAATGGCAGAGGGAACCACGGCTTCTTCCACGATTGTGTGAGGCTTATTTTGTTTAGCTGCTATCAAGGACAATTCATAAGATGCTTCCAGACATTTTTTTGAGATAGTTGTGGACTTCACGAAAGCAGCATGGTGTTTTATAAATTCATCTCTCTTCACAAAAAATGCTACTGGCTTTTCAATGTGCTCTTTATGTTTTGTTGTAAAATGTCTCTGGAGCAAAGAAGGCTTCATGGAATGCTTGGATAATACTTCACTGCAGATAACACAAACAGGAAGGTGCTGATCATTCTCTTCCAGGAAATAAAATCCAAAGTTCAAATAATCTTCACTGTATTTTCTATTTGGTGCCACTTTTAATTTCTTCAGTGGTGGTTCCTTTGTTGAATCACTTTTCTTTTGCACTGATGAATGTATGATGAATTTCTCCATATTTATTAATATGCACCACTTCCTTGATGGTCAGGTGGCTGCTTGGCTATTCTTCTTCTCTCTCTCTCACCCTCTGAAAACAGGCCGCTCGCCCTTCCAACGAAAACACACTGCTGTGTTGTCCTCTGAATCGAAACAGTAGAAAGGAAAATGAACTGGAGATTGCTTCAGAGCAGCTCCCATCATATCTCATCTTGGCTCTCGCTGCCTGATAACAGATGCTCCACATTTGAGAAGCTTTTCAGATAGATTTACTGTACTTGGTCACTTATTCTGAAAATATCTGGGTTTGGGGTTTTGGGTTTTGACAATACAGATATCCTCGATTACCTTCCACATTTGGAACTGGTTACTTGGTCATTAAGTAAAGCAGTAGCTAAGAGATTCCACTGCTGTGCTTAGGACCTCTGCTCAGCTTTACAGACCTGCAAAGATTCTAAATGCAAGGATAGGTTGCCCAGTTATTTTTTCCATCAGTTGTTAACTCTGAACAGTTGCTAAATGAGGCAGTCACTAAATGATGACTACTTTTATCAGTAATTTATACTTAATCCATTTTCTAGTAATGATTACCTTACCACAGAAATATTCACATGTCTAAAAATTTAACTGTTGTGCAACCAACTTCCACATGCAAGGTGTTCAGTGAGCTGCCTACCAGTCAGAGCTCATTTTTCAATTAAAGCAATGCTGCTTCAGACTTTTTACTGATGTGACTGCCTAGCTACATAGAAGCATCTGCTCCCACCCACAAAACTGCACTAAAGAATTTTACGTATTTTATTTAAATTGAGAGTGCCTTTCTAAGTACTTTTCAGAAAGCAATGGATATCCTTCTTCAAAACCACCTGATTTACATAGAGATCATCCAGACCCCTCCCTTCCCTGCTTTTGTCAGAGAAAAGAAGTCCTAGAGAGGATCAATTCTCACAGACAGGCCAGCTGCAACATTAATCTTAAATTAATGTTACAACATTTGTTGTTGTTGAACTTCAATACTACAGCTCGCTTACTTACCCTTTGCCCCAAAACATGCCGCTTCCTAAACAGGCCGCTCGCTAACTCACCCTTCACCCGAAAACACGCCGCTCGGTAAACAAGCTACTCACTAACTCACCCTTCTGCCAAAAACATACCGCTCGCTAAACACGCCGCTCGCTCATGAGCCCTTCCCCCGAAAACATGCCGCTCACTAAACATGGCGCTCGCTAACTCACCCTTTGCCCGAAAACATGCCACTTACTAAACAGGCTGCTCACTAACTCACCCTTTGCCCAAAACTACGCTGCTCGCCCACATGCCCTTCCCCCGAAAACACGCCGCTCGCTAAATAGGCCACTCACTAACTCACCCTTCCCCCCAAAACACGCCGGTCGCTAAACAGGCCACTTGCTCGCCCTTCTCCTGAAAACATCACCACTCGCTCACTCACCTTTCCTCTGAAAACAGTCCACTCTCGCTCTCTCTCCTCACTGCTTTGGTAAGAAAAGCTTCTTCTCTTCTTGGTCTGCCCGTTTTATACTTCTCTTCTCTCCACCCTCCTCCGCCTTTTCTCTTCCGGGTGCACCAGAAGCTCCAATTACCACGTCGCCATGTGCACAGATCCTGGGGCTTCTGACAAGCTCTGCAGCTCCAGATGATCTCCTCCAGGTCTGAGTAGCGCCGCTTTAGCTGGTTCCCTCCCCTAGCTACACTTGGCTAGGGGTTGCATACCAACTGCCAGGTGCTAAAGTACCACTGGTGGTACGCATACCACTGGTTGAAAAGCCCTGTCTTAGAAGGTGCCCTCCCTATATCTGGAAAGTAAAGACAGGGGACAAGGGAAATGTTTTCAGAGTTTCAAGATACTGTTATTGTAATCTTACAATAAAGGCAGTGTTAGTAATCATAGTTTTTTTTTTTGTCTGGAATACCATATAT
>JAKJMR010001125.1:98710-108996 GCA_024449315.1 Daboia siamensis
AGAATTCCTTAGCCAGGCACGCTGGCTGAGGAATTCTGGGAGTTGAAGTCCACGAGTCATAAAAGGGCCGAGTTTGAAGACCCCTGGTATAAAGCTTACTTCAAAGATTTGGGTATTGCCTCCTGGCCCAGCCGTCATACTTAATGACTGCTAGTACATTTGGTCCTTATTGCAATAAGTTGTAGAAATATAAGTATTGAATTTGTGTGTTAAATTGAAATAAACCTCTGGATCCTAAAATGAGAATTTTGTTGTGTGTTGTCTCTTGTTTCTCTTTAACAAGTTTTACCCCTGACAAGGGCTAGGATAGGGCAGCTATGGAGTTGCTGAGTGATAGGGACACATGGTGACTCGATTTATGACTATAACATACAACCTAAATTCTGGGCTTAATTGTGGCCATAAGTCAAGCACTTTACTATTGGAGTTTCTTTCATCAAGTCATATGATTGAAGGTTAAACTTCTTTCAAACATGCTCTGAACATTATTATTAATATACAATAATACTGTTGTCTGCAGTAATATTTTCAGTAAATACAGTGGTAATTCATAAGATTCTTTTTTTTTCTTTTTCCTGCTTTGGCTTTAACTTTGGCTTTCCGTTCCCTGACTTTTTCTTGAATGATGAGAGAGTTCTGAAAGTTGAAATGTATATTTTAAATATAATACTCTTCAAAGTGAAATGTGACGTGAAACTGACTTGCTCATTTTTAACAAATTACTCTTTAAGAAATGATTTGGCATCTTAAATTAGACCTATTAGACGATTGTAAAAATTTCACGTTACATTTAGCTAACATGTGAGACTGGTTTTGAACACTCTGTTGAGAAGAATTATTTCTTCTACATGGTTCATTATGCCAATGTACATCTATTTTCATATAGAAGTACACAGTTTGTATGTAAGGGGGCTAGACATCACAAAATTAACGTACTAAGTTAATAGTAATTTTGTCTTTTTCTAAATTTAGTTTATATATTTCTTTCATGTCTGTTTCCTTCTTTCATTTCTATGTTTTGTATGAATTTTATAAAATGGCATATATATTCATGTAACTGAGTTCAGAACTGGATTATTTCTTTAACTGGCAAATATTTCTAATTAGTTTGGAGAACTTTGATGGCTGATACTACAGTATTAGAGAGACTTGAAATGTTAGTTTGTTAGTTTTCCTTGATGGACCAAAATGTAATTGGATATCTGTGAAGCTTGCATTGAAAATGTTTCCAATTTCAAAAATTGCATCAGAAAAATTCTCTGCTAGAAGCAGTCTTACCATACTCTTCAGTCATAATTTAAAAGTTGCTTCTGGTTCAAAGTTTATTGATGAACCTACTTGTGCTAGTAGTAGCTTCCTGAAGAAATAAATTATTGTATATTGATACTGTAAGTCTGCCAGTATACTGCAACCATGCAATGTAAATCTTATATAGATTTTCCCCACTCTCTTATAAAGTTCTAGGCAGGGCTTAGTACATATATAACCAATATTTTGAATTGGACCCAGAAGCAAACCGGCAACTAGGGCAATTGATGCAACAGTGGTGTTACATGGGCCATTCTTGTGGTTCTAGGAGTCTCTGCAGTGCTGCAATTTCTACTATAGTTAGCTTTCAAATACTCTTCAAGAATAGCCCCATGTAGGACATATTGCAGTTCTAGTGATTCCATCATACCATAAGAAATATCAAAGAAGGAAAAATGCCTTTCTAGTAATCAAACCAAATTTTTACTGAGTATTTCTGATTTATTACTTTCAATAGACCTGTATTTAGTTTTAAATATTTTATTAGTGATTATCAGTAATTCTGCTACGTGCTTCCTTATTCAGTTTGTAATTTAAAATTTACCTTTTCCCCCCTCTAATTGCTGTTTTTGTGCATTGTGGATGACATAATTTTGATATACAATGGGTTTAGCTTTGTTTACCTGCCCAGAGTTGCTTCAAATTCAGTTTGCACCATAAATAGTAGTTATTTTTGAAGATTTTTATCTGTTCTTAATATGGATATGTAGTTGCTAGGTATGCATTTGAAATCACTTTGTGACAATTAGGAACTTTATTTTAGAAATTCAACTGATCTTAACTACCAGAACAATAACTGGCTAGAGAACTTAGGGCTTTTTCCAGTCCAATGAATGTAAGTGATAAAAGTACTACATTGTTGTACAGCAAGGTTGCAATATGCCTGTTTAATTTCAAAAGGTGGTGCTCTAATTTAATTACATTACATTTAATTATATTAACCATAAGAGTGTTAATGTACAAATTAAACAAGGGGGGGCATATTTAAACCCCAAGACATACAAGGAATATACATAGGTTAAGCCATTCACAAGATATTTCACCTAAATTCTCAATTATTTTGATGGTACGTGCTTAAAATAGGATAAAAACCAATTTTAATAATTTGAATTTGACAAAATAATTGCATGTTCATGTATGTTATCTTAGATGAATTTTGCAAAACTATTATGTAACTTTAGTATCTTCAGAGCTTAGTTATAATTTGAAACAACACTTACATCTTTTTTCAAATATAAATTATTATACATTGTTGGCCTTAAAGGAGAGAGGAGAAAATAGGCTTGCATGTTACTTAGACCTCACCTTGGCCATTTCCTTTAGGGGTTGTAGTTCAAAGGTTACCAGGATTCTACTTAAAAACACAATATAGTATGGCATCAGTATAAACTAAATCCACACAGCTTCAAAATAAATACTGATGGCATTTTAGTATTACAACAGTTTGCTTGTGCATGAAACAAAAAGTGGTATATAAGTGGCCTTATATACAATCTTTTTTTAACATGCACCATAACAGCAGATATCTGTGCTATGTTAACAAATGCATTTGAGATCTTCCAGAAAGGTGTATGTACAGTATGTATGTGTGTGTGTGTGTGTGTGTGTACGTAAAATAATAGCTTTTACAATATGTAATCATACAGGGTTGCTGAATAATGCTTGCACTAGTAGAGAGAATATTTTGATGTATTAGTGAAAAACATGGTGCTGAGCCTGAGGTTTTATAGGCTTTATAAAGTATCCTTTAACCCTGACATGTCGCTTGAATGATCCTTCACATTTTCTAAGTGAACATGCCTGAGTAAGCAAGGCTGTGGTTTCACATAACAGGCAGATACATTTTTGAGATCCTCCACTCGTTATATTGTGTGAGGGTCATTCATGTGCCCCATTTGTGAAACTGGGTCAAAACAAAGACTTGAGGGTCACTTCTTCAAGTGCTAAACAATTACCATACTCTAATAGGCCTTGATAGTTGATTTTGTACTATGTTGATGTTTATGGGTTGTACTATAAATTCTACATAGTACATATGTAGAATTAAGATAAGACACTGTTTGAACCAATTTCTAATCCTGCATCTACAATGTCAGGATAATTAACATCTGCTAAATGTTCTGTGTTACAAACCTGGAGTGAAGTACTTTTATTTGTATTATTGTATTATTATTATAGCTCAGTCAGTGTGAATACTATAAGTTCTAGAGATATTATAGAAATGAAATATTTAAAGTAAATGTATGTATATGTTACTTATGCTAAACCATCAGACTTGATAATGTGCCTTAATCATACTGAATTTATAAAATAAGTATTAAAATTATAGTTTATTAATATCTTATACTCATTTTTTGTAATTTAAGAATTTAAAAGTCAAAATAGACTCTCAGTGAAGAGCATGATCATCTAAAGCAGTGTTTTTTAAAGTGTGGTCCTAGTACCCTTGGGGGTACCCCAAGACCTGTTAGATTCCTCAACATCAACATTATTTGCCAGACATTGTGGTAGAAAGTACACCTGAAGAAGCAGTGGAGGGGAAACTTGGCAGCACAAAGCTTCTGCAGATAGAAGATAGAACAATAAGTTTGGAAGGGACCTTGGAGGTCTTCTAGTCCAACCCCTGCCTATGGCAGAAGATCCTATACTATTCCAGACTTTGTTTGGGCTTGATGGGATGGATATACATGATCAAAGAATAACAGAGTAACAGAACAGAATAATGGAGTTGGTAGGGATGCTGAAGGGTCTCTAGTCCAACTTCCACCCAAGCAGGAGACCCTATAATCATTTCAGACAAGTGACTGTCCAATCTCTTCATAAAAACTTCCAGTGATAGAGCACCCACAACTTCTAGAGGCAAGCTGTTTTATTGATTAATTGTTCTCTCTATCAGGAAGTCTCTCCTTAGTTCTATGTTGCTACTCTCATTGATTAGTTTCCATCCACTGCTTCTTGTTCTGTCTTCAGATGATTGTAGGATAGGTTGACTCTCCTCTTCTGTGTGGTAACTTCTCAAATGTTGAAACACTCTTACCATGGCACCTCCAGTCCTTCTTTTCACTAGACTAGACATATCTAATTCCTGCAACCGTTCTTCTTCATATGTTTTAGCCTCCAGCCCCCAATCATCTTTGTTGCTCTTCTCTGCACTCTTTCCGGAGTCTCAACATCTTTTTTATATTGTGGTAACCAAAATTGGATGCAATATTCAAAGTGTGGTCTTACCAAGGCATTATAAAGTGGTATTAACTTCATGTGAACTTGATTCTGTCCCTCTGTTAATTCAGCCCAGGACTGCATTAGAGTTTTTTTGCAGCTAGAGCACACTGCTGGCTCATATTTAAGTGACTGTCCATTAGGACTCCAAGATTCCTCTGACATTTATTGCTATTGAGCTAAGTTCCACCTATTCTATACCTGTGCATTTGATTTTTCTTTTGTATGTGTAAAACCTTACTTTTCTCACCGCTGAATTTCATTTTGTTTGATAGGGCCCAGTGTTCAAGTCTGTCAAGATCTTTTTGGATCTTGAGCCTATCTTCTGGAGTGTTGGCTATTCCTGCCAGCTTGGTGTTATCTACAAATTTGATAAGTTCCTCCTCTAACCCCTCCTCTAAATCATTTTGAACATGTTGAAGAGTATTGGGCCTAAAACAAAACCTTGTGTTACCCCATTTCTTACTTCCCTCCATGTAGTTGTAATTCCATTAAGAACTATATGTTGACTGTAGTTTGTCAGCCAGTTACTGATCAGGTGGTGATAATGTCTATCCACATTTTTCTAATTTAGCAAAAAGTAGGTTATATTTTACTTTGTCAAATGCCTTACTGAAGTCCAAGTGTCAAGCTATGAACCCTACTGCCTTAGGACCACCGCATGCTTTTAGCTTGCCAACAGAGCTGGGAGGGGAACGGGGTAGAAACCTGGATTCACAGGTGTTTTTATCATCATGAGAAAGCTGGAGCTGTGGAAGAGTTGTTTTGGTGAACCAGTTTCTTCTCATAACAATTATTGGGAGATGTATTGGACAATGCGACCTGAACTGTCAGGGAGGAGAGGAGGAGACTCATTCTTTTAATTACTTGCTTCCCACCTTTTCTTCAGAGTTAGCTTTCGCTTTAATCCTACCGCAATGATTCTGCTCAATAAAGATTACATTAGAGGACTTAATGGCTCTGGTGTTTTTCTTAATTGGGCTTTTCAGCCTGAGGTTGACACCAAGTATACTATGTCCAAGGCTTTTTGCTGGTTCACTAATGTAATCATTTTGTAAAAGAATGAAATAAGATTTGCTTGGCATGAACTGTTTTTGACAAATCCATGTTGGGCCTTGTTGTAACTTTGCTTGCTTCCAAGTGTTTGCAGATGTGTTGCTTGATTACCATTTCCAGGATCTTTCCAGGTATTGATGTCAGGCTGATTGGTCTGTGGTCTCCTGGATCTGTTTCCCCCCATTTTTTGAAGATGGGAATCATGTCAGCTGTTTTTCAGTCCTCTGGAAGTTCCCTGGTGCTCCAAGATCTTTGAAAGATATGGTTCAGTGGTTCCGAGACCATGTCTGCTAGCTCCTTCAGAACTCTGGGATGTAATCCATCTGGTCCTGGTGATTTGAATTTGTCTAGAGTGGCCAGGTGTTGTCTTACCATCTTCTTGCCTATTTTAACTTGTATTTCTAGTCTGTCTTTTATGGTTTTATTTTTGGTAGGTTGGGCTATTTTTTTCTTTTGTGTGAAAATGTATGCAAAAATGAAATTAAGGAGCACTGCTTTCTCCTTGCTGCCTGTGACTTCCTTGCCATCTTCTTCCATTAGTAGGACTGGTTTTTTTTCCTTGACTTTTTTCTTGTTTTTTACATGTTGAAAGGAATTTTTTAATTATTATTTTTGACATTTGTAGCAATTTTTAGTTCATTACTTCATCTTTGCAGATTCAGGCTATATATAGTTATTTGCCCCTCTTTCCATTTTTTATACGTATCTTTTTTGTCTTCCAGTTTATCAGAGAGTTCTTTATGCAATCATAATGATTTCCTCTTCGATTTGTTATTTTTCTTTTTCAGTGCTATTGTTTTGGACTGGATTTTTATAATCATATTTTTCAGATTCCCAAGTTTTTTGAGTTGTTTTCCCCTTCAAGATTTTCATCCGTGGAATCTTTCCCAAGCTCTCTCTAAGTTTGTTGAAATCTGATCTTTTAAAGTGTAAGATACTAGTTTGATTTTGTTCTATTGCTTGTGTCTGCATTCTATTGAATTCTAATATAACATGGTCACTCTCCCCAAAGTTCCTACAAATTCAACCCCCTCTATCATTTCTTCTATGTTCTTAAGAATTAGGTCCAGTATGGCAGACCCTCTAGTTCCCTCCTCTAACTTTTGACAAAATTGTCAGATAGGCTATTTAGGAACCTGTTTGATCTCCCACTTGAGTTTGTCTCCTGATCGATGTCAGGTTAGTTACTACTACTGTGGTGTGTTTCCTGTACACATTAGTTGACTACCAAAAAGTTTTATCTATTTCTTCTGCTTGGTTGGGTGGCCTGTAGTATGGCCTACGTTATTCTTTTTTCTTTTTATATTAACCCACATGCACTCAAGGAGGCTTTCATCCTTGATTTTAGGCATTTCTGTAGAGATGTAGTGATTTCTTACATATAATGCAACTCCACCTCTTCTTTTATTGGGTCTGTTTCTTGAACAATTTATATCTTTCCATCAGAAAGATAAGAAAGACAAAAAAGTCTGGATAGTGGACATGGCAGTGCCTGGAGACAGCAGAAGAGAAGAGAAAGAACTGGAGAAGATAACAAAATACAAAGGCCTACAAAGAGAAATAGAATGACTATGGCAAAGGCAAGCAAGGGTAGTACCAATAGTAATAGACTCCTTGGTTGCAATCCCAAAACAACTGGAGCACCACTTGAACACCATTGGCCTTGAAAAATTCGCCATCAGTCAATTGCAAAAGGCGGCCTTACTAGGAACAGCTTCCATCCTGTGACAATATCTGTAACACCATCAAACATCTAGAACTGCCTATCCCAGGACTTTGGTAAGAACTCAATAGGTAGACAAAAATGCCAAATCCAGTCTGAACATCTGGCTGACTGTGCGAACAACAACAACAACAACAACAATAATAATAATGATAATAATAATAATAATAATTGGAAGGGAGATCTTTTAGTCCAACCCCCTGCTGAGGCAGGAAACTATACTATTTCAGACAAAATGGTTGTCCAGTCTCTTCTTAAAAACTTCCAGTGTTGGAGCATTCACAGCTTCTGGAGGCAGGTTCTTCCACTGATTAATTGTTCTAACTGTCAGAAAATTTCTCCTTAGTTCTAGGTTGCTTCTTTCTAATTAGTTTCCATCCGTTGCTTCTTGTCCTGCCTTCAGGTGCTTTGGAGAATAGCTTGACTCCCTCTTCTTTGTGGCAGCCCCTGAGATATTGGAACACTGTTATCATGTCACCCCTCTTCCTTCTCTTCATTAAACTACACATATCCAATTCCAGCAACCATTCTTTATATGTTTTAGTTAGCCTCCAGTCCCCTGATCATCTTTTTTGCTCTTCTCTGTACTCTTTCTAGAGTCTCAATATCTTTTTTACATTGTGGTGACCAAAACTGGATGCAATATTCCAAGTCTTACCTTACCAAAGCATTATAAAGTGGTGTTAACACTTCACCTGATCTTGATTCTATCTCACTGTTAATGCAGTCTAGCACTGTGTTGGCTTTTTTGGCAGCTGCAGCACACTACTGGCTCATATTTAAGTGATTGTCCACTAGGCCTTTGAGATCCATCTCACAGTTACTACTATTGAGTGAAGTACTATATCTATGCATTTGGTTTTTCTTGTCTAAATGTAGAACCTTACTTTTTTCACCATTGAATTTCATTTTGTTAGATAGCACCCAGTGTTCAAGTTAGTCAAGATCCTTCTGAATTTTAAGCCTCTCTTGAGAGTGTTGGCTATTCCTGCCAGCTTGGTGTCATCTGCAAATTTGATGAGTTCCCCATCTATCCCCTCATCCAAATCATTATGAAGATGTTATAGACTTCCTCTGTTCCTGCTCTCCTTCCTGCTCTCTAGTGCAGGGACTGGCAAATCTTAAGTCATCCTCCTTCTGATGGATTCAGCTGTTTAGGTGGTGTTTGTAAATGATCAGGCTCATGTGGTGTCTGGCATTGTCCTTCCTGAAGCTAAATTCCAGAGGCACATTTGGAACAGTTTCATCAGCTTCAGACTCAGAATCTGAGCCTAGAAATCTGGGCCATGGCAGGTGTCCTGACAGCAACTGAGAGCGGGCAACTAAATTTCATTTTTGATGTGTGCCGTTGTGCTCACAGTAAAAAAATGACAATAAAGATAAAGATTATCTTATATATAACTTAAAACACAACACAGCAACAGCAACAGTATAATAATGAAATTAAAAAACTATAGAGAAATAAACTGTTGTTGCCTAGCACTAAGAAAATAAAAGAGAAGGCTCCGGATATATTTTTTTTAATCTCCAGATAATTATTTTTTATCCAAGGTGGTGGTGGTGCTGCTGCAACAAACTATTTTGATTTTGAAATAGCTTCTAGTTTTACTCAGATTCTCAGGACTCAAAGCCAGGAAATGGAGTTTGATCATGGTCTCAGAACCTGTGTTAAATATAACAGAAGAGAGTTTTTTTCATATACTGAGTAACTGGCACTTGACTCAGTAATGATCTAGGAGACTGCAATAACGTACTGGAATAATAAGATTAAAAGTACACAGATCCAACTGGTACCTGACATACTGTATATTTGTACAGCCTTTACAAGGATAGTGTATACAGCAACAATCTGTTTTTTATTTTAATTTGCAATGTGTGTGTCATTTAATTCTGAAAAAGTACTACAGTAATTAGCTTATAAATAACACAGATATGAAATAGTAATTATAACAAAAGAAAAATAACAAAATCCCAAACCCAGTAACAGCAATAAAACATTACATAACATTGCCCAAAGTCTGACCTAAAATCAACTGGTAAGCTTCTGGGATTGATAATAGAACTAAATATGGGTCTTTCATTTCATTCCTTGGCACAACTGTTCAGCATTAGTTATTAATAGTTAATGAGTGAGTTATTGATCACTGAAAGGCTTGGTCAGGCCTTGTATATATATCACTATAAAAATTGATGTGATGGTTCAAGCACTAACAATTCTCTTGTGGATAGACATACAATTTATTATAGACATACTTCAATTGTTGTATCAATTCTTTCATACGCATAGACAAACTTTAGTTTAAACCTTTCAGAACATAAAGTTAGCAAAATATATACATACTATTTTAGAACCTGAGGTATTACATAAAGTTTCATCATAAAAACATTTTATTGTTAGGTGCACTCTTCTTTGAACCTTAAATCATGAGATTATTATACAGCAGGTATTTTTCACAGAACTGCCTTGGCTTTCTTTCCATTAAATCACCAGGGCACAATAAGCATTGATTACCTATGAAAAGTCATTTTATAAATTCAGCCTTTTAGTAGGAGTCACAGAGAAGAGTGATTTAAAAACCTTGCAGTCTATTTGCATGCATTTCTGAAAAAAAATAGGCTTAATTTTCACTTGGAAAAAAAAAGGTTTTTTGCTAGGTTTGTAGTATGAAGGACAAATATGTCGGAGTTATTAATGAATCACATTTTTCTTACAAAGTATGGGACTTAGTGTTGCCAGAATGTAGTTTATTATTATCTCCTGATTATTATATCAGTATATTATAAACTGTAGGGGAAAACAATATTTCATGATTTTACACACACACACACACACACACACACACACACACAATTTTTAAGAATTTTTTTTCATTTCTTGGATTTTAGAAACCTTTTCTTGGTTTGTTTATTATTTAGAAACCCTTTCTTGGTACTCTATCTATCTATCTATCTATCTATCTATCTATCTATCTATCTATCT
>JAKJMR010001125.1:115987-142468 GCA_024449315.1 Daboia siamensis
CTTTCTTCACGGAGCAGAAAGATTGGAGAGGAAAGGATTACAAGATAGAAGTGGAACGATTGAAGAGGAAGGGATTGCAAGCATGCTCAGGACTGTTAGCACTACTACATTACTTTCAATGAATGTTCCCCATTGTGTGCCTGCTTATTCTCTTTTTCTCTAAGGAATGTAAATACAAACATTAATTCCCTTCTTGCTAGTTACCCCAGCACTAGGGTAATTCCACCAGCACACTCTGGGGCTCTAGCCCACTGTGAATACCGAGCTAGTCCTCCAGCAGCAGGCGGAGGAGGGCAGGGGAGGGGAGAGGCATGTTGTCATGCCTCTGTCAGAGCTTGAATCTGCAGAGGAAAATGAGCTGGAGTGGGACCCTATTGGAGGCCGAGGGAGAGGTGTCTGTGGCTTCAGAGGAGTGTGGGGAAGAACAGGCCGAGGCAGGCCAGGGCCCTTCAGGATTGGGACAGGATGAACATGAGAGACAGAGTTCAGGCAATGAGCAAGGGCCACCCCCACCTGATCCTAGAGCACGGAAAGTGGAGAGAAGGAGGGAACAATGCAGGCGGTCTCAACTACTCAGAAGGAGAGTGTCCCACCCCTCTCCACAAGGCACACCTGGAGACTGAGATTTAAGGAGACGCTGTGGAGAGGGGCATTTGTTGGGAATAAATGCTGATTCCTTGGAGTTTTGTGTGTTATTGCTGATCTCTTGTTCTGTGACTTCTGCTTGGAAACCTGGAAACTCTGACTATTGGACCGACTGACAACATTGCTTGAATGTTTAAAGACCTCGGACTGTATTTTGGCTTCTCTTTTGAAACTGCTCAGGCAAGCTTGTATTCACACAGACTCCTTAGGTTTATGATGTATGTGTCATTCCTTGTTATCTCTGTGGCCTTGAGTACATTCCTCTTCTAATCAAACTGTATGTGAAACTACTTGCAGCCAGAGTTGGCTGAAGGGGTATGTGTCTTCTTTTGTTGGAGGCTTGCCAGAAACGTGGAAGCATTTGGGGAAAATTTGGAGCAATTAAAAGAGCTGTTTGAATTGCCAGCTGACTGCATTGCCTCTGTTCCCTGGGTCATCACACATGTGATGCAAACCTGTCACAGCTGTTTTTCCTTGCAGTTGGAGAGCAGGTCACTGCTAGTCATCTCCTTGGCCTGCTTGCAGAACCTGCCCTTCGCCCGTGCAAAGAGCCTGTTCCCCTCGCGCACCTGACACACCTTGGCCCTACCTCGGGCCGCTGCCACCAGCAGCTCGCGCAGGTCCATTAGGCTGCCACCGCCACCCAAAGCGGCAGAACAAAGGAGGCGAAGCGGCCTGCTAGGAAGCTCAAGTAGAGGTGGTAGAGCACGCCCAGCAAGCAAAAGGCCACCCCGAGCAGGGAATGCCATGGCCATGGCCACCCAGTCCCAGCCAGGATTGTGTGCCTCCCCCCATCTTTGTTGGGCTTGCCCAGCCATGGCACCAGCGGGGATCTGGCTTTCCCTGCTCAGGGTGGCCTTTTGCCTGCTGGCCCTGGGCATGCTCTACCACCTATATTCAGGGCTTCCTAGCTGACCTCTTTGCCTACTTCATGCTGGGTGAGCCTGCAGCTCTGGGAAGCAGCCTAAAGATTTGCACGAGTGGCTGGTGGTTGCAGCTGAGGTGCATGAGGGGAATGCGCTCCATCCGTGGGCCAAAGGCAAGACCCGTGAGGTGGCTGAGAAGATGACCAGTGGTGATGTGCTCTCCAGCCAAGAAGAGATGGGATGGAGTAGGCATGCCCAGTGGTCCGCATTATGTTTCCCCCTGACTCTGTGTGCTGCCGGTGCCTGATATTTATAAAATCAAACATTGAAGGACAATGGAGATTATATGTAAATATATTGTTCTTGCTTTCTTTAGAAATATTTAATAATCAGAAAACACTAATGCTTTAAACGGAAGTTTCTTTAAAAAACCTAATTCCTAAGTGCATGCATTAGTCCTTTATGTAAATGAATTATAGTATATCCCCATCTTTTCATAAAGTCCTTAAGACTTTAAACAGTCTAATAAAGCAGATTATAATATAATTGTTAACTGATGAATGAAGTGGCCAGATCTTGGGAAGATAAAGAACCTTTCTTCTGTCTCTCAGAAACATCTGTCTTTGTAGCAAAGAGGAGTGGGGGAAGTATTTACCATCAAAATCTTATCTTTTATCGCAACACCTTTTCTACATAGGGTCCCTGGGTGTTGTGATTCTTCCAGGTGAAGTAGTTCCATCTGGATAGTTAGTTATACTGCCACTTTCTGTTCTTGAATAGGGGAATAATTATCCTCACCTAGAATCAGGTTGGAACTAACCACAAATCCTATTTCTCTAGAATAAGCTTTTCAGTAAATGACTTTATTTTCTCCCTTTTTATCAAGACAGCCAGACCATTGGCTTTGGAGTCTGTGGTGCTTGATTATAAACCCAACATTGGAGTAATCAAGAAACCAATTATTTTTAAGACAACAAAAGCAACAAAGTAAAGATTGGAGAAAATAGTGCAACTGTTACAGTTTATATGACACTGAAAAATGCAGACCAAAGCTAGAGCTAAATACTCTGTAAACAATTTGAATAACAGTCAACAAGACAAAAATTTAGAACAGATTTAAAATACTCAAAATCAATCAAACAGCTCCAAATACAAATAAGGGAATCCTCACAGTACTAAAGCATGAGAGCAGGATGGTGGTGAGGTAGGATCTGTTGTTAGCTGATCAGCTACCTACACTGTGATGGTCCCCCATTGGAGCCCCAAGCCAACTGGCAGAGCCAGATCTTCAGGTTCTTACAGAAGGTCGAGGGGGTTGGAACCAACCTCACTCTGTGTGGCAAGATGTTCCAGAAGGCAGATGTAACAGCAGAAAAAGCTCTCCTTCTGGACCCCACCAGCTGGAATACTCGGGACAGGACCTGAACTTGCCTCCTCTCCTGGCACAGGTGGGATGGGCCAACCCAAGTGAGATGAGATGGTCCCTCAAATAGCCTGGACCCATGCCATATTACAGGTAGTCCTCAACTTACGAACACAATCTAACAAGGCAGTTGTTAAGTAATTTTTCCCCATGAATCATGTGATTGTTAATAAAATCTGGCTTCCCCCATTGACTTTGCTTGTCGGAAGCCGGCTGGGAAGGTTACAAATGATGATTACATGACCCTTGGACAGTGTAATAGTCATAAATGCATGCCAATTGCCAAGCGTCTGGATTTTAACCAGATGGGGACGATGCAATTGTCATAAGTGTGAAAACTGATCATAAGTCACTTTCAGTGCCATTGTAACTGTAAATGGTCATTGAATGAATGGTTGGGTGTGGTTGTGCACTAACTATATATTGTTATACAAAGTAAGAGATGTTTTATGCTATTTCTCAAAAACTATTCTAATTTGCAATCATTTCAATTTTAAAATATTTCTTGTTAATAGAATAAATATTTCTATTAAATATATTTAATAGAAAAATATATATGATATTTATTAAAATATTTAAATCTGTTTTAATAGAACAAAGTATATAGAATGAGTTCTTGCACAGCAAAATAATTTCAAGAGACATGGTAAAATAATATGGTATTTCAATTTTTTGTTATAGTGGCTAAAAGACAGTATATGTGAGCAAGTTTTACTGGCTTTTATGTTACTATTCCTACAAGATTTGTAGGAATCTGAAGTAAATCCGCCTGATTTCCATTGCTGCTGCCACTTTGTCTCCTCTATGGGATTACTGAACTCAGTATCCTAAACTTCCTTTAATCCAGGGGTGTCAAACTCAATTACATTGAGGGCCGCATCAGCATTGCAGTTGCCCTCAGGGGGCCGGGTGGGTATGGCCAGGGTGGGCGTGGCCTACTGGGTGGGTGTGGCTAGAGTGGGTATGGCCTACTGGGCAGGCGTGGCCAGCTCTACATCGTTCACATCAAGGGTGCCTATGGGGGCCTGGGCAGGAGTGGGACAGATCTGAGTGTCTCTGGCAGAAGGAGGGTCTCTGGGCCAGGGCCAAGGCAGTGGGGGCCCATTCTCTCACTGTTTCCAGGATGGCTTCGCGGGCCACATGAAACCACTTTGAGGGCCAGATCTGGCCCCCGGGCCTTGTGTTTGACATGTCTGCTTTAATCCATATGGTGTTCTCCTATTTCTAACTGTAGTAATAACTTATAAATTTTTAAAATTGTTCCTTTTGTTGTCCTAAATTATGGAATATTATATTCTCAAAATTTGTGTAAGTGCACATTGCTGAAATTTAATATTTCTATCGCCCAAAAGAGATTGAAGTTGATATCAGAAAAGCTTATCACCTGTTTGTTGCTCTATATGATCTTTATCGAGAGGTTTACCATTGCTATAAAGTCTTTTAGTCTGTAGAGATTATATACTTTCAAAGATTTCATTTTAAGCAAATCATAATCATTATATCAAAGGAGTTCAAAGAGAATGTCCCTTATCAAAGCAGGGTATTTATTCTTTCAAATTTGAAGGCTTGCTTTAATAAATACATTTTTAATCTGTTTTATTCTAGAAAAATGTTTTGGATGAAAATGCCACTGATTTATAAATTTGTCTAATATCATTTCACTTTGAATCCATTGTTTGGAAGTATCTTCCATAGTAAATGGAATTATATATATGAGTCATGGGGCAAGGCAGAGAACCCAAAATTATAAGGAAATTTAAAACAGAATGGATAACAAAGTATAAATTAAGTGTTTTGGAAAATCCAGATCAAAGTCCAAGCCTAAACCTATAGAAATACTATAGCATGACCTGAACTTAGTAGCTGTGATGACTCCTGCAAACGCTTGCCCACATACCTCTCTAGATGTCAGCTCGGGGGAGGATAAACCAGTTCTTGGCACATCAGGACCTGAGTTGATTGATGGCTTCGAGCAACCACCTGTGAGGGATTTGGCTGAGGCTTCAGCCGATCAGTGAGGAGGAGGAGGAGGAAGTGCCTTCTCCACCTGATCCAAGAACATGTAGGACAGAGAAAAGGCAGGAGCAGAGAAAGTCATCCAGACTACTCAGAAGGAGAAAGCCTCGCCCTTCTTAATGGGCTGCACTAGAAGCTGGTTATTTAGCACAGCAGACAGATGGAGGAGATGCTGGGAACAACATGTTTGTTTCCTAGCTGTGTGCTTTCTGGTCATTGTGATTCCTGCTTCGCTTTGGATTGACATCCTGCCTTGACTTGGATTGTGCCTTGGAAACTCTGGCCTTTTCTTATCTCGTGAATTCTCTTGTGTTGTGGATTTAAATTTGTCTGGTGGATTTATTTTGATTGAGAAATTTTCAAGTGCCATGTGGACTCTGGTCAGTGCTCTGTGGACTAGCATTGGTCTGCTCATGGCTGGATTTAACTGGGACAGTTCTGGGTTTGAAGAGAATTATTAGGGAATATTAATAAACTCACTAAACCACCGTTATGTGTGTGTGAGGGTGAGCGGGACAGTACAGTGGCTCAAATTTTACTGACTTGAAGTAGTTAGCTATCGAAAAATATAGCAATGTGAAAAATTAATAACCAGTGTGAAAACCTAATAAGTATATGCTTGGTTGCAATTGTTACAGCTAAAAGTACTACAATTAGTTACTGAATATAAGAGAAGCTTTTTTTGACCTGTGGATGAATTCATTTATGGAATAGATGAAAGTAGCACCAAATTGAGGTTGATTTATTCAAACTCTCTCTGTATATCATTGTCCCATATGAGTCTTTTGCTAAAATTCAGCGGCAAAGATACATAAAATTAATAGCATTTAAAAGGGGGCAGTTTTTCACAGAAATATACATACTGAATATTTCAGTGAGTGTCCATGAAAAATAAATTATTAAATAATTAAATTTGTAGATTCATTTGAGTAAACAAGATAGAATATTAAAATATGAATCAAAGTCAGAATTGAATAGATTATAATTTATTTTCCATCAGAACCTTGTAATAAATTTAAATTGAGAAAGTTTCCTAGGAATTTTTTTTTTAAAAAAACCAGTCTCCATGCTGTTTAAAACTGTGAAGCTTAAATTATTAGAGCTAGAACCATTAGAGCTTAAACAATGCAATTATTACATAATTATTACTAGAACAAGATAGTATTATCTGACTTTTTCTAGTTTAAAGAAAATCAAAGCACCAAACCAATATGTTAAAATGAGATAAGTAATAGATATTGCTGCTATGCCTACAAAACTAAGTTCTTACATTTTACATCACCGCTATAATTTTAAATAAGGAAAGGAAAGGTTCAACACAGTTTGAAAAATGAAAAAATGCCATTAATAATTGGGAGCCAAATAAAACACAGTTATCTGAACCATAGAATATAATCATCCAAGTTATAGAATTTTGAGGAATTCATAGCAAAAAGTGATAAACGGGTTTTAGCATTAAGAGAAATGATAACAATTTGTCAGATTTTTTTTTTAAAAAAAGTCACCTCCTGGTACATTCAAAATAATTATTCTGGCTTTATAGTAAATAAATGAGTTAAATAACTGTTTTAATAAATAATTATTTTATTTACTTTTAAATAGACAATACCAAAGAAATGAAATATTTACAAATCTTTTGCTTTATTAAAAACCTTATTTTACGCAGAATTTCAAAATGTATGCATCATTCAAACATATTTTATTTAACCTAATCTTTTCCATGGTCCTTGAATGATGAAAAATACCTGTGTATCTTCTTTCTTCCTGGTGAGAGCAATATATCAATGCTTTTTCCTCTACAATAATCTTTAAAGGTTGCATCCCAGAATAAGAAATGTTTGTGTGTTATTATCCTAGTTTTTCTTTGATTCTGGACTATATTTGTCTGTTTGGTTATGCTTCATCCTCTGTTAAAAAATGATCTTCCCCAAATTAGCAAATTTAAAACTGTGTTTAGCTGAGTTGTCTAGCAAATCGTTCTAGGCTAGAGGAAAAAAAAAGACTTATAATGGCTTTTAAAGAAACCATTGAGACCCGTGATAAGCTGGTGTGATGGTGGTGTACTCAATTGGCATGAATACCTTAGTTTTAGATGGGTCAGCTTTAGGGGTCAAGTTGTGAAGAGAAAAGGCATCACACACACTTCATCAACACTGTGGAATGAGAGGCCAGTGCATTTACTGAGCAATAGATTTCCAGTGAGCATATAAACTAATTGGTGGATGAACATGCCCCAGGAGCAATGATTTTAAGGTCATGGCAGGCTCAGTGAATTGTGCTGACTTACACTTGTGCCTCACTGATAGCTGATCTTACCAATGAGCAGTTTAGAGGCATTCAAGCCTGAATGTTCTTCCATGCGCCTTGAATGGCATGTCAGTGGTCACTGTTTCTGACATCTTTTATATTTGTCCAGTCAGCTCTAAATCTTTAGCTTGGGCTCTAGCATATTCAGAAAAGAAAAGAGTGAAGCAATTATTTTCAGTCATTGAGTTCTGAAGTTCTTTGTGTTAATTATTCCAAATAGAGCTAGTTCATCAACAAACTAGAAACGTTAAAATGAAGAAAAGGAGAAATTAAATGTATACATGTTAATAATAAATAGTATTCTAATTGTAGGTTTGCTTTCCTCTTATTTAAATTTCATGCTAAAAGGAACCTCAGTTTTGAGGATGATTTGAATATACTGTAAAGCTATGTAGAAATAGATTAGTTAGCATTCTGTCTGGCCTATGCTTTACATAACTATCCATTGCACTTGTATATGCAGACTTAACACAGATTCTTTTGTATTGAAGCTGTTTATATAGATCAGAAATATACTGAACCCATGCCCTCTCATTATTAAGATATTTGGGGGTATATCAGGTTTCAACTGGGTATATAAAAGCATATATATTTATATACACTATGTTGCTTAATCCAGATCATTTCATCTGGAAATATTAAGTGTTACTATCACAGAACCTGGCAATCAAGATAAAATCTTTTTGGGATGAGTTGTACTCCAAAAGAATATCTTTGTAAATTGGAAATGCTTCTTGACCCCCACATATCTCTGTCCTCAGAGATAACTAAAATTATATTGAAAATTGTAAGGAAATGTCCAGAAATTTTGTGAATATTTTCCACTAAAAGTAAACCAGGATATTGTTGCACTTCATAAATTATTTTCTTATTATTTGTTTGTGTAATACCAGCAACTGATTTAACAAATGATAAGTTCATTATTTTAGTAGAAGAAAATTAAAAATCTAATTTAAACCAGTGGATCTTGACTCTTAGTGACCATAAAGACAATTCATCTCATATGAATCATCAGTCATTTTATTTTGTCTATCCTTCCATCATTGTGTTAAAATACAGGAACGGTTTATCATTTCAACAATATAAAACCATATTTTTGCCATTGTTACTGGAGTGAACATCTGCTTCCAGCATCTTTATATAGCTGCTATATGATAAAGGTATTTGCTTGCTTTAGCTGGGCAGCTGGGATGACCTTCATGTTTTAAATGGTTATTTGGGGCAAAAAATAAGAATAAAACAGTGATTGATCAAACTTGTTTTAATCCTGAATTTCCCATTACATTCAAACCTATGACTATCACTCAGTTAATATCAGTTTTCAGATAGTTCTAACTTTATTTTTCCAAACAAGTAATGATTAACATAAAATAGTTTAAAAAACACAATTATTTGTCTGAACATTGAATGTTCTTGAATTCATGGCCAGACAGAAGATGATGGACATCTGAGATTCACTATTGCTCATTTTTGCCATGCACAAATAAGATTTTGTATAGTCTTTGAACCTAACTATTTGATTAAAATTCTAATAAGAACATAATCACTCTTTTTTAAAAAATAACATGTAACCACAGAAAATAAGATAAATTTATGGTTGGCATTTACTTCTGTTCTACATACAAGGGCACTATATAGAGGTTAAGGATTCTTTTTGAAGGAAGTATTTTCCTCTATATGTTGTGTCATGGAAATTGTGATTGTGTATAGAGTGTATGAAGATTACTTATGATTTGTCAGATCCATCATGGGGTGGGTATGATTTTTACTGTGGGATTAAATGTTCAAAATAGCTGAGCTTTTTGAAAGATAGTTCTTGACTTTCAGTTAATATTCTCAAGATATATGTGTAAATTACTTCTTTATACTACAGTGTTAAAAGTTTCTCTATCCACTTGGTGCTGTGACTAACACACCTTATACAATTTATCATCCCATCTTCTTATTCTATCAAAGCAGCACATAGACTGCTAATCCATCAGAAATCCCTGTCGTTATCAGATACTCATGAATGCTTATGCTCTAGGGCACAAAGATCATTTTATTTTTATAGACTGCAGGCTATTGGGAGGAAAATGCTTTTTCTATTTTCAGATATTCTCCTGGTTTCATAGAAGTTGCATCAGTCTTTTTTTCTTCTGTGTTTCCTTTTATGGAAAACAAAAACATTCTTTTTTTCAAAAAAGAGGACTATGTCCTTGCAGTTGTGTATTCTGGTATTTTTTCAGTGTAATCTCTACCTGTCTCTTCCCCTTTTGTACTTTATGTAGAAGCAATGTAGTTCAATTTCATTAATAGATAGTACAAGAAAATGTATTTCCCTATCTTTTCCTTTTTATATTAATTTTATTCAAATTTATAATTTAAAAATTAAGAAATATAAACTAAAAACACAATAAAAAGGAAAAATAGTGCAGAAGATAAGATAAAACAAGATAAGACAAGATAAGATAAGACAAGATAAGATAAGATAAGACAAGATAAGATAACCTTTATTGTCATTTTTTTTTATTGTGGGCACAATGGCACACATCAAAAATGAAATCTAGTTGCCCGCTCTCAAAGTGGAACACATACATGACACACAACTAACCATACTATATACACATATGTATAGACCCACACCCCTACATATACATAACAAATAAGTATTAAATATTAAATACTGTCCATTTTAAATATATAACGGAAGGAGGAAGCTTGAGAGTTCACACGGTTAATGCTGTATGGAATGAAACTATGGCTGAATCTGGATGTTCTACTGCGGATACCATGAAGCCTCCTCCCAGAAGGTAACAAGGAAAATAGGTTGTGAAGAGGATGTGTAGTGTCCCAGATAATCTTACGGACCCTTCTCAAGCAATGCTTCTGTGCTATGTCCTGGATGGAGGGGAGGGAACTGCCAATGATCTTTTTGGCCATCCTCACCACTCTCTGCACCGCCTTCCTGTCTGAACCAGTGATGCTTCCAAACCAGACTTTGATGCTGTATGACAGGATGCTCTCGATTGTTCCCCTGTAGAAAGTGGTCAGGACAGGGGAAGGCAGATGTGCTTTTCTCATGTGACGCAGAAAATGCAGGTGTTGCTGTACCCGCTTCACCACTTTCTCACTGTTGAGTGACCAAGCCAGCCTACTCGTTAGCTACACACCTAGGAATTTGTTGCTGGTAATCATCTCCACAGGTGAATCAGAGAAGTGTACAGAGAAGTGTGGCTGTGCCTGCCTTTTCTGAAATCAACAATGATCTCTTTGGTTTTTCTGATATTTAAAACTAGGCTGTTTTACTTACACCAGTTCACCAACCCCTCAACCTTGTGGTAAGCTTCCACCTTGTCATCATGAATAAGGCCCACTACTGTTGTATCATCTGCGAACTTCTTAATATGGTTGGTGGCAAACCTAGCACAACAGTCATGGGTCAACAGGGTGAACAGCAGCAGTCATAGGATGCAGCCCTGAGGAGAACCTGTGCTCAAGAAAATGGTATTAGAGGTATTTGTTCCAACTTGCACATATTGGGGTCTGTTGGTAAGAAAATCACGAATCTAGTTGCACAAAGGAGTGTTTAAGCCTAGAAGGCCCAGTTTCCCTACTAGATGCTGGGGAATGATTGTGTTAAATGCTGAACTGAAGTCGACAAACAATAAACGCATGTAAGTATTTCTTTCCTCTAAGTGCTTCAAGCTCAGATGGAGAACGGAAGAAATAGCATCCTCCATAGAGCGATTTGGTCGGTAGGCAAACTGAAGCAGGTTAAATGCTGGCAGGAGGCTGGATACAATAATGTATTTTAACAGCTTCTCAAAGCATTTCATAATGGTGGATGTCAGTGCAACCAGACGGTAATCATTGAGGTGTATAATTGTGGACTTTTTTGGCATTGGCAAGATGATGGACGTCTTAAAGAGTGATTGGACCACTACCTGCTGCAATGAGAGATTGAAAATATCTGTGAGCACACAAGCCAGCTCATTTGCGCATTCCCTAAGGACACGTCCAGGGATGTTATCTGGGCCTGCTGCTTTCCAAATGTTAACTTAATCATAATCATAATCATAATCATAATAGTAAAGTTGGAAGGCACCTTGGAGGTCATCTAGTCCAACCCCCTGCTCAGGTAGGAAACCATATACCATTTCAGACAAATGGTTGTCCAATCTCTTCTTAAAAACTTCCAGTGTTGGAGCATTCACAGCTTCTGGAGGCAGGTTGTTCCACTGGTTAATTATTCTAACTGTCAGGAAGTTTCTCCTTAGTTCTAGGTTGCTTCTCTCCTTGATTAGTTTCCATCCGTTGCTTCTTGTCCTGCCTTCGGGCGCTTTGGAGAATAGCTTGACTCCCTCTTCTTTGTGGCAGCCCCTAAGATATTGGAACATTGCTATCATGTCACCCCTAGTCCTTCTCTTCATTAAACTAGACATACCCAATTCCAGCAGCCGTTCCTTATATGTTTTAGCCTCCAGTCCCCTAATCATCTTTGCTGCTCTTCTCTGTACTCTTTCTAGAGTCTCGACATCTTTTTTACATCGTGGTAACCAAAACTGGATGCAGTATTCCAAGTGTGGCCTTACCAAGGCATTGTAAAGTGGTATTAATACTTCACGTGATCTTGATTCTATCCCTCTGTTAATACAGCCTAGCACTGTGTTGGCTTTTTTGGCAGCTGCAGCACACTGCTGGCTCATATTTAAGTGATTGTCCACTAGGACTCCGAGATCCCTCTCACAGTTACTACTATTGAGCAAGGTACCCCCTATACTATACCAATACATTTGGTTTTTCTTGCCTAAATGTAGAACCTTACTTTTTTCACAATTGAATTTCATTTTGTTAGATAGCACCCAGTGTTCAAGTCTGTCTAGATCCTCCTATATCTTAAGCCTGTCTTCTGGAGTGTTGGCTTTTCTTGTCAGCTTGGCATCATCTGCAAATTTGATGAGTTCCCCATCTATCCCTTCATCCAAATCATTGATAAAGATGTTGAAGAGCACTGGGCCCAGAACAGAACCCTGGGGCACCCCACTACACACTTCCCTCCATGTAGATTCAGTTCCATTGAGGAACACATGCTGAATACGACTGGTCAGCCAGCTATGAATCCATCTGGTGGTGGTGCTGTCTAACCCACATTTTTCTATCTTATCAAGTAGTAGGTTATGATCTACTTTATCAAATGCCTTACTGAAGTCCAGTAAATTATATCCACAGCATTCCTCTGGTCCACTAATTTTGTCACTTGGTCAAAGAATGCAATAAGATTTGACTGGCATGATCTGTTTTTGACAAACCCATGTTGGCTTCTAGTAATGATTTTGTTTGCCTCTAGATGCTTGCTGATTCGTTGTTTGATTATCTTTTCCAGAATCTTCCCAGGTATTGAGGTCAGGCTGATAGGTCTGTAATTTCCTGGATCCATTTTTTCCCCCTTTTTTGAAGATGAGAACTACATCAGCTCTTTTCCAGTCCTCTGGTAGTACCCCAGTGCTCTAGGATCTTTGAAAAATATAGTTCAGTGGTTCTGAGATCACACCCGCCAGTTCCTTGAGAACCTTGGGGTGTAGGCCATGTGGCCCTGGTGATTTTTTTAATACAAGTTTTATTGATTTTTAATATTTACATACACATATATTTGTGACACTATATAGTGGTTGGGTAATTAAAATAAGAAATAACCATTTGTAAATATTTCAGGTTTCATCAACAGAGATGCCCTCTGTAATTCCCTTAGTGGTTACATAGTCGAAATAAGCAATTTAGTACATTTCTAGTTATAACTACGTCAATCAACAAAATTCAAAATATATTTTCACTAATACATATCAATATCCTGTTTTTAACTTTTATCTAATTGCAATATAGTATTCTTGCATAGCCTATAGTATATAAAAAGAAAAAAGCTTAATTTTGGTTGACCCACATTTCCCTATTTCAATCTTGTCTACAAAACTTATATTGTTCATTACAAAACATTCATATGTTTTACCATTAAAGTCTAATTTTCAACACAGCAAATCACCAGTTATTTGACATATATTTTTTGCTTTAACCATTCAACAATTATTAAAATGCTATCTTTTATATATAAAATTCTAGATTCTATACTATAGTTCAAAGATAGGCACTGAATATTCTATCAGGCATCTTAACCATACATCAATTATTAAAATATTATCTTTTGATATGTCATTCTAAATTCTATAATGTAGTTCAGAGTTATATTTCCTTTACAAATCTAAAAGCTAAAAATAAAATCAGTGATATTTCTTTAGAGATTCCCCTTAATCCATAGAGAAGTATTTTTATAGTCTATCTTTAGGGATCCCAAAAGAAAATTGAGTTCAGTCTTTTAAATCTAACTCTTGCCTTCCTTTTGTGCCAATCATGTTTCTTGCAAAACTGACATTTGGATACACTCTCTAAACTCAAATAAGGAGTATAGGAAGAAAGGAAGATACATTTGAGAATTTAAAGATATCAAGACCATCTGGGCCTGGTGATTTGAACTCGTCTAGGCTGGACAGGTGCTCGCTTACCATTTTCTGGCCTATCTTAACTTGTGTTTTTATTCTGTTTTTTATGGCACTATTTTTGATAGGTTGGTCTGTTTTTTCCCTTTGTGTAAAGACAGATGCAAAAAATGAGTTAAAGAGTTCTGCTTTCTCCCTGTTGCTTGTCACCTTCTTGCCACTTTCCCCCACTAATGGACCAATCATTTCCTTCACTTTTTTCTTGTTTTTTACATGTTGAAAGAAGCTGCTTTTTTTTTTTTTTTTTGACTTTGGTCGCAAGCCTTAGTTCATTTTGAGCCTTAGCTTTGCTCACTTCGTCTTTACAGGCTCGGGCTATTTGCTGATATTCTGACTCCCTCTTTCCACTTTCTATAGTTGTCCTTTTTATCTTTCAATTTATCAGTGTGTTCTTTATGCAACCATGGTGGTTTCTTTTGAGAGCTGTTATTTTTCCTCTTTGTTGGTATTGTGCTAGACTGAGCTTTTATTATCTCACTTTTCAAAATTTCCCAAGCTTCTTGAATTGTTTTCCCTTGAGGATTCTCATCCATGGAATCCTTCCCAAGCTCTCTCTAAGTTTATTGAAATTAGCTCTCTTAAGGTCCAAGACTCTAATTTGACTGTATTCTATATTGTGCTTCCAGAATGTTGAATTCCAATATTGCGTGATCACTTCCCCCCAAGGTTCCTGTGACTTCAACACCTTCTATTATTTCATCTCCGTTAGTGAGAATTAAATCCAAAATGGCTAATCCCCTAGTTCCCTTTTCTACTTTTTGGGTGACAAAGTTATCTGCAAGGTTTGTCAGGAATCTGTTAGATCTTCCACTTGGTGCAGAGTTTGTCTCCCAGTTGAAGTCAGGGTAGTTAAAGTCCCCCATTACTATTGTGATGTGCTTCCTACATACCTTAGTTAGCTGACTAGCAAAAAGTTCATCTATTTCTTCTGTTAGGTTGGGTGGCCTATAGTATACACCTATGGCAATATCATTTTTTCTCCCTTTTATATTGGCCCAAGTGCATTCAAGTTTACATTTTCATCATTGTTGTGCTCTATTTCTGTAGAGATGTAGTTATTTCTTATATAGAGAACAACTCCACCTCCTCTTTTATTTGGTCTGTTTCTTTTGAATAATTTAAATCCCTCTAGCTGTGTGTTCCATTTGTGGGTTTCATCCCACCATGTTTCCGTAATGGCGACAATATCATATCTGCTCTCATTAACCTGAATTTCTAGTTGACCCTGTTTATTGCTCATACTCTGTGCATTGGTGTACAGACATTTGACTCCTTTATGATTAACCCTGTGTTTACTTTCTACATGACCTGTGTGGTACCTGAGTTCCCCTATTGTCTTACCACCTATTTGGTTAGTGCACTTTGTGTGGCACTCGCTATTAGCAGCTTGATTTTGCTTGACAGCAAGGTTGATATTCTTGTCCACACACACACATCTATGTTACATGCACTGATAGCCATATAGTTTTTATATTGCCGGGGACAGGGATGTTCTATCTCAATTAACTCACTGTCCCTGCTGTTTAGTTTAAATATTCCTCCAGAAAGTCTGTGAATTTATAGCCGAGCTTTCTGCAGTGTCTTTCTACAGTGTCTTCTGAACAGAGGTAACATCAAAGCTTAGCACTTGCTCGTCAGGATAGGGCACAGCTTTCCTAGCAGAAGTGCTATTTGATGCCTCAAATCTTCCAAAAAATGTATTCAATTTGTTTAGGAAGTCTGTGTCATCTTGCATCTCAGTGGAGTCACCCTGTAATCCGTAATGGCCTGGAACCCTTGCCACATTCGCCTGGTGTTTGTTAGGTTCTGAAAAAAGTTCTGAATTTTCTGGCAATGGGCTTGCTTTGCAGCTTTTATGGCACTTTTCAGATTTGCTCTGGCTGTTCTAAGTGCCAGCATGTCACCAGATTTAAAAGCATCTTGTGGACCTCATAAGTCAGCCATGGTTTTTCATTTGCCCTCACAACAATGCTTTTCAGGATACAGACATCTACTATGCACTTTTGGATATATGCAGACAGTCTGGTGGCATACTCCTCAACATTTGTATGTTGGTTATCAGTAGCTGCTTCCTTAAACATGCCCCAATCTGTGCACTCAAAGCAGTCTTGTAATGCTTCTATAGCTTCCTCTGTCCAAACCCTCACCTGCTTTACCTTAGGTTTCACTCTGACTAATAAAGGTTTATATGCTGGAATAAGCAGCTCTGAGAAATGATCAAAAGAGCCCAGATGAGGGTGGGGGATAGCTTTGAAAGCCTTCTTGATGTTGGAATAAGCAAGATCCAATGTATTGTCCCCTCTGGTTGCAAAGTCCACATATTGACGGAAATGTGGCAGGGTAGCTTTCAAATCCACTTGGTTAAAGTCACCCACTGCAATAAATGCGCCCTCTTGGTGAGTAGTTTGTAAGTCACTGATGATATGACAGAGAGCCTTCAGGGCCTCTTCTCTGTTCACATCAGGGGGGATATACACAGCTGTGATAATGGTAACAGAGAATTCTCTAGGCAGGTAGAAGGGTCTGCAATTGATGGTCAGAAGCTCCACATCTGGGGAGCACAGACTTGAAACCACCTTGGCATTATTATACCATCTGTCATTTAAATAAAAACAGACACCCCCTTCCTGGGATTTGCCAGTAAGAGTAAAACTCCTGTCCAGCCGAAATGTTGAAAATCCCATCAAGCTAACAGCACTATCTGGGACAGAGAGCTTTAACCAAGTTTCTGTTGCAATGATAACACAGCAATTTCTCACCTCCTGGTTAGTTGTTAAATCCAGCGTTAAGTAATCCATTTTTGGTTCCAAGGAGTGAGCATTTGCAAAAAAAAAATAATAATCAATGGAAGAGACATTCTGTAAGGTCTAGGCCTCCGCGTTTGCCATGCTTCCTCTTACGGACACACCTCCTTTTTTTTCTTCCGAAGATGGTCAGCAACTGAGGGAAACTTCCCAGCTGCAATGGCTGCTCCTCCACTCTGCCCCTGTGGCCCAAAATGCTGCTTTCACTGCTCAAAACACTGAGCACGCTGCCATCCCCACCTCCAGCAATTTCCTTTCTTCCTCCCCGCTCCTCCAGACATTGCAGCTGATCTCTCACCCTCTGTGTCAGCAGCCGGCATCTGATTTTATTCTCCAAAGTAATCTGAGGCCATGCAGACTCTCCTGAACAGTTTTCTCCACCGGACCTTTCACGCTGAATTTCTCATCTCCAGTATGGACTGACGTTCGTATGAAAGTTTAGCAGCCCAACTCTGCTTAGTTGTCCTTATTTCCAAAAAGTGGTTCAATCTGGATCGTTCATTTCCCTCCCCAACCCCCACACTTTTGAGAGCTGAAGCAGCCACAGTCAAGCAAGGCACCACTATGTTAAGTTGGTTGTTAAGTGTGAAAAAAATATATGAAAAAATAGAAATGAAAAAATTGGAAGAAAACCAGAAAAGAAGGGGGGAAAAGAAGAAAAAGAAACTCAGTGCTGTAAAACTTGCTGATCCAAAGGTTCCTAATAGCTGAAAAACAATTAACAAGCAATATCCAAAAGTGATTAAAAAGTATGCAAACCCAATGTCTTAAAGTCATTAATGTGGACTGAGCAAAATTGTCTATTCCCTTATCTTACAGAGATTTAAGCCTGCTGGTGATTGCTCTTAAGTGGCCTCCTCATGAGTAACAACTCTATGAAACACTTGTGAACAATCTCAAGTCCTCTCCTTATTTGGAGAACTATGAAGAGCTGGTCTGCTCACTAGCTCATCATTCTGCCAAAGTTGTTGGCTCTTCTCAGTTCGCCATTTCTTAGCCAGACGTCAGATAGAAAACTTCTGCGTATTTCCCTGTCTTTGCTAATGCTTTTTTCAGTGTATTTTTATGGTATTGGTATCAGTGGTGTATAAGAAGTCTGAGCACATATTAATGCTTCCTTCAGGAATAAAAGTTGCATAAACTTTGTGGAAATTAAAAGGTCTCTCATCTGCCCTCCCTTCCTAGCATCTCACTGATTCCATCAAAGAACAATTCTCTCAGATAAGGAAAACGCTAGATCCCCTCATAATAAATCCACACATATGGAGGATTCCACATATTTGAGGGCAAGGGTGATCTTCCTTTCTGGATTTTACATGTACCTCAGAGACAAAGCCCAGGGTACCTCAATCTGCACAGGAAGGACACACTAAAAACAGCATGTACACAAACCATACCCTTAAGATAAAACCAAGTCTCTGGACCCAAATTTCTCTGTAGTCTACCCCTCAAAACAAATTGTTCTTGGGAATAAATGGATCTCCTTTCTCACAGGTCTGGATTTTTTTTATTTGTTCTTGTCACTCTGGTTCGTGGAACCCCCAAATTCTTCTTCTAACAATTTAATCACAACTACTTCTCTGGGCATCTTGCATTGTGTCAGGTTCAACTGTTAAGTTAACAGATCAAAGAATATATTGGATATCATGTCTTGCTATAAAAGTTGTCAGAAAAATACATCTGATTGTGAATTTCTTTGCTGCTTTTACAGTAATTACATTACTGCCTTGTTTATAGGTTTAGAAGACTTGGTGTATCATATTTTTCCCCAAACCCAGTTATTGAAATTTATTTATATATATCTCATTCAACCATTTTGCCATTATATGTTTATTTTGTTCTTCTAAGATTAGTTCAGTGTAGTTTATATGAATTACACAATAATTGTATTATTGTGGAAGCCTCCTTAAAGAAGCAATTCTATGAGTTACTCCTTGACTTATGACTACAATTGGAACAGAATTTTCATTGCTAAATAATGCAGCTCTTAAGTGAGTCACATCTTTCTGCCAAGTTTTTTGTCATTAAACAAACTGCATTGTTAAGTAAATCCAGCTTCCTTATTGACTACATTTATCAGAACCCCGGGAAGATCTCTGCGACACTGAACGCCAATTGCCAAGTGTCCAAATTTTGACCAGGAAATGCTGCAAGGGTTGTAAGTGTGGGGATTGTTCATAAATCACTTTTTTCAGTGCCATCATGACTTCACATAATCATTAAACAAATAGCTGTAAGTCAAGGATTACCTATAACATTTTATACTGGAACAAATCCTACTGAATTCCAAAAGAATTTCTTCTCTATAAATCTCATAAAATATCAGAAGTCACATGATTCTAAGTATGTGCATGTTAAAGTAAGCTTCATCACCTGCATATTAGAACTGAAGTAAAATGTTGGTGTAATTGCACGGATGTACTGTATTTTATAAGAATTTGCATACTTTGAAGGCAAAGTGATAAACACAGAAAATGTAATTAATTTTATATTAATTTGTTAAGTGTTGTGTGCCAGTAAATATATAGGTAAGAATTTTTTTCTTTAGAATGAATGAGCACTTCAAGGAGTACTTGTGAAAGAATTCTAGTCCCATAGGAATGAAGATACTGCACAATATATATGATTCTTCCACAGACAGCATATTTCTGAGAGCCAATATATGTATTTACTGCTCCAAGGGCATCTAGACAATACAACTACTTCACTGTAGATCTCATTTTAAACTACATCATTATAATTCAAGTTGTTGATTCTAAAGAATAGAAAAGATTGATTTATATTTTGAAGTCCTATAAAAAAATTTATGGACAATATTTTCAGTTAGTTCATGCCTATTGTATTGTTTTCTTTGTGATTGACAAAACAGTTATGGTTTCAAAAATTTGAATAATAATTCAAGGTATTCTAACAGTTCTGTAGCTGAATATTTTAGGAAGTGTTTGCATAATTGGAATATTTTGCAGTGTTTCCACTGTGGGAGATAAGGTAGCAGAAACAATAGAATAAGTCCCTTCAGTCCAAATATTCATTTGAGATGTTTATGAGGATTTGTTCCTTGATGTATTAAGCCAGGGGTGTCAAACTCAATTTCATTGAGGGCCACATCAGCATTGTGGTTGCCCTCAGGGGGCCAGGTGGGCATGGCTTGGGTGGGCGTGGCCTACTGGGTTGGCATGGCTAGAGTGTGTATGGCCTACTGGGTGGGCATGGCCAGCTCTACATCGTTCACATCAAGGGTGCCTATGGGGGCCTGGGCAGGAGTGGGACAGATCTGAGGGTCTCTGGCAGAAGGAGGGTCTCTTGGCCAGGGCCAAGGCAGTAGGGGCCGTTCCCTCACTGTTTCCAGGATGGCTTCGCGGGCCGCATGAAAAAATTTCGCGGGCCGGATCTGGCCCCCGGGCCTTGTGTTTGACATGTCTGTATTAAGCTGATGATTTTGTTTCCTTTCATTGTATACTTAACTTGATCATCTAGTATCAGTCAGCTCAGCAGACCAAAGGAACACTCAATTTCTTATTTTTCTTTCTTTTTTTTTTTATTGAAAAGTTTTTCAATACATTTTATCTTTAACATCCCATCCCCCACCCCCTCCCTCCCTTCCCAACCCTATCCCACCCTCTCACCCTCCCCTTCCCCCCTCCCCCCTCCCCGACTTCCCAGAGCTGAATACAAGGTATAAAAGTAAAAAAAAAAACAATCATAAACTCCCATATACTAATAACAATAAACTATTAAGTCTCTCGCACTTTAGCTCTTATAAGTTGACTACAAGCAATATACTTATTCAAATGCTAAATGAAACTTTTTAGTCCCATATTTATTCTGGATGTAATCAATCCATTTTTTCCACTCCACAACATATCGTTGTTGCGATTGGTCCTTCAAATATGCTGAAATCTTTGCCATTTCCGCCAGGTTGGAAACTTTTAAAGTCCATTCCTCTATAGTCGGCAGTTCTTCCTTCTTCCAGTATTGCCCTATTAAAAGTCTCGCTGCCGTAATTAAGTTCAGCATCAAATTAGTGTCCACCACGGTAGTATCGGTAATAATGCCCAGTAAAAACAATTGCGGACAAAACTTTATCCTTTTCTTAAATATCTTCTGCATATTCCACCAGATTTTAATCCAAAATGCTTTGATCTTTTTACAAGTCCACCATATATGAAAGTACGTTGCGTCTTCACCGCCACATCTCCAACATTTAGGCTGATAATTCGGATACATACTTGCTAACTTTTTAGGATCTAAATGCCACCTATAAAACATTTTATAAAAGTTCTCTCTTAAATTTTGAGCTTGCGTAAATTTTACATTTCTCACCCAGATCTTTTCCCAAGTGTCCATTGTGATAACTAACTGAATATTCTGTGCCCATTTTATCATACAATCCTTAACAATTTCTGTTTCTGAGTCAATCTCTATCAATGCAAGATATATCCGTTTGATATGTGCTGGGCCCTGATTTCTAATTTGCTTTACCAAATTTTCATCATCCATTAGAAAACCAATTTTCTGATCCTCTTTCCACCTGGCTTGTAATTGCCCATACTGAAACCAAGTTTGAACAATCTTTTTTCCTCGTAAAAAATTATATGGCTTCAAACACCATACATTCCTCTCCAAACTCAAAATTTCCTTATATGTAGTCACATCATGTTTAAATCCAACATTTATATTCTCTATTGCGTGTTTGGGTATTGCCCATAAAGGTATCTTGTAATTTAACTTTTGTCTATGCTTTTTCCAAACTCGCAACAAAGCATGCCTCAAAATATGCATTTTAAACACATTGTCTACCTTCTTGTCATACAATAAATATGCATGCCAACCAAATAACAAATCATGCCCTTCAAGATTTAATAGTCTCCCTTGTGTCAAATTAATCCAATCACTTATGGCTGATAATGCAGCAGCTTCATAATATAATTTAAGATTGGGCATTTTTAGACCACCTCTTTCACGCGTATCCTGCATAATTTTAAATTTAACCCGTGGCCTTTTCCCTGCCCAAACAAATTTATTAATACCCTTCTGCCATTCCTCCAAATTCGAATCCTTTTTAAGAATGGGTATCATTTGAAACAAAAATAAGAATTTTGGCAGAACATTCATTTTTACTGCCGTAATTCTTCCCAATAATGACAATTGTAATTTTTCCCAACTATCCAATTCTTTTTGCACTTTGTTCCATAACTTTTCATAATTGTTTTTACATAATTTAACGTTTGAGGGTGTCAAGTATGCCCCCAAATATTTGACCCTTTCAACAATTTCAAATCCAGTTAACCTTTCTAAAGCTACCTTTTGTAATACTGTCATATTTTTAGATAACATTTTAGTTTCAATTTCTTTATTAATGGTAAAATTCTCTGATAATGTCCCAGTATGCTGCTTGATAAGAAACCCATGCTCAACATTTCCAGGATTCAATTATTGAATAGAGCATTCAAGTAATTTATTTGAAAAAGGGAGAGAAGGAAAATGGGGTGAATGTTTTTTTTTTAATTCCATTTATATCCCGCCCTTCTCCGAAGACTCAGGGCAGCTTACAAGCTTAGCAGTAGCCTTCATTCTATGTATATGCCTGCTTATTAGGGCTTTCACACACACCCCAAGCGGCATTATTACAAAGTCAGCTTAATTGCCCCCAACAATCTGGGTCCTCATTTTACTTACCTCGGAAGGATGGAAGGCTGAGTCAACCTTGAGCCTGGTGGGATGCGAACCTGCACTAATTTCAGGCAGCTGGTGTTACTTAAGGAGGCATTAGCCCACTGCTCCAAGGCTCCTGTACATGATCCTTCTACTGTACATGATCCTTCTACTGTATATTTAATATTTTCAAAATAGAATTGGAATTAAGAACATGTATGCCATGTAGCATAACATTTTCTTGTCTGCCTGTCTCCCTTTTTAATTAACTAAATACAAAAAAAAAAAGAGAATAAAAAAGAAAAATAATAGATTAGGTAAAAAAGGGGGGAAATTAAAAAATGAGAATATACAAAAAGTGTATTTATAGACATTTATATATCATGCAGACATTCATATTTATGCTGTTGTTCATCATAGCAATCCCTGGATAGTATTAACCAGTCTGTATTAATCTGCAAACCACTGAATAGTTGGAACCACGTCTGTGTTTCTAATGCTGAACAAAATATTTTTTATTCTAAATTAATTTTTCCCCATGTGATTGAATACTAAATTTCAAGGTTGAATTAATACATATAATTGCTTTTTATTGAAATGGAACAATATATTTGAATAAAGTGTTAATTTCAATACATCACCAACAATGTAAATGCAGTGAAATTATTTCTAGAAATATTTTTATTTAGGTATAATTTTTTTAAAATGAAATTTTGGATTCTTTTTTAACCTCTCATTTTTGTTATCTAAGTAAAACATACAAACAAAAGCACATGCACATGATTTTAAGAAAAAATAATAAGAAGAAATCAATCATTTAAATTTTTTTTTTTAAAGGGCATTCTGGTACCCCCTTCTCATTCTCTCCCCCCTCTTTTCCCACCAGCCACTTGGATACTCACGGAATAAAAATATTTAGTTACTCCATTGTGTGAAGAAAGGGAAATTATCACTTTTCATTTCTTGTTTTCCATAATCCATTGCTTCCTATCTTAAGTATAGTAGGAATTTTTTGGGAGGTTGGGGACTGGCCTTCAGCATTTGGGAAAAAAGGGTCAAAGTAGAGGAGAGGTTGGAAGAAAATACACAAAGAATTTGTTGTTTATAAAATGGATGTTAGATCTATTCTAACATTTACATTATGGTGGTATGTGTTTCCCACATCTAAAGAATAGGAAGTTTAAATCTGGCAGTGCATTCAGAGGGAGTGCACAAAAGAGTCACAGTTGCTGTTTGCAGTTACAAGACTGAGTGTTGCCCATTCCTGAAATATAGAAGTATAATAATCAGGTTTTGGACTAATCTCTGCCCTGAGCTGAGGGGGAATGATTTCAGGAGGATAAGAAAGAAAAACAAGCAAATAAAACCCCAAAAGGGTATTTTGCCTTTCCTGAAATCATCTTTGGATGTCTAAGGAATTTAGATTAGATGTCACAGATATTGTCTCCAACAGCTTTGCCATTTGTCATGCAGAAAGAATCTGAGCTTCAGGTTTCCTTGGGGATCATCATTAAGTTTCAATAAAATTGTTATTCCCAAGAAGATCAGTTTAGCATTCCCATATCATTTTCCATTCTGTTTTCTGCTTCTCAGTAGGATAACCAGAGAAGAGAAGCTATCCTGATGAAAGTATATTTATGCCTGTGTGCATGCATGTAATACACATACATGTAATATATAGATAAATTGTTTGTATGCTTTTTATTTATATTTTGTTTGTTTCCATGCAGCCATAAAGCTTTGTCTGTAATAAACATGAATTCCTAAAAATATAATTAATTAATTGCTTTACTTGAACATTGGGTGCTATCTAACAAAATGAAATTTAATGGTGAAAAAAGTAAGGTTCTACATTTAGACAAGAAAAACCAAATGTACAGGTATAATATAGGTGGTACCTTGCTCAATAGTAGCAACTGTGAGAGGGATCTTGGAGTCCTAGTAGACAATCACTTCAATATGAGCCAGCAGTGTGCTGCAGCTGCCAAAAAAGCCAACACAGTGCTAGGCTGCATTAACAGAGGGATAGAATCAAGATCACGTGAAGTACTAATACCACTTTACAATGCCTTGGTAAGGCCATACCTGGAATACTGCATCCAGTTTTGGTCACCACGATGTAAAAAAGATGTTGAGACTCTAGAAAGAGTACAGAGAAGAGCAGCAAAGATGATTGGGGGACTGGAGGCTAAAACATATAAGGAACGGTTGCTGGAATTGGTTATGTCTAGTTTAATGAAGGGAAGGATGAGGGGTGACATGATAGCAATGTTCCTATATCTTAGGGGCTGCCACAAAGAAGAGGGAGCCAAGCTATTCTCCAAAGCACCTGAAGGCAGGACAAGATGGGGAGAAACAGCCTTCGTCTCAATCCCGCCAAGACTGAGTGGCTGTGCATATCGGCATCTCGGGTTAACCAAATTATTCCATCTCTAACGATGGGGGGTGAGGTGTTACCCCCCGTTGATAGGGCTCGCAACTTGGGCGTCCTCCTGGATTCACGACTCAATTTTGAAGATCATATAGGAGCCGTGACCAGGGGGGCTTTTGCCCAGGTTCGCCTGGTGCGCCACTTGCGACCCTATCTGGACCGAGATGCCCTACGCACAGTCACTCATGCGCTCGTGACCTCCCGTTTAGATTACTGCAACGCTCTCTACATGGGGCTGCCCTTGAGGACCACTCGGAGGCTTCAGCTGGTGCAGAATGCGGCCGCGCGAGTTGTGATGGGGGTTTCCCGATATTCCCATGTAACACCTCTACTCCGCGAGCTGCATTGGCTTCCGGTTGCCCTCCGGGTGAGATTCAAGGTGCTGGTGATGACCTATAAAGCCCTAAATGGCTTGGGTCCGGGATATCTGAGGGAACACCTGCTGCTGGCATCAAGCTCCCTTCGTCCAGTGCGCTCCCACAGGGAGGGTCTTCTCAGGGTGCCGCCGGTGAGAGATTGCCGGCGGATGACACCCAGGGGTAGGGCCTTCTCTGTGGGTGCGCCTGCCCTTTGGAACCAGCTGCCGGTGGAGTTGAGGACTGCCCCCGACCTCCGTTCATTTCGTCGGGACCTGAAGACCTGGCTCTTCGAGCTCTCTGCCCCAGGCTGAGAATTTTTAATTTTAATTTAGTCCAATTGGGTTTTTTAATTAATACAGGGATTATTATAATTTTTTTTAATTTGTTTTTAACTTTTATATCTGTGTTTTTAATTACCCTGTAAACCGCCCTGAGTCCTTCGGGAAAGGGCGGTATATAAATGTAATAAAATAAATAAATAAATAAATAAATAAGAAGCAACAGATGGAAACTAACCAAAGAGAGAAGCAACCTAGAACTAAGGAGAAATTTTCTGACAGTTAGAACAATTAATCAGTGGAACAACCCGTCTCCAGAAGCTGTGAATGCTCCAACACTGGAAGTTTTTAAGAAGAGACTGGACAGCCATTTGTCTGAAATAAAATGGTATTGTTGTGACCCCGGCCTTGGAGGGTACTTTATCGTTGCATGCTGATTCGGAGGATGATATGGAGGAGGAGGAAGCTGACACGAGCAATGTGCCGGAGGGGCCGACTCCCCTGGTGAGTCAGCAAGAACTGACTGTGGCTGACGTGCCTATGGACCCCAGCCAAACAGAGGAGGAAACAGAACAGCAAGCAGAGGCCGGCAGCAGTGAGGAGGAGCTCCTATTGGATGCATGAGAAAGACGTAGGATATGTCGTCAACAGCAGCAGCTACTATTGCAACGCTCCAAGAGGTGTGGCCGGGAGACGTAGGGCCACACCCTACAGAGTATAAAAGGGGTGTGGCTGCGCAGGAGAGGCGTGATGAACAATTTGTTGGTGTTTTGAGATTTGTAACGTGTCTGTCTGCATCTAGGCTTGGGAGCTGCTGGCCGACTGCCAAAGACATTTGGAGCATTTTCCGGTAAATTACAGAGGTGTTGTGTGATAAACACTGGGAAAGAGTTGGCTGTGAGGGGACCAGCTTCTGTGTGTTCGGCCTGCATTTGGCTTCTGCTGGGCTTTTGAGCCTCTTTAAGACTACTCATTGGGAGGGGGGGGGGGGAAGCCAGATTCACTTAACAGCTGTGTTGCTAATTTACCAACTGCAGTGATTCACTTAACAACCGTGGCACGAAAAGTCGTAAAAAGGGGCAAAACTCACTTAGTTTAGTTTAATAATAATAACAATAATAATAATAATAATAATAATAATAATAATAATAATAATAATAATAATAA
>JAKJMR010001125.1:142568-187442 GCA_024449315.1 Daboia siamensis
TTGGAGGTCATCTAGTCCAACCCCTTGCTCAGGCAGGAAACCTTATAACATTTTATTTCAGACAAATGGCTGTCCAGTCTCTTCTTAAAAGCTTCCAGTGTTGGAGCATTCACCGCTTCTGGAGGCAGGTTGTTCCACTGGTTAATTGTTCTAACTGTCAGGAAGTTTCTCCTTAGTTCTAGGTTGCTTCTCTCCTTGACTAGTTTCCATCCGTTGCTTCTTGTCCTGCTTTTAGGTGCTTTGGAGAATAGCTTGACTCCCTCTTCTTTGTGGCAGCCCCTGAGATATTGGAACACTGCTATCATGTCACCCCTCACTCTTCTCTTCGTTAAACTACACATACCCAATTCCAGCAACCGTTCCCTATATGTTTTGGCCTCTAGCCCCCTAATCATCTTTGTTGCTCTTCTCTGTACTCTTTCTAGAGTCTCGACATCTTTTTTACATCGTGGTGACCAAAACTGGATGCAGTATTCCAGGTGTGGCCTTACCAAAGCATTGTAAAGTGGTATTAGTACTTTACTTGATCTTGATTCTATCGCTCTGTTAATGCAGCCTAGCACTGTGTTGGCTTTTTTGGCAGCTGCAGCACACTGCTGGCTCATATTGAAGTGATTGTCTACTAAGACTCCGAGATCCCTCTCACAGTTACAACTATTGAGCAAGGTACCACCTATACTATACCTATGCATTTGATTTTTCCTCCCTAAATGTAGAACCTTACTTTTTTCACCCTTGAATTTCATTTTGTTAGATAGTGCCCAGTGTTCGAGTCTGTCCAGATCCTTCTGTTTCTTAAGCCTATCTTTTGGAGTATTGGCTATTCCTGCCAGCTTGGTGTCACCTGCAAATTTGATGAGTTCCCCATCTATCTCCTCATCCAAATCATTAATGAAGATATTGAAGAGCACTGGGCCCAGAACAGAGCCCTGGGGCACCCCACTACACACTTCCTTCCATGTAAATGCAGTTCCATTGAGGACCACACGCTGAGTACGGCCTGTCAGCCAGCTACGAATCCATCTGGTGGTAATGCTATCTAACCCACATTTTTCTATCTTTTCAAGTAGTAGGTTGTGATCTACCTTATCAAATGCCTTACTGAAGTCCAAGTAAATTATATCTACAGCATTCCTCTGGTCCACTAGTTTTGTCACTTGGTCAAAGAATGTAATAAGATTTGTCTGGCATGATCTGTTTTTGACAAACCCGTGTTGACTTTTAGTGATGACTTTGTTTGCATCAAGATGTTCGCTGATTTGTTGTTTGATTATCTTTTCCAGAATCTTCCCAGGTATTGAGGTCAGGCTGATAGGTCTGTAGTTTCCTGGATCTATTTTTTTCCCTTTTTTGAAGGGGGGACAGAACAGGTATTAGGTTTCCTGCCTGAGCAGGGCGTTGGACTAGATGACATCCAAGGTCCCTTCCAACTTTATTATTATTATTATTATTATTATTATTATTATTATTATTATTATTGTTGTTGTTGTTGTTGTTGTTGTTGTTGTTGTTGTTGTTGTTGTTATTGATTTTATTTAGTTGTCCATCCCAATCAAGTGACTCTGGACAGCTTACAAGTCTAAAACTGTAAAACAGCTAAACAATTTAAAAAATAAAACAGTACAAACATCCATAAAATAAATGCATAGAGCAGCTAAGATAGTTAACTAACTAACAATAAAGCCGAGAAATGGGAATCTTAACATTCTGAGCTCAGGCCAGTGTACATAGCCATGTTTTGTGAAAGGCTAACATCGTTGGCGCCATTCTAATATATGTGTGTGTGTGTGTGTGTGTGTGTGTGTATACACAAGTATATCTGCCAAATAAGGATTGTTCTTCATACCTTTGATGAAGTGGGTTGTAAACTATATGATAAAAGCACCTCTAGATTTTCCAAATAATTAAGAGAATGAAACACGGGGAAAATATTTGAAGGAAAGCCACTTGTTTATACTATATCTGTTAGTATTATAAAATATCATATTTTTACACTTGTCTGGGTATTTTGTTACTGCAGTCTAGTTATAGATATGTGAAATTTGACAGATATCCATTAATAAATCTACAGGTATGACATACAGTATATTTCTGTGCTATACAGGATATAGAGATATAGGTATATAATTTTTAAAATGACTGAAGCAAGCAACAAACTCTTGAGAAAGTGGATGGATGCATACTCAACTTACCTCAAAATAGTATATGGCCATAACAGCCCATAGAGTGGTTGAGCAAGCAAATGATATCACATAGATGATACACATTGCATACTATTCATCATTTATACCATGACATAACATCATTTAACATACATTTTATCATTTACTTGATGATGCCATGATGTATAGCATCATTATGACTTTTACTGAATGTCTGTGTACTTTGGGATAGGTAATAAAGTTAATTACCTGGAGATCCAAGAAAGAAAAAAACTAGCACTTTAATACATATTTAATATTTGGAATGGCATGAGACATTGTATTAGACCAGGCATGTCAAACACAAGGCCCAGGGGCCGGATCTGGCCCACGAAGTGGTTTCATGTGGCCCACGAAGCCATCCTGGAAATAGTGAGGGAATGGCCTTCACTGCCTTGGTCCTGGCCCAGAGACCCTCCTTCTGCCAGAGACCCTCAGATCTGTCCCACTCCTGCCCAGGCCCCCATAGGCACCCTTGATGCAAATGATGTAGAGCTGGCCATGTCCACCCAGTAGGCCATATGCACTCTAGCCACGCCCACCCAGTAGGCCACGCCCACCCTGGCCATAGCCACCCGGCCCCCTGAGGGCAACTGCAATGCTGATGTGGCCCTCAATGAAATTGAGTTTGACACCCCTGTGTTAGACGTTATACAGGACCATGGATTGACAATTTGAAAAAAGCTGTGTCTTTAAGCAGTTATAAATCATGATAGCCAGATGGAATCTTCGTATTCAGTGCTTATTTGTATGTGTTGCTCTCTCTGTTAAAATACATCCCATAAAGATATATAATTATGTAGGTCAGTGGTGGCGAACCTATGGCACGAGTGCCAGAGGTGGCACTCAGAGCCCTGTCTGTGGGCACGCACGCCATCACCCCAGCCCCACCTCCCTCCACAACCCCTGCCTCTCTCTGCCTCCCCCGCCTCACCAGCAACCCCCCTGGAGAGAGTCACCCCTGGGTGCAGCCCGCATGGAGTAGCGCAGCCAAGCACATGGCAGCTGGGCAGCAGATGATGCTGCGCGGCATGGGCAGAGGGCGTGGCCACCATGGCACTGCAGGGCCGCCTGGGTGATTGGTGGGCAGTGGATGGCCCTGAGGGCAGGCGGAGTGAGGGCGGATCAGGGCAGGGGTGGGTGGGTGGGTGGGGGCGGGGTGTTTTTTGAGCACTCGGTCTCTAAAAGGATTGCCATCACTGATGTAGGTTATCCTGTCTTTTTGCCTATAGATTCTTTAAGGTAACTAAGATAACTGCATGGGTATCTATTTTTAACATTTGTACTGTTTTGGGTTTAGGATTATTTGTTAGCCATTAAAATGTATTTTACTAGCAGTTTCATGTCAACAGATAATATTATTTGTCATTTAAAAGCTTTAGCTATTGATGCTACTCATGAATTTGTTTTTAAAAAACCCGGAAGTCTTGTTCACAAATTGCCTTATGTATCCCCCTAAGGTTATAAAAGGGACGCGGTGGCTCAGTGGGTTAAGACGCTGAGCTTGTCGATGAGAAGGTCGGCAGTTTGGCGGTTGAATCCCAAGTGCCGCGTAGCAGAGTGAGCGCCTGTTACTCGTCCCAGCTTCTGCTCACCTAGCAGTTCGAAAGCACCTAAAAATGCAAGTAGAAAAATAGGGACCACTACGTTCCGTGTGCCTTTGGCATCTAGTCATGCCAGCCACATGACCACGGAGAAGTCCTCGGACAAGCGCTGGCTCTTCGGCTTTGAAACAGAGATGAGCACCGGCCCCTAGAGTCGGAAACGACTAGCACGCATGTACGGGGGAACCTTTACCTTTACCTTTAAGGTTATAAATGTTTTAGTTTTGTTTCATATTGATAACTTTCATTCATTAATAGAATACACACACACACACACACACACACATACATAAACTATAATCAGAGTGGTTCATAGCAATAATTCTCTTTAACCATTCATTATATTAATAACAATCTTTTTACATCTTAGATTTTTTTGCATGGGCAATTAAAAAAAGCTATAATGCTTTTCATTTCACTTTATGCAACTATTTCATTTCATTTCTGTATTAATGAACTAAAACTATGTGTAAGCAAGAACAATCAGGTCTAGAATTCATTATACAAATTTGAGAGTTATAGTTATGGTAGTTACAGTTCTATATACTGACATGTCATTTGGTTTGTGATACCCTGCTGTGGAAGGATGCTACAGCTGCTGTTTGTAGATGCCTTTTTGTAGTTAATCACAGTATTATATGCTAAACAATACACTGACTTAATTCATATTATATATTATTTATAAATTGTCTGATTTATTTGCCATACAAATATATGCTTCTGAAATGATATCTTCTGGCAACTTCAACATACACTGTACATTTATTAGTCTATTATACATTCACAAAGGTAATATTTTTTCTTATTCTTGGAAATATTATTTAGTTAGGTGTATTTACTTTAGCTTACTAGTCATATTATATATGCATACACTAATTATATCAAATCTAATAAATACTGGTCATACACATTGTTCTTCTACCAATGTTCAGATTAATTGAGCCCAAATGAAATACATTTTTTTAAAAGTTCAAGTCAACTATCTTGTTTAAAATTGCCCAGTGGTTTTGTAAATAATGTTAGTAATCTGAACATAACAATGCACATTGTCCGATTATTACTCTATGTGATATAGGTTCAGTATTCCAGTTTTGACAGCCCATTACTGAAAATAATGAATAGCTACTTTTAAAAAATCAAGTTGAAAGCCTGGTAATGGAATATAGCTAGTGGCATAATTTTAAGGGTTCAGTTTGATTTGATGACATTTCTGTCCTAGGCTTTATAAGATAAACATATTTTGTTCAGTTTCTTTCATAGTCAGGACTTGCAGTTGTTGTTTCTAAAGCTTTCATTTTAAGTACATGAAGTTAATACTTATTTTCTAATCTGATTTGATGAAATTGCCATATACTAAAGACAAGAATTTCAGATCACAGGATAATCTATGATCATTTTCTTTTTGCTTCCTAGCATTTTATTTCATTAGACATTAATATAACTATCCACATCAACAAACTAATTTTTGAGCTACATCATCAGTATTAAATAATTTAGCTGAAGCTCTGCCTGCAAACTATATAGTTAACTGGTAATTTTGAAATAGCTACACAGGCTAGTGGAAATAAATACTATATTTATAATGGTTATAAATATATACTATACATTGACAAGTCCTTGGTTTCCTGGATAGAATATTTCAGAAATATGATTATTTCCAATATTGGATATCCAAGCATATCCAATATTTTGCACTACCCATTTGAGGTTTCACATATAGAATGTTTGTCCATTGTTAAACAGCAGAAAGTTTTTTTTCTTACAGTTATGGGTCATAATACATTTCAACAAATATTGAAAGTAAATTTGTGCTTTAGCCTTAAAATCAGTCTATGCTCGGTTAAAGTCTCTCTCTCCCCCCGCCCTGGAAATCTGGAATGTCCAAAATTCAGGAGCTTGTTGTCAATTTTGGTCACCAATAAGAGTCAACCTTATTTTCAACATATTTTTTAAGGAGAAACCTCTCAAATCAACTGAACTCAATAGGAGAAAGCTGTTTTTACAAAGTTTTGACAGCAATGTTTGCTGCAGTCTGAGTGATGCCTTTGGAGTACAATTCTTTTTTTTCCTCCAGAATAGTTGCTTTACATTGACTTTAGAATGAATGAATGCCTCTATTCATACATCTGTCTGTAGATTTGTCTCCTGTTTTGAAATTGCTTTTCAATAATTTTCTTAAGCATGCACATTTCTAGTCATAGTACAAAGCACTGTGATTATGGGCATGTAACACTCTCTTTCTAAAGATCAAATACTGTACCAATACTACTTGAAAGTTCAGTAAGTAGGAATAGTAGCGAGAAAAACTGTTGTCATTTTGCCCTACAGCAAGCTTAGTTGGTATCAGTCTATTACATAAGGATATTGCTTGACTGGGCTCTTGTAGCTGATAGAATAATAGCAGAGCTTTAGTTCCAGGAGATGAGTTATTTTGTGAGAAAGTTGAACAAAATATTTATCTCTCTCTAATTCACAGTGAGTGATAGATGTACAGACAGATAGGTGAAGAACCACTTGCAGATGAAACTTTGTTGTTCAATCATTCAGTTAAATTGACTTTTCATGACCATATCATTTTGCAGAATGTGTACGCATTCAATTTTGTAACTACTAAGATTGTTGGCCAAGCAGGAACAAAAATAGCCAGAGAAAGGATTGATGCTTGGAAAATGGGCCCCTTGTCAGTCAATAGGATTTACTACTTACAGGAACTTTGGAGCTGAGGGCATAAAAGATATAACAATCAATGACTTAATAGCCAGCCATTAACATCCCAATTAGCAAATGAAAATCACACACAGCCAGGCACTACATAAATAGTATGCACAGAACAGCCCAGTGCACACATTCTGGAAAGAGAGAAGTTCCCTGAAGATGAGCTCCAGCATGAGTCCAAAAGCTTGGAAGAATAAACCTCTGGTCCTGGGGACGAATTCAGATTGTATCTTGTCTTTCTATTTGTGTCCAAATTAATTAAGCTTCATCTTCATTGTTAGTATTTCCAGTGAGTTATCTGATTTTACTTCATCAGCAATTGAATGATTTACTTTTTGTGTGATTGAAAGCATTCTCAACAATTTCCTCCAGTATTACAATTCCAAGATGTCATGACCAGCTCACACTCAGAAGATGAAGAAGATCATCAGCCTGAGGGGACTCACCTGGAAGAATTGCCTAGCAACCAGATAAGACAGTTATCATTGGCCTCAGAAGACAAAGGCAGAGCTAACACCTCCCCCCAATGCAAGGACCTGCCGTGAATAGGGGAGGGCTGAACAAAGGCATTGAGCAAGACTATTGGCCAGAAAGAACCTTGCCCCCTTCCGGTTTTGCCTCACAGCGAGACGGGATGGAGGAAGGCAGAGGTCTGCCTTCTGCACCCGATTTTGTCCTACTGGGGGCCCTGAAAAGGGCCTAAAGTTGCCCCAAAGAGGTGATGAAGAAGGAGAGGTGCCTTGTCAATCACAGAGAGATGGACGTCTCTCCATTCTATCTAAGGAAAGCCCTCTAAACCGGCAGGGAAAAGACCAGCCACACCTCTGCGGTTGGCCATTAGCTGCTGACAACCGAAGAACAAAAGCTTTAATTAGCACATGATAAACAGCATGTTTGGACTGGGTGAGAATATTGATCTTTTCTTTACTATCTTACAACTGAATTTCCTGGGAAAGGCTCTCAACAAGCTTAAAACCTCCGGATATGAACGGAAGTGGCATTTTAATTTTTTATGGGTGACAGAAATACACAATATTGAAGTGAAACTAATACAAAGCTACAGTTTTGATAAATCTGAGAACTGAGATACTTGCTATGATTTTGTCTTTGGAAAAAAAACCTATTGAGGTGAAATATAAGATATATAAGAAATCAGCCCTTTGTTTTAAGAATGGAAAATGGACTTTGAATGATGTCAAGTGGTGGATTTGAATATAGCACTATAAGTAGTTCCTTGGCTGCTTGGTAACTTTCAGCTCAAGGAAGAACAGCTGGCAATAAAGGTAAATATTTTGGCATATTTATTACCCTGCCCTTCATGGACTGTAAATACCTACTGAGCTTGGACTTTTAATCTCAAGAGCTTGTGGGAGAGAAAGAAAATTTGACTTTTGAATACATCTGGCTTCAGGGAGGTTGAACATTTTGAACACAGGGAACATTGTGGATTACAACCTTGCCTGACTGATAATTTTCAAGATACTTGAGACAAAGGATTACTATAAAATATTGCTATTAGGACTGGATTATAAGGCTATATATAAAGACCAGAAAACTAGAGGAAATTTTGTTCCACTCTTACTGAGACTGGTGATACTACAGGATTTCTAGGAATGATGCCTCAAGAAAAAAGAAATACCTTTCAAAAGGAAATACTCTCTATGCTGCAGCAAATTCATCAAACAATTCTTACACACAAGAGGACATAAAAAGAAACCATAAGAGACTACAAATAACCTTGTCCTAGATGATAACCTTGTCCTAGATGAAATCTCCAAATTGAACCTACAACTGGAAAGGTCCCAGAAAACAACTACAAAGTATAAACAAATAAACCAGAAATCAGAGGGTGAGGCAGAAGAAATGGACCTAGAGATGGAGGAGATAGGAGAAGAGAAATATGGATTGCTATACACAAATAAAATACTGCAAGACCTACCTATAACCAGTGCTTTTTTTGTAAAAGAAAAAGGTGCCGGAACTCACACATGTCATACATCCTGCCTTGCCTACCCTACAAGGTTCCATCCAAAAAAGGTGCCGGAACTCCGTTCTGAGCGTTCTATGACAAAAAAGCCCCTGCATATAACAATGAAAATACAAAAGACCCTTTACTCATTTCTCCAAAATACACCTGATGACAAGGAAGAAGATTCTAGAAAATGAAACATAGAGCAGGCAGGAGAAATGTCTAGGGAATGTGGATGGATGAGTTCCTCCCCAAAAATACTCTACCCAAATTGTCTTTCTCATGCCAAGCAACTTTCACAAAAATAGAAAGAAAATTCTTGGGCGATTTAATTGCCTTGGCCTGGAAAGCTGCTTGGCAAAGAAAGAAAGCGAGAGTTAGATTTAAAAAACAGAGGATTTGATCTATTAGAGGGGGCACTACCTGTTTAATATACCTGTTTGAATATGATTAAAAAATGAATGACCATTAGATATAACTAGATTTTTATAAGGGAAGATATGATTTAGAATTAAAATAGCATTTTTTTTCTTCTTTTGATATGGGAAATTTGAAAATAGGAGGATTGTATGAATAAATTTTTTTAGCTACATAAATGTAATTAATATTGAGAAAATCGTAACTGACAAAGATACTTTATATATTGATGGGAGATCAAACTTTAATAAGAGCACAAAAAAGGATATTGAATTATGAATTGATTATTATTATTTCTATAATATTAGTAAAATAAGATGAAGATCTCTATATCTAATTTTGTATACATCAATAGTACTAAGAATTGTAATTGTATAATAAGGGGAAAAGGGAAAAATATGGGGAAAAAAGAAAGATCTGAATGTACTGAATGCAGTACTGAATAGATTTACATTGAAGAAGTTAATGTTAAATATGTGAACCCAGCCAACATGTTGTTAAATAAGCTCTAAAGATTGTAATTTTAAAAAATTAATAAAAGCTATAATAAAATAAATAAATAAAAAACTTGCCCCATCAAAGAAGCAAATCCAGGTCATATCCCATATATAAGGGGAGCTGTATGCCCCACAGATCTGTTGGCAACAACTCTCTATTTATCTCATCATTGTATTTTTCAATTCCTTAGGCTTCTTGTATATGCAAGTCATTGCATCTCTGTTTGAAAACTTTTTTTTTAGTAAACGTATACTAAATTGTGTGTCTGTGGACCAGGAAAGGACAAAAGATATTAATTTTTCTCTAGCTATTCTGATGTCCTTTGCTAATCATATGCTACAACTGGGAAGTCCATGGCCTCAACAAAATCTGTTTGCTATCAATGTGATATATGTGCTTTTTAATACTTTGTCTAAGTCACTATAGTCCCTCTTTATTTCATTTGTATACTGACCGCACAATGAACTTCAGATAATGAAGTCTTTGCTGCCTAAACTTCTCCATTATTTTCATTGGGCTGGTATTGCCTATTGACTTTTTTTTCTCTTCTTTTTTCCTAATACTGAGCAACAAATGAGCTTTTCATTTTCTTCTTTCACTTTCAACAAACTTTCCTGAAGTCTTATTTATTTCTGATTATCAAAGTGGTATCATCTGAGGTTGGTTTTTTTTTTATTGCTTCTAGTTTAGCATTTCTCATAACATTTTCTTTATATAAGTTAAATAAACAAGATGACAATATAAATCCTATATTAAGTTCATAGTCATTATCTAAGGAAACAGGAATTGGGAAATTCCTATATTAAATTTATTAAAGAATAATAATAATTAAATAAGGCTCTTTTAATTCACTCATATAGATTTCCCCCTTCATATGTTTCTGTAAAAAAATCGTTGAATATATTTCTACGTCGACCTAGCAAAAATACAAGTATATTTTATGTTAGCAAGCCTTGATAGAAAAGTGCTTGAAGTTCAAAGGGCATTTGTCTCCTTTTTTGCAGATTCATTTAAGTACTAATCTTGCTTTACTTTTAACTGGGACAGGGAATCATACAAATGACTTGAGATAAAATGAAAATAATGCATCTAGCTTGGTACTGAAGGTGGTAGTTACACTGCATACACATCAACAGGCATTGAGCATTATTCTATGCTAATGTAAGTCTGATGGATCAGCTTTCGCTTTTAGTCTAAAGGACCATTAAGCACTGGAAGCTGGGTCAAACTGATACAGTAAGGTAAATATACTCCAATGGCTGGCAACAGTCGTTAAGCAGTAATTCAGTGTGTAAGACTAATATGGCTTAAAATCTTTGAGATGAGGACAGATGAGAAATATATGTTTTGTTTAGAAAATGTTTTGATTTGTAGAACATAATTAAATGAAAAACAAAACCAACTATCAAAGCAGTAATGCTGGATCCTGCTATATATTTTCATTAAGTTCCCAAATATTGAATCACTATAAAATGTATCCCATAAAATGTAAATAATTGGCTCTAGCAGAATTATACATAATCAAGTGATACCATACATCATCTCACCAGAAATTAAATATTATGAATACTAAGGTTATTTAATAGCCTTAAGAGTACAAAAGTATTAGGAAAATAAGAAGTCATACTATGAAGTCAACATTGAAAACTACAGCATCATATAAGCTTTGAAGTGGTTTTCTAGGTATTGCCTTGATACTCTCATGCAATGAATTTTTATCATTTTGTTGTTCTTTATATGTACCTACTCATTCAGTACATCCAGAATTGTAGAGATATTTACACGGCCTTTGGTGGAGAGCTCTTCAAACCTTCTAATGCAAATCCTGTGTGCAGTAGTTTCTTCATTTATTCCAATAGAATGATGATTTCCATCTACTCTGCTCTTTTGCTTGTACTGAACTAGTCTTTCAAAAGAAATGAATTAAAAAACCCTTGTAAGTTCTTTATTACATACATAATAAACCCAACTACCTTGTAACTACTTTGCAAATTCTGCCTGTTCTGTCATTAAAAAAAGCATTGCTTCTAAGTTGTATATAATTTTTCCAAGTAAGAAAAAAGCAATTTCCTTTGCTTTTAACTTGGTTCAAATGGGTCACCTCTGAATGTATGTTAATAAATAAAATGAAATAGCTATCAATATGTTTTTGAATGAATGAAAATTTCTGAGAGAGAATATGTACACTTTGGGACTAAGTACTCATTTTGGACAAAACAACATTAAGGGTGTGTTAAGGGATACAGAAATGGCAAAGAAATTGGTTTTAGCTCTGATGCTGGATAACTTTGCTTTTTGGTGACTTCAATTTTCATGTGCTGAGGTTTGGCTCTGGCAAGGATCAGGAATTAATGGCTTCTATGGGAACCACAGTTATCTTTGATTCAACTCAGCTAGGCAGTCATACTTTAGATCTCATGTTTGCTTCAGAGTACATGGGATATAAAAACTGGAAGAATATGAATTCTAATTATGCTTTAGGCATGAAGCTAGAAAGGCGATCTTCAGCCAGTGTTTCTCTCATAGCCCTTTGTTGTTGTTAGCTGAGAAGTCGTGTCCGACCCATTGCGACCCTATGGACAACGTTCCTCCAGGCCTTCCTGTCCTCTACCATCTTCTGGAGTCCATTTAAGCTCATGCCTACAGCTTCAGTGAGTCCATCCAGCCACCTCATTCTCTGTCGTCCCCTTCTTCTATTGCCCTCAATCTTTCCCAGCATTAGGCTCTTCTCCAGTGAGTCCTTCCTTCTCATTAGGTGGCCAAAGTATTTGAGTTTTAGCTTCAGGATCTGGCCTTCTAAAGAGCAGTCAGGCTTGATCTCCTCTAGGACTGACCGGTTTGATCGCCTTGCAGTCCAAGGGACTCGCAGGAGTCTTCTCCAGCACCACAGTTCAAAGGCCTCAATTCTTTGGCACTCAGCCTTTTTTATGGTCCAACTTTCACTGCCATACATTGCAACTGGGAAGACCATAGTCTTGACTATACGCACATTTGTTGACAGGGTGATATGTCTGCTTTTTAGTGTGCTGTCTAGATTTGCCATGGCTTTCCTCCCGAGGAGCAAGGGTCTTTTAATTTCTTGGCTACAGTCCCCATCTGCGGTGATCTTGGAGGCCAGGAAAATAAGATCTGTCACTACCTCCATTTCTTCCCCATCTATTTGCCAGGAATTGAGAGGGCCGGATGCCATGATCTTGGTTTTCTTAATGTTAAGTTTCAAGCCAAGTTTTGCATTCTCCTTCTTCACCCGCAACAAGAGGCTCTTTAGTTATTCTTCACTTTCTGCCATTAGAGTGGTATCATCTGCATATCTTAGGTTGTTGATATTTCTTCCGGCAATCTTAATTCCAACTTTTGATTCATCTAGCCCTGCCTTTCTCATGATGTGCTCTGTGTGTAAGTTAAATAGGCAGGGCGACAGTATACAGCCTTGCCGGACTCCTTTCCCAATTTTGAACCAATCAGTGGTTCCGTGTCCAGTTCTCACTGTTGCTTCTTGGCCCACATATAGGTTTCTCAAGAGATAAATAAGATGGTCTGGTACACCCATCTCTTTAAGAACTTGCCACAGTTTGTTATGATCTCTAGTTCCTCTGCCTCTTCGAAATCCTGCCTGTACTTCTCGCAGTTCTCGATCCACATACTGCTGGAGTCTAGCTTGTAGGATTTTAAGTATAACTTTACTAGCATGAGCAATGAGTGCAATGGTGGGATAGTTTGAACATTCTTTGGCACTGCCTTTCTTTGGAATTGGAATGTAAACTGATCTTTTCCAATCCTGTGGCCACTGTTGAGTTTTCCAAATTTGTTAGCAAATTGAGTGTAGCACTTTTACTGCATCGTCTTTTAATATTTTGAATAGCTCAGCTGGAATACTGTTACCTCCACTAGCTTTGTTGTTGCTCAGGTTTTCTAAGTTCTTCTGTGTAATTTTGCCACCTCTTCTTAATCTCTTCTGCCTCTGTTAGGTTCCTGCCATTTTGGTCCTTTATCATGCCCATCTTTGCATGAAACATTCCCTTCATCTCTCCAATTTTCTTGAAAAGATCTCTGGTCCTCCCTGTTCTATTGTTTTCTTCTATTTCTTTGCACTGTTCATTTAAGAAGACATTCTTATCTCTTCTAGCTATTCTCTGGAATTCTGCATTCAATTGGGTGTATCCTTTTTCTCCCTTGCCTTTCACTTCCCTCCTTTCCTCAGCAAAGCTTCCTCAGACAGCCATTTTGCTTTCTTGCGTTTCTTTTTCTTTGGGATGGTTTTGATTGCTACCTGTTGTACAATGTTGCGAACCTCTGTCCATAGTTCTTCAGGCACTCTGTCTATCAGATCTAATTCCTTAAATCTATTTGTCACCTCTACTGTATATTGAACAGGGATATGATTTAATTCATACCTGAGTGGCCTAGTGCTTTTCCCTACTTTCTTCAGTTTAAGCCTAAACTTTGCAATGAGAAGCTCATAGTCTGAGCCAAAATCAGCTCCTGTTCTTGTTTTTACTCACTGTATAGAGTTTCTCCATCTTTGGCTGCAGAGCACATAGTCAATCTGATTTCTGTGTTGACCGTCTGGTGATGTCCATGTGTAGAGCCGTCTCTTAGGTTGTTGGAAAGAGTGTTTGCTATGACCACCGTATTCTCTTGACAAAATTCTATCAGCCTGTGCCCTGCTTCATTTTGTACTCCAAGGCCAAACTTGCCTGTTACTCTGGTTATGTTTTGGCTTCCTACTTTAGCATTCCAATCCCCCATGATGATAAGGACATCATTTTTTGGTGTTAGTTCTATAAGGTGCTGTAGGGCTTCATAGAACCGGTCAATTTCATCCTCTTCAGCACCGGTGGTTGGGGCATAGACTTGGACTACTGTGATATTGAATGGTTTGCCTTGGATTCTAACTGAGATCATTCTGTCATTTTGAGGATTGTAACCCAGTATTGCTTTTCCTATTCTTTTATTGACTATGAAGGCTACTCCATTTCTTCTGTGGGATTCTTGCCCACAGTAGTATACCTGATGGTCATCTGAATTAAATTCACCCATTCCTGTCCATTTTAGTTCGCTGATACCTAAGATGTCGATGTTCAGTCTTCTCATCTCTTGTTTGACCACATCCAGTTTCCTTGATTCATGGATCTTACATTCCAGGTTCCTATGGAGAAAAAATCTTTACAGCATTGGACTTTCCTTTCACCACCAGACACATCCACAGCTGAGCGTCCTTTTGGCTTTGGCCCAGTCGCTTCATTCTTTCTGGCGCTACTAGTACTAGCCCTCTGCTCTTCCCCAGTAGCATATTGGACGCCTTCCGACCCGAGGGGCTCATCTTGTAGCGTCATATCTTTTTGCCTTTTGGTACTGTCTCTGAGGTTTTCATGGCAAAGATACTGAAGTGTGTTGCCATTTCCTTCTCCAGTGGATCACATTTTGTCAGAACTCTCTGCTATGACCTTTCCATCTTGGGTGGCCCTGCACAGCATAGTTCATAGCTTCATTGAATTACGCAAGCCCCTTCGCCACGACAAGGCAGTAATCCGTAGCCCTAGGAAGCCTTAGAAAGTAAACAATGGCAAAGCACTTTAAAAATCCTATCAAGAAAGTTGCAAGAACTGAAATGCTTGAAAAATACTTGAAAATACTTAATACTTGAAAAAAAAAATACATCATGTCCTCTACCAGTTTTAATCACAATTGGAAGAGGACATGATCTGACCATTTTTTAAAAAAACACTTGTGGCATGTCAAATTCAGAAGGTTTGCTCTAGATGCCTAATGGATCCTGTTGACTTTTAGAAGATGTTTCCCAGCTTTTTCATGGGCAGCTCAATTCATTACCAGGTGGGTCACTGATATTGGGAATTGAATCAGGTGCTGGGCTCTTGCTGCTGAGTAGCCTCTATTGGGGTACAGTTCCCAGTTAAACCAATGTACCATATATTGAGACCTGCTCGGAAATGAAGAACCAGAAATGCTGCTTTGAGCATTAATAGAGAAAAGTGAACTTGATCAAAGACAGATATGTGCCCATGTTCAGGCCTACTCTATGATAATATATCAATGTAGGCTACTCCTCCTTTTTTGTATTGGCAGTTTATTCCAGCAATCTCTTTTAAGGTTACTGATTTCTCAGAGCTGTCGAGATGATGGTGATGAACCAGATACACATTGCCCCAGAACAATGTTTCTTAAATTGTGGTCCTATGAATCGCCTAAGACCCTCCCAAGGATCTACAAAATTAAAATTATTTGCCAGCCTATGTAAAAAAAAAAAAATTAAATCCCATCAAACAGTGGTAATAGCTGTGAATGCATCAATTTTAACTTTGAACACAGTAAATACCAATACAAGCAAATAACTCTTTGGGGTCCTCCATATCACTGGATAACAAAGATTTTGCTTTCCAAATTCTTTTGAATTCTTCTTACAGATTTTTGATTGCTAATCACAAAAATAAGTTGTCATTTTACCAATGACGTACTGTTTTACAAAATCTTCTCTTTTTACACAATGGCAATGAACACCTTTCAGTACCTGTTGGCTATGCTGCACACATGAAAGAAGTATATGAGAATATGGAATTGTTATTTCAAGATTATCAATGGTGGATTAAAGAGAGAATAAAAAATAAGAATAAAAATTATTAAAGAAAGAATAAGAAAATGCACTAACAAGTACATTCCTTGCTGAAAATGAACCACATTGAATGCTGCAAAGGTAAATTGTACTGCATTACTTTTTAATTTTTTGAGGCTGTCAATATTCTTACAGATTAGAGTTTACTTGAATTTAGAGAACATCCAGTTTTGTGTTCCAGCAGGACCGGACTCAGGAAGACAGGGCTCTGCCTTCCGCACCCAATTTTGCCCTGCTGGGGGCCCTAAAAAAAGGCCAAAAGTCGCCCTGAAGAGGCAGTGAAGAGGAGAGGTGCCTTGTTGATCATGGAGAGATGGCGGTCTTTCTGTTCGATCCAAGGAAAGCCTTCCAAACTGGCAGGGGAAAGCCCAGCTATATTCCTGTGGCCGGCAATTAGCTGCTGACAACTGAAAAAGAAAAACACCAATTAACACATCATAAACAGCATGTTTGGAACTAGGTGAGAATACTGATCCTTCCTTTACTATTTTACAACTGAATTTCTTGGGAAAGGCTCCCAAGAAGCTAAAAACTTCTGAATCTGAACGGAAGCAGCGTTTTAATTTTATGGGCGACAGAAGCATACAATACTGAAGTTGAAGTAACATAAAGCTACAGTTTTGATAAATTTCAAAATTGAGATAACGGTTAAGATTTTCTCTTTGAAAAAAAAATTGAGGTGAAATATAAGAAATCAATCCTTTGTCTTAAGAGTGGAAAATGGACTTTGAATGACATCTAGTGGTGGATTTGTGTACAGCACTACAATGTGCTTCCTAGCTGATTGATGACTCCTAGTTTGGGAGAACAGCTGGCAATAAAGGAAAATATTTTGGCACACTTATCACCCTGACCTTCTTGGATTATAAATACCTAGTGAACTTGGACTTTTAACTCAAGAGTTAGTGGGAGACAAAGAAAAAAATTGACCTTGGACTACTCCTGGATGAGAGAGACTTTTGAGCTGTTTTACAGGAGGTTGAACATTTTGAATACTTTGAACATTGTGGATTACAACCTTGCCTGACTGACAATTTTTGGATACTTGAGACAAAGGATCACTATAAAATATAAGTACGTATAGTCAAGGCTATGGTCTTCCCAGTTGCAATGTATGACAGTGAAAGTTGGACCATAAAAAAGGCTGAGCGCCAAAGAATTGAGGCCTTTGAACTATGGTGCTGGAGAAGACTCCTGCGAGTCCCTTGGACTGCAAGGCGATCAAACCGGTCAGTCCTAGAGGAGATCAACCCTGACTGCTCTTTAGAAGGCCAGATCCTGAAGCTAAAACTCAAATACTTTGGCCACCTAATGAGAAAGAAGGACTCACTGGAGAAGAGCCTAATGCTGGGAAAGATCGAGGGCAATAGAAGAAGGGGACGACAGAGAATGAGGTGGCTGGATGGAGTCACTGAAGCAGTAGGCGTGAGCTTAAATGGACTCCAGAAGATGGTGGAGGACAGGAAGGCCTGGAGGAATGTTGTCCATAGGGTCGCGATGGGTCGGACACGACTTCGCAGTTAACAACAACAACAACAACATAAAATATTGCTTTCGGGATTGGATGTATATTCTGGAATGTATTGGATTATAAAAGCTATATATAAAGACCAGAAAACTAGAGGAAATTTTGATCTACTATTACTGAAACTTTTGATATTAGAGTTTTTCCAGGAATGATGCCTCAAGAAAAAAAAACAAAACTTTTCAGAAGGAAATATACTCTAAGCTACAACTTATTCACCAAACAATTGTTGCATACAAAGAGGACATAAAAAGAAATCACAATGAGACTAAAAACATGGTCCTATGGGACTAGCAACAGGTCTGGGTGTGGCTAAGAAAGGCACAGAGGGAGCAAGATCCAGCTGTCGTTCAGAGAGTTCCTTTCTTTCATTCACGCACTCATGCACACTCTTTCCCTTTGTTCTGTCTCTGGGCTTTAAAGTCTAACTATTTTTTCTGGTACTCACCTCCTTTTAAGCAGCATCAAGTGCAAAAGACTCAAAACTCCCTTTATTACCTTTTTGATCGGGCAGGGTCTGGGGAACCCCCTCACAGGCAAAAGAAGCCTGCTGCCAGCTAGGTGAAAGCTTACCCAGACCTGGTTTGTCAATCAGGTTAGCTGAGAGTCCTTTCATGGCTGCCAAATTGTAGGAAGAAAAAAAAATCAGAGCTCGCTCTTCCAGTTGGGAGAATAAACAAAACAAAACAAAAAAAACATCATTGCAGTTTAAAAGGATCGAAGCCAGCTGCTTGAAAGGAGGCTTTAATTTAGAAGTGAAGTAACTCACCAACAATTCTGGGACAGCTGACACCAGATCTGGTAAGCAAATGGATTTTTGTACAGTTTTTTCTTTGTAATTGAAATGTAATTGAGATGTATTGTGTAATAGATTAATCTTTGTGTCTTTGCTATTTTAATAGTCATGGGTTAATTCTTATTGTGTCCTAAAGGCAGTGGTGGAATTCAAATATGTGAACAACTGGTTCTCTGTGTGGATGCCACTTCCTGAAGTCCATTCTGGGCTTGAGCAACAAAAAATTAGCTACCGGTTCTGCCATAGTGGTGCAAACTGGCTGAATTCCACCACTGCCTAAAGGTCATATCCTGTTATTGGATTTGGGTAGAAAATGTAAATTTTAAGTACTCTTATTGTTGTGTAGACAATTCTTTGCAGGCATTGGGCGAGATGGGAGGTTCAAAACAGCAACATGCTTTATTGAAGGTCAAACAGAACAGAAGCAACAAGGGAGCTGCTGTGCAGCTATTTATATGTTTGGCCGATAGGCGGTGACCAATAGGTTTGAAGAATAAGACCTACTTAGCCAGCTGGAAACAACCAGTCTGGGCCAGCTAGCAACCGTTACAACATACACGTGAACTAGCACTTAGTAATTGAATGCAAGCAATTAGCAAGTAGTGCAACATGAACAAACATTTACAACATATACAAAAGGCCAATTCATTACACCCCTTCCCCCTGGATGGAACACACAATCATTTAGTTACAAAATATTGAAGATATTTGGGGGGTCTTTGGGCTTGTTCAGAGCATCAAGGGGTTGCCAGAATCTCCCGGTCTATCATTTGTCTGCCGTGCTTGATAAACCAGGCTGTGTGGTTTGGTGGAGTCAAAACAATTCGAGTCCCTTTGGATGGCCTGTCCCGGTCGGCCTAGCCCAAAGTCTAACAATGCCGCTAAATCGGCATGGCTGCTGCTGGGTCTTGGGTGACTGCCCAGCCCCTGCGGTCTGGTCAGAGGAAGCACTTTAACGGCCCCATCCCTGTTCTCTGTCACACAAAATGTCTTAGAGTGTCCGAACTGCTCTGCTGAAGTGTGAGGTTGTGGACTGCAGGTCTGCTCCCCTTGGGAGTCCTGAGCCGATGACTGCTCCGTTACTCGCTGGCACAACTGATCGACATGTCGGCGAATGACTCACTCATCTTCCAGGACCACCTCGTAGGAGAGTGGTCCTGACACTTTTAACAATTTTCGCTGGCACCTACAACTGCCCTTGCCCGTATCCAAGTCCAAACCTGGTCCCCCACCTGTAAATGCCTAGGTGCCTTCAGACATGCCATGTCGGAGACTACTCTATCGGGGTGTAGTCTGTCCAATTTTGTTATTGGTCTGTCCAATTTTGTTATTGGTCTCTTTCCCCAACGTAGCTCTGCGGGGCTCTTGCCTGTAGCTGTACAAAGTGTTGTATGCTTGCATAACAAGAAGTCAGCCAGCCTGTGTTGCCAGTCCCTGGTAGTAATGCATTTAAAGTACTCTTTGGTTGTGTGAACCATCCGTTCTGCTTGCCCGTTTGACGACAAGCGAAAAGGAGCTGACGTGGCATGCCTGATCAGATTGGCCCTGAGAAAGATCTGGAACTCTGATGCAGTGAACTGGACTCCATTGTTGGAGACTACAATGTCCAGAAGCCCATGCATTGCAAATAGTGACCGCAACACCTGGATGGTCCTTGCAGTAGTCATATTGGGCATTGGAACCACCTCCAGCCATTTAGAGTGGCTATCGACCACTATTAAAAACAACTGTCCCTGAAAGAGCCCGGCAAAATCAATGTGGATCCTTGACCATGGTGTGTGTGTTTCCTCCCATTGGTGGACGGGGGCCTGTGGCATCTCCGGTCTGGACTGTTGACATGTGTGATACTCGTGTACTTGGGCCTCAATAGCTTTATGTAGCCCTGGCCACCAGAGGTAGCTCCTCGCCAGTGCCTTCATCCAGATGATGCCTGGATGGCCCTCGTGCAAAGACTGGAGAACTGAATTGGGGACTACAACACTGCTACCCCAAAGGATGCACCCCTTGTGAGCTGAAAGTTCGTTTTTCCGACTGAAAAAACTCTGAAACTCGCCCCCCCCCCCGCTATTTTCCAGCCATCCTGTGTGAATCTAAGGCGACTTAGGATTTTGTTGGCTGCTGTTTCTGCAGCAACATCTCCCGCATGAAGAGGAAAGTCTGGCAAGTCTTGAATTGCTAAAATGCGTGCAGCTGGAGCCGGATTGGGCTCCATGTGTGGCAAGGGCAATCTACTAGGGCCATCTCCATGGCCCATTTCTTTACCAGGTTTGTGAACCAGCCTGTAGTCATAGGCCGAGAGGAAGATAGACCACCTCAACAAGGGAGCTGCTGCGCAGCTATTTATATGTTTGGCCGATAGGTGGCGACCAATAGGTTTGAAGCATAGATTTTCTGCCCAAAGACCTACTTAGCCAGCTGGAGACAACCAGTCTGGGCTGGTTAGCAACTGTTACAACATACATGTGAACTAGCACTTAGCAATTGAATGCAAGCAATTAGCAAGTAGTGCAACATGAGCAAACACTTACAACATATACAAAAGGCCAATACATTACACTTATTTTCCTGTTTAATCTGTTCAGTTTTCAAAACCTTTTACCAGTAGCACTTTGTTTTGAATGGGCTAGCCCAGGGGTAGGCAACCTTGGCTCTTTTATGACTCGTGGACTTCAAATCCCAGAATTCCTGAGCCAGCCAATTCTGGGAGTTGAAGTCCACGACTCATAAAAGAGCCAAGGTTGCCTACCCCTGGGCTAGCCGATAGAGCTAGTTTCTTTATGAATCGGGCTGGCTAGATAGATGGCATCCTCTTGCAATAGACATCCTGCTACAATATATCTCTTTCTCAAGTACTTGTGGTATTTGATTTGGGTGGTTTTTCTATTGCTGAGAAGACACAGCTTGTCTTTTTGTATTTCAGAGGTGCTTCTCGTTTCTGGGTTTTCTTTTCTTATAGCTAAATGGGGGTAGTGGTATCATGGCTTCCTACAGTAAGAATGCCTTGAGCTAATGAGAAAAGTTAGGAATCCTTTACATAGTGGCTACCCTTCATTAACAAAACCAAGATCATGGCATCTGGCCCTCTTAATTCCTGTCAAATAGATGGGGAAGAAATGGAGGTAGTGACAGATTTTATTTTCCTGGGCTCCAAGATCACCGCAGACGGGGACTGCAGCCAGGAAATTAAAAGACAGTTGCTCCTGGGAAGGAAAGCCATGGGAAATCTAGACAGCACACTAAAAAGCAGAGACATCACCCTGCCAACAAAAGTGCGTATAGTCAAGGCTATGGTCTTTCCAGTTGCAATGTATGGCTGTGAAAATTGGGCCATAAGAAAGGCTGAGTGCCGAAGAATTGAAACCTTTGAACTATGGTGCTGGAGAAGACTCCTGCGAGTCCCTTGGACTGCAAGGCGATCAAACTGGTCAGACCTAGAGGAGATCAATCCTGACTGGTCTTTAGAAGGCCAGATCCTGAAGTTGAAATTCAAATATTTTGGCCACCTAATGAGAAGGAAGGACTCACTGGAGAAGAGCCTAATGCTGGGAAAGGTTGAAGGCAAGAGAAAAATGGGATGACAAAGAATGAAGTGGCTGGATGGAGTCACTGAAGCAGTAGGCGTGAGCCTAAATGGACACCAGAAGATGGTAGAGAACAGGAAGGCCTGGAGGAACGTTGTCCTTGGGGTCGTGATGGGTTGGACATGACTTTGCAATTAACAACAACAACAAACCCTTCATACTGTATTTCCTTTTCAGTCATTTTGAGCTGGTCATGAGATTGGCTGAGGAGCACATCTGCCTGGGCAGAGTTTTTTTCCTCTTCAGCCTCAAGTCAGTAGGAAGTATTTGTAATACAGACAATGAATTAAATTTTGAGTCTTAAGTCTATAAGATTCCTTTGGTTGAAATGCTCCTTCAAATTAAGTCTTCCTAGACTGTTTAAAGATCAATGCCAACAATGCCAACTTTAAATTTGATCCCAAAATGAATGCAGTCAATATAATAGGTAACTGATGTTTTGTGTTTCAAATGTCCAATTCCAGTAGACCAATTAACAAACTATTAGTAAAGATGTCCCCATGACCAGAACATTTTAATAGGTTTGTGTGCATACAACTAGGACATATGAAGCTGAAGCTTCTCCATCTTTTCTGGAAAGCATAGCAGTTATCAAACCAATCCAAGCTCATAAAAGTCATTAATCACCAATGTTCTTGAACATATAGTACATTGAAATTCCTAATTCAGGAAACTGATTTTTAAGAGGATGGCTACCACTTATGAGGTGAATTGTAAAGTTTTATCTAGATCATTTGTCTGTTTTGGGGAGGGGGGACGGAGGACATGGGGTTGTAATAACAAATATTATTTACAATAATATTTCTAAAGGAGTATTGAATAAAGGTCAATGTTTTAATACCCTTAGATAAGAACCCAGTAAGATTGAAGTTTTATATTTTTTAAAATGAATACTGGGACTAACTTCCACATTAGTGTGCATAACATTAGGCTTCAATAGGCAAAGTCCATTGTATCCATATTTTAACTACTGTATTAAACAGTTGAAACCCATTTTCTCCATAAATTGTGAGATGGGGGTTAGGAATGAAGTTCTAATTGCTTTTATTTTAGAATTTTACCTTGGTTTGCTTCCATTTCAGCAACAGAATGGTGGTCTTGTTCTTCCTCTGAATATATATTTTGTCTCCAGAGAATTAGGGCTGAATTAATTTTCAAAGACATCCCAGAGAGGTTCTCAGAACATTCAATTTACCATATGGTGGCTGGGGAATTCTGGGAACTAAAGTCCACAGGTCTTAAAGTGGCCACAGTTGAGAAACACTTTCCACACATACCTGAACACATCTCAAGTTCCAGATATAACACAAAAGTCTCATCACTCAGGCTTTCCTGGAAGTTCTCAATGGTTTTTCTCTATAAAGTTCATTGTAGACCTTTAACTGTTTTATTACTATAACTAGAGTTATTTTGAAGAGGGTATGCAAAGAGAAGTGTGATCTGCCCTGAGGCACAAAATCTGATAGTAGTGTGCTCAACTTGTGATTGCATAGTTGAATAGCATATGCTCCATCTCTGTACGGAGTTTTCTTGGGCTTATTTTCAAGTACAAGACTGCTTTGGAAGAGCACTGATATGACTGTCACTCAATTCACACCTGTCTCCAGCCATCATATATTGGCAGTGTTTCTGTTTCTGAATAAACTTAAATAATATTAGGTGCAAGCCCTCTTGCAAGCAAAAAGCTTATTTTGAAATAGTTATCACATATATATTGTTGTGGGAGTTTTGGATTATACAGGTAGTCCTCAAATTACAACCATAATTGAGCCCAAAATTTATGTTGCTAAGTGAGAAATTTGTTTTCCCCATTTTACAACTTTCTTTGCCACATTTGTTAAGTGAATCACTGCAGTTGTTAAATTAGTAACATGGTTGTTAAGTGAATCTGGTTTCTCCATTGACTTTACTTGTCAGAAGGTTGCAAAAGATGATCACATGACCCCAGGACACTGCAAATATCATAACTGTGAGTCAGTTGTCAAGCATATGAATGTAAATCACGTGGCCCTGATGATGCTACAATGCTCATAAGTGTGAAAAATGGTCACTTTTTTCAGGGCCTTTGTAACTTTGAATGGTCAGTAAACAAACTGTTGTAAGTTGAGGACTACCTGTATCAATATTTTCTCAGCAGCATTTTTTGAAGTATTGAGGGGAGGGGAGACAGAAATACCCAGGGCTAGGGAACTGCAATCCATTAATCTTTCAAGAATGGATCCGCTGTCTCCTTGTTCTTCATATTTACCTTGGCAAATGTCAGTATACCTGCTCCATAAAGGTGGAAGCTTTGCCCTGACTGCCAGAGAGGTTTTGAGCTTGGATGTGAGGGATCAAAGTCAAATTGCCAAATTATTTCTTTTATAGTCTCTGGTATTTGCAAAGTATTCATGGGTAAAATGAAAAGAGAGTGATCATAATTAAATTTGATCCATTGAAATCATGACTAACATCCCGCTGACACTAATGGTACCATTCTAATGAAGAGTACCTCTGGATCTAACCCTATTAAATTGCTCCGAGCTTTTGTGATGGAGAGGGAAATAATTCTGTTGTAATAGAGTTGTTCTTATTCAGGGGAAGCTTTTTTTAATAGGGTATTGGATCTTTCACTTTTTGTTTGTAAAAATGGAGAGCTTTTTTTTTAAAAAAAAAAATCAAAATAATAGTAAAGATGTTTATCTGACTTGTCTAACTAGAGATTTTAGTACTGCTTTATTTTATTTGCTCTTTGTTTCTATATTTTCTTCTTGATATGCTGCTTTGCTGTAATTTAGAGAAATGAAACATGCAATCTGATGTAGGTGACTATCGAATTCAAGTCTTCTGGTTCATAGCATAATTTTATTTAGTTTGATAGTAGGAGTGCTGCTTGACTTTAGCTAAATGGGCTTCTGTTATGAAATTCTTTAAGGTTAGACAACTACTTTACCTTGGCTTACCAATATATTAAAGCCCTGGAAATCTGCACTTGGTTTTAGCATCCTTTCTTTGCAATCTTTACCCTGATAAAGAGATTCTCTTCTGTAGAAAAAAGGCAGTATGCAGTTAAATTCAATCAGAAGTATCATTATAAAATGCAGTAGGGATAGGAGCCATGAAGTAAGAGCATTTTTCAGTATGCCACTGAAGAAGAGTTCATCAAAGTAAGCTTTTTTGCTTCTTTATTTCCTTCACTAAGAAAGATTAACAGAACACAGAATAACAGAGTTGGAAGGACCTTGGAGATCTTCTAGTTCAGGGATGTCAAACTCAATTTCATTGAGGGCTGCATCAGCATTATGGTTGCCCTCAAAGGGCCAGCAGGTGAGTCACGTGAAGGGGTGTTGGTCAGTCTTTTCCCAGCAGGTGGGTCACGTGATGGGATGATATTCAGGTGGCTAGTTGGCCCTTCTTCTCTGTCTCTCCTCTCTCTCTTCTTCCACAGCTTCTACTCCTTCATTGATTCCTCTACTTGCCTCCCTTTCACTCAAACTCTCTCTTTCAGACTTGCCCCACAGAAACCTCTCCTATTCTGTCCCCTTCTCTCCCTCAGGCTTGCCCCACTGATATCTCTCCTCCCTGTCGCCTTCTCTTCCTCCCCCCCCTTCCTCCTCCTTCCTGCCCAAACCCCTCCTTTTATATCCTCTCCTCCCTCATGCATTCATTCACTGCCCAGCTGGCTTTTTCACTCAGCACTCATCAGCTGGAGCTGCATGCCCTGATCCTGGGGTCTATGCCAAGCCCTGGCAGTCCTGCAGCTCCAGCTGACTCTTCTGCTGAAGACTTCGTGTGGTTGCCGGCCACGCCTGAGGCCGCCGGAAGCCCAAATCAGCTGGAGTTGTATGCGGAGATGCCAGGGCCTCAGCAGACCCCCAGCAACACTGCAGCTGCAGCTGACTCTTCCCCAGGCCTCTTTGGCACTGCTGCCACTTCAGCTTACACACACACACACACACACACACACACACACACACACACACACACAAACACCGGTACATACTCAGTCACCTCCTCCTACTAGACTGCTTGCGGGAAAGATATAAGTATATCATGGGCTGTATCTGGCCCATGGGTCTTGAGTTTGACATGTCTGTTCTAGTTCAACTCCCAGCTCAAGCAGGAAACCCTATACCATTTCGGAAAAATGGATGTCCAATCTCTTCTTAAGAATGTCCAATGTTGGAGCATCCACAACTTCTGGAAGCAAGTCGTTCCACTTATTAAATGTTCTAATGGTCAGGAAATTTCTCCTTAGTTCTAGGTTGCTTCTCTCCTTGTTTAGTTTCCATCCATTGCTTTTGGTCTTGCCTTCAGGTGCTTTGGAGAATATTGACCGTCTCTTCTTTGTGACAACCCCTTAGATATTAGATATTATTATGTCACCCCTAATTTTTCTTTTCATTATACTAGTTATAACCATTTCCTGCAACTGTTTTTAATATGGTTTAGCCTCCAGTCCCCTGATCATTTTTGTTGTTGTTCTCTGTACTCTTTCTAGAGTCTCAACAGCTTTTTTACATCATGGTGACCAAAACTGGATGCAGTATTCCAAGTGTAACCTTACCAAGGCATTATAGAGTGGTATTAACACTTCGAGGGACGCGGTGGCTCAGTGGGTTAGAACGCTGAGCTTGTCGATCAGAAGGTCAGCAGTTTGGCGGGTCGAATCCCGAGTGCCGCGTAACAGAGTGAGCGCCTGTTACTCGTCCCAGCTTCTGCCAACCTAGCAGTTCGAAAGCACGTAAAAATGCAAGTAGAAAAATAGGGACCACTACGGTGGGAAGGTAACAGCGTTCCATGCATCTTTGGCGTCTAGTCATACCGGCCACATGACCACGGAGTTGTCCTCGGACAAGCGCTGGCTCTTCGGCTTTGAAATGGAGATGAGCGCCGACCCCTAGAGTCGGAAACGACTGGCACGCATGTGCGGGGGAACCTTTACCTTACCTTTACCTTTTATTAACACTTCATGTGATCTTGATTCTATCTCTCTGTTAATGCAGCCTAACACTGTGTTGGCTTTTTTGGCAACTGCAGAACACTGCTGGCTCATATTTAAGTGATTCTCCAAAGGACACCAAAATCCCTCTCACAGTTATTGCTATTGAGCCAGGTCCCACCTATTATATACCTGTGTACAGGTAGTCCTCGACCTACAACAGTTCATTTAGTGACTGTTCAAAGTTCCAACAGCACTGAAAAATGTGGCTTATGGCTGTTTTTCATAGTTGCAACCTTTGTGGCATCCCCATGATCATGTGTTTGAAATGCAGATGCTTGGCGACTGGTTCATATTTATGACCTATGTTGTGTTCTGTGATTATGTGATCACCTTTTGCAACCTTCTGACAAGCAAAGTCAATGGGGAAGCCAGATTCACTTAACAACCAGGTTGCTAACTTATCAACTGCAGTGATTCACTTAACAAATGTGGCAAGGAGAGTAGTAAAATGGGGCAACATTGACTTAACAAATGTCTCACTTAACAGAACGCTTGGGCTCAATTGTGGTTGTAAGTCGAGGACTATCTGTATTTGGTTTTTCCTGTCTAAATGTAAAACTTTACTTTTCTCACCATTGAATTTCATTTTGTTAAATAGGGCCCAATGTTCAAATCTGTCAAGATCCCTCTGTATCTTGACCCTATCTTCTGGATTGTGGGCTATTCCTACCAGTTTTGTGTCATCTTCAGATTTGATGAGTTCCCCTTCTATCCCTTCATCTAAATCATTGATGAAAACATTGAAAAATATTGGGTCTAAGACACAGTCTTGGGGTACCCACTGCATGCTTCTCTCTATGTGATCCTTGGGGGCAAAATAATATAATTCACATGAAGCTTTTCTGTCACCCCAGAAAAGAAAGATAAAGCATATTTGCAATTTTTGTTGTTGGTTATGTGAAATAAACAAATTCACATAGCCAATCATTTTATTTTAATTTCATAAAAACTTAAATTACTTGCAAGAAAGTGATGGGGAATTTACTTACACACACACTCACACGTACTGGTAGTGCTTGACTTACAGCCATTTCTTTGGTGACTGTTTGAAGTTACAGCAGCACTGAAAAAAGTGACTTATGACTGTTTTTTATACTTATGACCATTGTAGCATCCCCATGGTCATGTGATAAAATTTTGGACACTTGGCAATTAGATGTATTTATGATGGTTGCAGAGCTCCTGGGTCTTTTGCAACCTTCTGACAAGCAAAGTTAATGAAGAAGCCAGATTCACTTTATAACTTAACTGCAGTGATTCCCTCAACAACTGTGCCAAGAAAAGTGGTAAAATGGGGCAAAACTCATTTAACAATGTCTTGCTTAGCAAGAGAAATGTGGGGCTCAATTGTGGTCATAAGTCGAGGACAACCTGTCTCTGTGTGTGTGTGTGTGTGTGTGTGTGTTTATATGTATGTATGAGTTTTATGTTTGCATTATAAAAAGTAATAAAAAGTTTACACAAACACACACACACACACACACACACACACACACAATTTTTAAACAGGAAGATTAAAAACCAATACAAACTAATCTAAAGTAAGAGAAATAAATCAAAGAGTAAGTCAAAATTGCAAGAAAAAACACAATGGGAAAATAGAAAAGAAAAAAAAATACATTTATAAATTAACTTCTTACTCTGGTTGCAATACTCTTATTTCTGTAATCTATCTAATAATCAGAACCATAAATCATAAGTTTATTTTTTCTGTTTCATGCAAAAAGCCTATAATGGGATTTTAGTTAGCTGTAAACATACTGTAGACATTGTCATTTTTTGTTCAAAGATATCAGGAATTTTAGTTCCAAATACTTGTATTAAGAATTTCAGTCTACCATCATTTGGAAGTATTTAAAATGAAAGCATACAATATTTCACCGAGCTTAAATGAAATAAAAAACTATTACAGTATTCTATATTATTTTTTGTAGGGACGTGGTGGCTCAGTGGGTTAGGATGCTGAGCCTGTTGATCAGAAGGTCGGCAGTTTGGCGGGTCAAATCCCGAGTGCCATGTAACAGAGTGAGCGCCTGTTACTCGTCCCAGCTTCTGCCAACCTAGCAGTTCGAAAGCACGTAAAAATGCAAGTAGAAAAATAGGGACCACTCCGGTGGGAAGGTAACAGTGTTCCGTGCGCCTTTGGCATCTAGTCATGCCGGCCACATGACCACGGAGACGTCCTCAGACAAGCGCTGGCTCTTCGGCTTTGAAACGGAGATGAGCACCGGCTCCTAGAGTCGGAAACGACTAGTACGCATGTGCGGGGGAACCTTTACCTTTACCTTTACTATATTATTTTTTAGTTTAATTGTTTATGTTTCCCTTTCAATTATGTATTCTTGGAAGAAAATAATTTCTAGTCATAAAATTTTCCAAATAGCAAAGTTAAGAGATGAAACTGTACTAGCAAATGGGGAAATCTTCACTGTTCTGCAACATTGCATTTATTGAACTGGATTAGCAGAGTTCATGGGCTGTTATGTTTTTTTTTCCTAGACCAACCTTCCTATTTATCTTTGAAGTTGAAGTTGAAACTTGTTTTACAAGACATGAAAAAGCTTTTAAACTAATGTATTTGACAAAAATGGCAACAAATGTGGGGACACCTGCTGTTAAGAAAAGTGCCTGCACATTCAGCATACTTGTGTCCCCATTAGAGGGAACTGCTGAGTAAAATGATAGCCAGTACTGTTCAAATCCTATAGGTGGCAGCAGTTCCTACAATTTAAAAACATAACAATGAAATGATTTGTGGGTATGAGAATAAAACTGTCATGAGTTAAGTAATGGGATCTTTATTCCATAAAGTGTTCTTCTTTGAAATATGATGCCTGAGAAATAACATTAGGTTTTCTAGTTTTCCTTTTAAGATTTAAGTAGCTTATCTTTCTTTTAAGCTCTATTTATACTTTCAATCTTGTCCTCAACCATGTTTCAAAGGAACAATAATTTTATGGTGTCACATTATGAAGTGCCTGTAATATAATAGAAAAAACCCTATGACATGCTAGTTTAAATTTATATAATAGTCTATAGTTAGTTCTGAATACAGCTACCTGTGTGGCAAAATATTGAACAAGTTTTAGTCAAGACTTTCAGTTGTCATTTATAGAGCCTGCTCTGACTGCATTTTGAAAACTTAGCTTGGATCTAGAGCTACTGTTTTATATGAAATGCTGATCAACTTCTTTCATATCAGCTTGCTTAAAATGCACCACCTTTTCCTGCAAAAGAGGTTCAAACTTCATTTATTACATTTATAGAAGATAATTGTTTTGCTTAACTAATAGAAGTATACACACAAACAGACACACATGTATGTGTGTGTGTTGTAAATTGCCGTATTTATAACATGCAAATAGTGCTTCATCTATATATCCAGGAAATTGCTAGAAAGGAATTGACACAATAAAGTACTGTGTAAAAAGTATTACAGGTAGTCCTTGAATTATGAACGGTTGTTTAGTTACTGTTTGAAGTTACAATGTACTTCCCTGAGGGTACTTACAATCCGATTCTGATGTTCCCAGGCCAACACCTCCCCTACCCACCACAGTCATGTTACTGCATGTTGGGTGCTCAGCAACCTGACTGCATTTATGCTTGCTTGTAGCATCCCTAGGTCATGTGACCATGTTTGAAGATGGCTTTGCCGAAAGCTTTACTTCAGATTTTCAGCAGTAAAAAAAAATCAGCTCATAGCAAAACATTGGTTTGCTTAGCAACTGCAGCATTTACTTAATAAAAGTTGTAAAATCACATCAGTCATGTGGGTGACTCGATTTACAACCATCCCAACATGACTATGAAGATGAGCAGGTAGGTTCCATTACAGCTGTAGGTTAATGATTATTTAGGCATATGAGCAAAATCACAGATACCAAATTAAAGCAAAAATAAGCCATAACAGTGTCACTACAAATTACAAAAATGTGCGCGGTGTACTATAGCAGAAACGTGTTCCCTTTTGAAATTCAGACTACTGTAAGTTAACTCTGCATACAGTATTTCTAGTAAAGTTTCAAAGGACACTTGGAAGTGTAAAAAGACAGAGTGATCTTTAGCTAGATTACAGGATCTGATACTGCAAACAATATGTTCACTGCTGGATATTGCAAAGAGGTAAAGTTTTCTGTATCTGTGCAGCCCAGTTCTGGTAAACTTATTTTTGTTTAGGTACATATTCAGAACATTCATGGTTATACTTACAAAATGGTTGCTATGGGAGACTAGCTTATTCACAAATGATTGCCACAGTAGTAGGATAAGTCATAACATTTTCATTTCTCAGATGCTGAAATTGTCCCCAAGATGTTCTCTGCCATCTGAATGGGACATTTATGAAATCCAAAGTCAATTCCTGTAATAAATATAAATAAATATGTTGCAGTTTGGTGTTCTGCAGCTGCCTATTTTCTGTTTTTATTGAAAAAATGAGTAAAGGGAAAGTGACTGGTGGTCAGTAAGGGAGAAATCAGAGAGAACATTGTGATGCCCATAGCAACATTCAGTTATCTTTTTACCTGCATTGTTTCAATGCATATTCTTGTATAATTCCTGATATACATTATTTACAGGCATTTCTATTAATAAATGCTTATGTGATACCATCCTCAACAAATCTTATGCAAGTAATGAATGAGGAAATGGAAGACACACTGACACATCTGATTCATCTAGGCCACCCCAAATTCAGTCAGACAGTAATTGGATCCAGTTACAGTCAAATATAGAACTTTTTCATACAGGAATATTGCTAAGCACATTGATTTGTGCTTTAAATTGTAAGCCGCCCTGAATCTTCGGAGAAATGGGATTTAAAAAAAAAAGTGCTGACTGTGTATTTCAATTAATCTCTTTACCTTTCAGTTCTTCCCATTGCCCATACTCCAGGGTCCTTTAAGATATATAATCTACAAATTTTAACTGTAACTTACAGTTATAATATTCATTTGTGTAAATATTTTCAGAGATAAGATCTCCTTACTACTTTTTAGGCTACCTTTGCTGTAGCCTGATTATCTCTGTTTTAAAGAAAATGTCATGGCAAACTCTGTTATCCATTCTTAGTTTTTTGGAATGTAATTCTCCTGATGTGTAAAGAAGATGAGTGACCACCAAACTACATAATAACATCTACTGTAGTTTCTGTTGGTTCATATTAAAGCAGCCCAAAATAACAAATGTTGGTATGCTGTCATGATATTACTGTCAACAAAAGCTGATGAAAGTCCTTGAGTGAACCCAATTTGCTTGAGAAAGTCTCTCCAAAACTGTAAATTGAACTCCCCTATCTGATATAATCCTCTTTGGGGCAGCATGTAGCATGAATGCATCGGCTGCATGAGCTAATGCAATGGTGGAACAATATATCAGATGCTACATCAACTATTGACAGACTAACTGGGCTGACCTCTTACCTTGTGCTGAAGTGGCTTACAATAATATTGTGCACAGCAGTACTGGACTTACTCCATTTAAAATAGCCACTGGCTGAGAGTTCGTTCCTATACCTGAATATGCCCAAGAACCACCTGCCTCACAAACATTAGATCAATGGATGACATCGTGGCAGACTGTTTGAACTAATGTAAAAAAAGCTCTAATGCAAGCTGCAAAAACTTACAAGGAACAAGCTGATAAGACTGTTTTTTTTTGGGGGGGGAGTCTATCTTTCAACTAAATATTTAAGACTCAAATTACCTAGTAAGAAATTGGGACCAAATTTTTTTGGTCCTTTTCCTGTAGTTAGAATTATAAATCATGTGACAATTTTGTTAAAACTTCCTTGCTTACTGGGGAAAATTCACCCGGTTTTCCATTGCAATTTACTAAAACCTCTTAGAGCAGGGGTGTTAAACTGCAGGCCGGAGGCATTGTCAGAAAACTGCGCCCACCCCTTTGCTGGCAGTGGGGGAAAAAACTCTGATACGTCATGCGACATCATGTGACATTGCGAGTTTGACATGTCTGTCTTAGAGAGTTGTCATTGAGACTAATCCCTAAGAAAGCACCTGCTCCTCTTTTGGTTGAGGGGAAAACTCATTATGAAATTAAGCAAATCCTTGACTCTAGGTTATACAAAGGGAAATTACAGTACCTAGTGGAGTGGGAAGGGATATCCTTTGTCAGAGGCCATTTGAGCAAAAAGTATAGACATCAAAGCAGACTGGTTGATAAAAAAGTTTTACGATAAACATCCTCAAAAACCTCAGGGAAATTCCCAATTTCACCTTTTTTTTCTATAGGTTTGGTTTTCTTTTTAGGGAGGTCTGACTGTCAATTCTGCAACGAACCTGGCTGAAGCCATTTTCCTTGTTTTGGGTTGCCACAAGAATGGGGGAGGGATGGAGAGTTTTATGCTAGTCTAAACAATTCTCTGTCCCATGGGAACCAAGGTCATTTCTGTTTGTTAGATTGGGGATTGAGCCTTATGTTAGAAAGCCCGCCAAACTATTCTATTTGGAAACATAGTTAATTGCATAGTTTCTGGGGTGGGAAGTTTAACTTTGTAATAATGTAAGTTTTTGGAGGGAACTTTAGTCTTGGTTTCACTTTTGATCATGCTGATACTTTGTAGCCAATAAACATGTTCTTAGAGCAAAACTCAAGCCTCAGAGTTCTGTTTTAGTTGGTCTCTTCTATCGGAATCATGACATTTACACTAAGAAAACTAAATGACGGCTGCCAATTCTTATTTAAGAGGTTTGAACAGAGACTGCCAAGTGCCAAGAGATTTTTTTTTTAAGAAAAAGAAATAGAGATAATATATTTGAATACTTTCAAAAGCTATGCAGAATAAAAGGCATTAATAGCCAGTACTGAAATCAAACAAAGAAACAGTTATTTTAATCTTCTAAGGGAAAGAATGTCATAGTTAAGTTGTTGTCATCAAAAAGGTCCGGTCCTGTCTTCCCATGGATTTACACTCTCTAGATACAGGCTGCCTTGGGAACAATGGCAATAATTTGTATTTGCCAAAGAAAAACTAGGCTTCTCATAAGACCAATATTACTTTGACTCATGAATACTAGTTTTCATAACGTTTTGTTTTCTGTTTAGATTTTGCCACTGAATAAAGGGTGCCCTCTTAATAATCAGGGGAATTCAGATTACTGAATGAAGATTCTGAGAATACAAAAAGCAAAAGATTTACTGAGTAAAAATATTCAATAATGCCCTGTTAATTGTGTTTAGTTATAAAAAGAAAAAATTCTTTCTTTTGTCCATCATTAGTTCTGTGCAGCATGTGACAGAGCTGCTCACCTTTTGTGAAATATATTATTTGACAAATTCCTATACCTAATTATAAAATAGGCTGAGTACCATGAATCTTACTGTAAAGTCCTATAATTATATAAAATTAATGTTTATATTGCTAATTCTGTACCTCAATATAATCCACAATTATTCTATGAAACAATTGTAGCTTTATGTAAGCTTGCTCTTATTGTTTTAGCTAATGTCTTGTTTTTTAAAAAAATAATTTAAAAATGAAATGTAATAATTTTATAAAAATGATTTCATTCTAGAGCAATCGTATCAGACATGCTGTGTCATTTCCAACATCTCTTATTCCCCATTATTTTTATCTGTCATTATGAAGTTTTGACCTACAATTAATAAACAGATTTAGTTTATTAATCATCAGTAATAACTGCAAAAAACAAATGCTGCACAAATGCTACTTCTATGGCAAACAGCCAGTGGAATAACCATTGCTAGGAAGACCTTTGTTAACACCTTGAAACACTGTATGGGCCTAAGTAATATTAAGTTCCCAAACATATTATTTGGAGCTGAACTCAGATCCACTGAATAAAAGTATGATTTGTTCTTGAAAAAATTCTCTGGTTTAGATCATATTATGTAGGGCAGACATGTCAAACACAAGGCCCGCAGGCCACATCTGGCCCACCATGTTATTTGTGGCCTGCAGGGCCACCCTGGAGACAGCAAGGGGCCACCTCTTCTGCCACACCCCCGCCCCCTGGGCTCACACACAGGAGTTGACGAGCCATGGGGCCTGGCATCCTGGGTAAAAGGGAAATACTCAGAACATGGCCCCAATGTTGTAGATCAGGGCCGCACCCGCCACCAGTGCTTCCATGGCCCTCCTGGCCTCGCAGCCCATGAGGGCTTCCCTTTCAACCGGGATGCCAGGTCCCACTCCTAATCACCTCCTGTGCATGTACTGGCCATGCCCACCCAGTCACCCATGCCTACCTGGCCATGTCCCCCAGCCTGCCCAGGATAACCATGATGCTGATGCGGCCCTCAATGACATTGAGTTTGACTCCCCTGATATAGGGCATCCTGGAGATACACATGTATTCTAGCTCTCATTAAATTCTCTCTTCTTCTCTTACAATACTTTCCTATTCTCTTAAGAATAATTCACCTAGCTGGAGAAATCTAATCTTTAGGTACTATTATTAACGAGCACTATATGGAAGTTGTCATTTGTTGTGCCATCCTAGCTTTAGAATACTGCTCCTTTTAACAGCCATTGTTATCTGCCTGATGGCTCAGGAGAAGCCTCCAGATGAAGACCTGGCTTTTTGCTCTTGCATTTGGGATTTAGTAACCCCACATTCTGACCATGCTTTTATCCTTTGAATGGCTTTTTGTTAGTATTAATTTTTTCAATTTTTTGTGTTTGGAATTACATGTTTCAAGATGAATGTATTAATTATCTGACTGGATTATATTGCTTTACTTGTTTTTACGGATTGTTGGCAGAGTTGGCACCCTTTGCATTCCATCAATTAATTAATGTCAATTATCAGGACCCTGAAGCAACTCTGGCTTGGGACCAAAGCCAGAGTTGGAGAGTAGAAGCCATTATGAATCTAGAGGTGGGGAGGATGCTGTTCCAGAACTGTGCCTCCATTATTCTGATAGGCAGGGTCCACTTAAAAGTTGACCCATTTGCAAGATGGAGCAGTATTTTTAAAAACACTTGTTTTACTCTTTTCTCTTGATGCTGTGCTTTTTTCCTCTGTCCCACTAAAATTATTGTGAAGATAGGAAACAACAGTGGCAGTTTGAAGCTGGCATTACTTTTGGATCTTGATTCTGTATACTCAAAGAGGAATTCAAGAGCTTTGAAACTAACAAATACATATTTGTTACCATCCTTTCATAAATGCGACTAAATAAAAAAACAATACCTACAAGGCATTGTATTATCTTGCTATGGATAATACACAGCCCCCACAGCCAGGCCACTCACCGCTTGGCCACCTCCCCCTGCCTGTTCAATGACCCAGCTGCCTGCCTGCCTTCTTCCTTTCACTCTTCTCCCAAGCCAGACTGCCTTTCTATGGAGGATGAGTGGGGGAGGCTCGGTCCCCATATCTGTTCCCCTTCCACTGTTTTGGAGCCAGGGAGGCGTGACAGCAAAAGACCTCTCCCACTGCTGTACAACAGCCATATCCGTCGCTGGAGGGGCTTTCTTCGGTCCCAGCCACCCCTGCTTCACCCCGCAGATATGCCCGGCGGCAACTGCTGCCTCCTCCACTTGCCTCGCGCTGCCTGCTCCTCATTTTGGAGCTGGGGGAGTGATGGTGAAAAGCCTCCGCCATCACTACACAACAGCTGCATCCACCGCTGGAGGGGCTTTCTTTGGTCCCCTTCGCAGCTCTGCCCACACAGCCACAGGAGAGTTATATGAGGGCTGGTGGCTGGACTCACGGCAGTTGCCACCAGGCAGGTGATCTGAGGGGTGAAGTGAGGGTGGCTGGGGCCAAAGAAAGCCCCTCCAATGGCAGACATGGCTATAGTGCAGCCTCCCTGGCTCTGAAACAGCAGAGAAGAACTGGGTAAGGTGACCAAGCTTCCTCTGCCCATCCTCCGTAGCATGACGATCCAGCTTGGGGGGATAAAAGGGAAGAGGCAGGTGGGTAGTCAGGTCTTTGAAGGGGAGGGGGGAGGCCCAGAGGTGCATGGATATAGGGCGCATGGGGAAGCTTCACACCCTCCACCACCTGCCTTGCCTCACCTCATGGTGGAGACATCAGCGCATTGCGCAGCCTGCCCCATTGTTGCAGCAAGCAACCAGATGATGGGATGGAGTGTGCAGTCTCTTAAATAGGGCTTATTTTGGGGGTACGGCTTATATTTGGTGCACACCAAAAATCAGCCTGGGGTTTATTTTCTGAGTGGATCTTATTTTCAGGGAAACACAGTATTATGTTACTGAAGAGCAGAAACACAGGAGAAACATTTTTTAAGGGGAAGGCATGAAGAATGAAAATTGATTGAAGACTTCTCTTGTTTTAAGTTAACTGCTTACTGTATTGCTTATTTTTCCTGTACAAATTGATGGTAACCTGAGCGTACAGGCTCTTTAGAACATGAGGACAATAATATACATTCCTAGCAATTTTCCCTGAATTTTTTCCTACCCCCATCAAGAAAGCAGTGCAAATGTCTCCAGACAGTATGCTTGTTGTCTCTTGGAATCATGATCTATGCTATCACTATTGATTTCTAAGGTTAGTGTGCTCACTGGAGGCACTGATCCTGTACCACTCATGCCAGCAGAAGAGGCAGGCTGTGAATCCTGTCAGCTGGCAGGGTCCAGGAGGAGGGCCTTCTCTGCTGTTGCTCCTGCCCACTTGCCCCACAGAGTGAAACTGGCCCCAATCCTCCTATCTTTTCATAAGGGCCTAAAGACATGGCTTTGCCAGTTGCCTTCGGGCCCCAGTGGAGAAACAATGCAATGGAGATGGTTGATTGAGTAATAACAGATCTCCTCTCCCCTCTCCCCCCTTCCCTGTGTGTCTTTGGCTTTAATGTTTGTTTTTAACTTTTTATTTTTTAGCTTAGATGTAACTGTAAGCTGTCCAGAGTTACCTTATGGTAAGATGGGCAGCCAATAAAATAAATAAGTACTGTAAGTAAGTAAGTACATACGTACATTACATACATACATACCATATGGTAATGTGACGTGATGTGACATGATATGATATGATGGAAATTTATTGATTTTTGTATTGGGGTCTTACCTTTGTAAGCCATCTGAAGTCATTCTGAATGAGTTGGGTGGCTTTCAAAATAAAATAAAATAATAAAATAAAATAAAATAAAATAATAAAATAAAATAATAAAATAAAATAAAATAAAATAAAAAATAAATAAAATAATAAAATAAATAAATAAAAAATAGAATAATAAAATAATAAAATAAAATAAATAAAAAATAAATACTTTGTCCATGGGTTTCAGCACACAAAGAAGAGGAAAATTGAGTAATCTTCAGGTCTCTACAATCCCACCTACCCCTCCTTTGAGAGATGGGTCACTCTCACAAGTTATAGACGAAATAAACTTTATTTTTAAAAGTGGGAAAGAAAAGTAAAAATTCTTACTTAAAATAGGTGGGCCTACAAAACATTTCTTGTTGGAGAGTTAAGACCATTTAAAACTATAGTTAGTATCTTAAAAGAAACTTCTGTAGAAAAATATATAGGAAAATTCAGATGATGGGAATCTGTTTTCTTAATGTTGAGTTTCAAGCCCACTTTTGCACTCTGTCTTCACCTGCATCAAGAGGCTCTTTAGTTCCTCTTCATTTTCTGCCATTAGAGTGGTATCATCTGCATATCTTAGGTTGTTGATATTTCTTCCGGCAATCTTAATTCCAACTTTTGATTCATCTAGCCCTGCCTTTCTCATGATGTGCTCTGGGTATAAGTTAAATAGGCAGGGTGACAGTATAAAACCTTGCTGGACTCCTTTCCCAATTTTGAACCAATCAGTGGTTCCGTGTCCAGTTCTCTATTGCTTCTTGACCCGCATATAGGTTTCTCAAGAGACCAGATGTTCTGGTACTCCCATCTCTTTAAGAACTTGCCACAGTTTGTTGTGATCCACACAATCAAAGGCTTTAGCATAGTCAATGGCTGTCCAGTCTCTTCTTAAAAGCTTCCAGTGTTGGAGCATTCACCACTTCTGGAGGCAGGTTGTTCCACTGGTTAGTTGTTCTAAATGTCATGAAGTTTCTCCTTAGTTCTAGGTTGCTTCTCTCATTGACTAGTTTCCATCCGTTGCTTCTTGTCCTGCTTTCAGGTGCTTTGGAGAATAGCTTGGCTCCCTCTTCTTTGTGGTAGCCCCTGAGATATTGGAACACTGTTATCATGTCACCCCTCACCCTTCTCTTCATTTTCTTTTAAATATTCTGTAAACCACCCTGAGTCCTTTGGGAAAGGGTGGTATATAAATCTAAATAAATAAATTAATTAATTAAACTACACATACCCAATTCCAGCAACCGTTCCCTATATGTTTTAGCCTCCAGTCCCCCAATCATCTTTGTTGCTCTTCTCTGTACTCTTTCTAGAGTCTCGACATCTTTTTTACATCGTGGTGACCAAAACTGGATGCAGTATTCCAGGTGTGGCCTTACCAAGGCATTGTAAAGTGGTATTAGTACTTCACGTGATCTTGATTTTATTCCTCTGTTAATGCAGTCTAGCACTGTGTTGGCTTTTTTGGCAGCTGCAGCACACTGCTGGCTCATATTTAAGTGATTGTCCACTAGGACTCCAAGATCCTTCTCACAGTTACTACTATCGAGCAAGGTACCACCTACACTATACCTGTGCATTTGATTTTTCCTGCCTAAATGCAGAACCTTATTTTTTTCACAATTGAATTTCATTTTGTTAGATAGTGCTTAGTGTTCGAGTCTGTCCAGATCCTCCTGTATCTTAAGCCTATCTTCTGGAGTATTGGCTATTCTTGCCAGCTTGGTGTCATCTGCAAATTTGATGAGTTCCCCATCTATCCCCTCATTCTTTGCACTGTTCATTTAAGAAGGCATTCTTATCTCTTCTAGCTATTCTCTGGAATTCTGCATTCAATTGGATGTATCTTTCTCTTTCTCTCTTGCCTTTCATTTCCCTTCTTTCCTCAGCTATTTGCAAAGCTTCCTCAGACAGCCATTTTGCTTTCTTTTCCATAATTCTTCAGGCACTCTGTCTGTCAGATCTAATTCCTTAAATCTATTTGTCAGCTCTACTGTGTATTCAACAGGGATATGATTTAGTTCATATATGAGTGGCCTAGTGTTTTTCCCTACTTTCTTCAATTTAAGCTTAAATTTTGCAATGAGGAGCTCATGATCTGAGCCACAGTCAGCTCCTGGTCTTGTTTTTACTCACTGTATAGAGCAGGGGTGTCAAACTCAATTTCATGGAGGGCCGCATCAGCATTGCGGTTGCCCTCAGGGGGCCGGGTGGGTATGGCCAGGGTGGGCGTGGCCTACTGGGTGGGCGTGGCTAGAGTGCGTATGGCCTACTGAGTGGGCGTGGCTAGAGTGCGTATGGCCTACTGGGTGGGCGTGGCTAGAGTGCGTATGGCCTACTGGGTGGGCGTGGCTAGAGTGCGTATGGCCTACTGGGGGTGTGTGGCTAGAGTGCGTATGGCCTACTGGGTGGGCGTGGCCAGCTCTACATCGTTGGCATCAAGGGTGCCTATGGGGGGCCTGGGCAGAAGTAGGACAGATCTGGGGGTCTCTGGCAGGAGGAGGGTCTCTGGGCCGGGGCCAAGGCAGTGGGGGCCGTTCCCTCACGGTTTCCAGGATGGCTTCGCGGGCCGCGTGAAACCACTTCGCGGGCCGGATCCGGCCCCCGGGCCTTGTGTTTGACATGTCTGGTATAGAGCTTCTCCATCTTTGGCTGCAGAGCACATAGTCAATCTGATTTCTGTGTCGACTGTCTGGTGATGTCCATGTGTAGAGCTGTCTCTTGGGTTGTTGGAAAAGAATGTTTGCTATGATCATCATATTCTCTTGACAAAATTCTATCAGCCTGTGGCCTGCTTCATTTTTTACTCCAAGGCTAACTTGCCTGTTATTCCGGTTATCTTTTGGCTTCCTACTTTAGCATTCCAATCTTCCATGATGATAAAGACATCATTTTTTGGTGTTAGTTCTATAAGGTGCTGTAGAGCTTCATAGAACTGGTCAATTTCATCCTCTTCAGCACCAGTGGTTGGGGCATAGACTTGGACTACTGTGATATTGAATGGTTTGCTTTGGATTCACAGTGAGATCATTCTGTCATTTTGGGGATTTTATCTCAGTATTGTTTTTATTTATTTATTTATTATTGGGACTTATATGCCGCCCTATCTCCCGAAGGACTCAGGGCAGCTAACAACAATAACATACAATAAATACAGAAGTTAAAATAAAAATTAAAATTAAAGGCCCCTGTACAATAAATTAAAATTAAAATTAATTAAAAATTAGAGTTAAAAATTAAAAACATAATTAAAATCCCTGTCAGTCCAGGTCAGCCAGGTGGAAAAGGAGTGTTTTGAGGCCGCGGCGAAAGGACTGGAGATCTGGGGCCATCCGAAGCTCAGGGGGGAGCTGGTTCCATAGGGCTGGCGCTCCCACAGAAAAGGCTCTCCCCCTGGGGGTCGCCAGCCGACATTGTCTAGCCGATGGTACCCTGAGGAGGCCTTCTCTGTGTGAGCGTACTGGGCGATGGGAAGTCGTTCCCGGCAGCAGATGGTCCTGCAAGTATCCCGGGCCTAGTATTCCTACTCCTTTATTGACTATGAAGGCTACTCCATTTCTTCTGAGGCATTCTTGCCCATAATAGTATACGTGATGGTCATCTGAATTAAATTCACCCATTCCTGTCCATTTTAGTTTGCTGATTCCTAAGATGTCGATGTTCAGTCTTGTCATCTCTTGTTTGACCACGTCCAGCTTGCCTTGATTCATGGATCTTACATTCCAGATTCCTATGGAGAATAAATCTTTACAGCATCAGACTTTCTTTTTACCACCAGTTGCATCCACAGCTGAGCGTCCTTTCAGCTTTGGCCCAGTTGCTTTATTCTTTCTGGCGCTATTAGTACTATCCCTCTGCTCTTCCCCAGTAGCATATGGGACACCTTCCGACCTGAGGGGCTTATCTTGTAGCGTCATATCTTTTTGCCTTTTGGTACTGTCTCTGAGGTTTTCATGGCAAAGATACTGAAGTGTGTTGCCATTTCTTTCTCCAGTGGATCACATATTGTCAGAACTCTCTGCTATGACCTGTCCATTTTGGGTGGCCCTGCACAGCATAGTTCATAGTTTCATTGAGTTATGCAAGCCCCTTCACCGCAACAAGGCAGTAATCCATAAAGGGGAAAGAAACACTACAGGTCATTGACTGAAAGACTAAAGTTCTCCTAACTGCGAGCGATGATGGCAACAGAGCAGGAATGTGACTTGATAATTCATGAAAAAAAGTGGGAGATTGTATTTAATGGTTACTTTGTGTTGTTGAAGAATATTTTCATTTTTACTAATTAAGCCATCCAGTACTTGTTGTTCCCTAACCCATCAACTGCAATTAATATCAGTTTGCTCATGTTACCATTTTTCAATAAAAGTTTTCAGTGGCGGTAATGGGACTTAAGTAGATAAAGGAAGACTAGTACTAGTTACCTGGATTATTATTGCTGAGGCAAAATGAGAGTGAATGTAACCCAAAGAGTTTAACTGGTGAACTGAACAAGCAAATAATTAAAATAATTCCCATGCACTTTTATATGAAAGTTCAATTAGAAGTAGTATAACTTGAATCGTGAAGAGTATTTCTATAGATTGCAACAATATTAAATGCTTTTGAATTATAAAGGAAAATTAAACATTTTTAGCCTAAAAGATTTGGGTGATAGTCAAGATTCCTAAATTATTTAGTCATTTGGTTTCATGTTAAGCACAAAATAACAGCTTTTCAAACATTTCATATGCAGCTCAAACTACATGTGTTTTAACACTGCCAAGTAAAAAGAACTGTGTTACATTACAGTGCACATTGTGCGTTTGGAAATACCAATCATTTTATATCAATTTTGAGTTATTTTTCTGTCACTTCATATTCCGTTTCAGAGAGGCATACAAAAACTCTCACTCAGAATAACTCTCTTAGGGCTTACTCATGGATGTCAGCAGTCATGAACAAGAAGTGTAGTGCACAACAACGGAAGGTTATAAAAATGTTAACTTTTAGTGACATATGTATGTATTACTGTTCTTTGTATTGTATTGACTAGAAAATTTAAAAAAAATACAAATTGGTTCCAATTTTAAAAAAAGATTTAAGAAGCAAAATAACAAATGCATTATTTCTTGGATATTTTATTACTATTGCTGAATTATAGGTACTATAATTGTCAAAGTTAGCAAAATGTATATGTGTCCATAGTTGCTTTACCTTTATTCTTTACTATTGGCTGTCATGCCTGACAATCATTCTCTGTGCTAGATTAATTTTGACCGTGATCACTTAGATGCTTTATAATGAGCAAATATGGAGACATGGCCTTCTACTGAAAACCAATCTTACCTGGAACTCCAGTAGCATCTATGGTTGACAAATATCCTGTTTTCAGTGTTTTAGTTCCTTAGAAAGAGCAGCATTATGCCAGTTGACAAGTGGAGCCTATTCTTTTCATTTTAAAATTATGCCTCATCTAAACACTTGATGCTGTGGAATGGTGAAAGAAGATCTTTCAGCAGGATCAGAAGGAGAAATTGAAGAAGTGTCTTTCTTTTCAATAAAGAACTAAGACGCCCTATGTACAGTCACTCATGCACTTGTCACATCCCGGATAGACTACTGCAATGCTTTCTACATGGGGCTGCCCTTGAGGACCACTCGGACGCTTCAGCTGGTGCAGAATGCGGCCGCACGAGTTGTGATGGGGGTCTCCAGATACTCCCATGTAACGCCTCTTCTCCGTGAGCTGTATTGGCTTCCAGTTGCCCTCCGGGTGAGATTCAAGGTGTTGGTGATGACCTATAAAGCCCTAAATGGCATGGGTCCGGATTATCTTAGGCAGTACCTGCTGCCAGCATCCACTTCCCATCATCCTGTGCACTCCCACAGGGAGGGCCTCCTCAGGATCCTGCCGGTCAGGGAGTGCCAGCGGGCAATCCCCAGGGGGAGAGCGTTCTTGGTGAGCACGCCTGCCCTATGGAATCAGCTGCCTGTGGAACTCCGGATCGCCCCCGACCTTCACTCGTTTCGCCGGGACCTAAAAACTTGGCTATTTGACTTAGCCGGCCTGGACTGAGGGGTTTTAAGGTTTTAAATTTTAAACTGTTTTGGGGCTATTAATTTTATTTTATTTTAATTTGTACATTGCACTGTTTTAATTTGCCCTGTAAACCATCCTGAGTCCTTCGGGAAAAGGGCGGTATATAAATAGAAATAAATAAATAAAATAAATAAATAAATAAATAAATATTAACAAACACTGGGAAAAATGCTTTCAGTTGTAGTTTGGTGCCAAGAGTTTAATGTCAACCTTAAAAATATGAAATGTGAAAGTAGAAATATAGTGGTGATATTTGATGGTAGTGAAGAAATATGGTGGTGATTAGAAATAGGATATAATTGGGATTTAGGACTACAAGCAACCCTAGGGAATATTGTGCAATAGCTAGTGATCTTGCAGACTTCTCCAAATCTGAATCTTTAGAATGCCTGATTTTGTTGCAATTACAGTCATCCAATGATGTCTTATTTCTAATCACCGCCATATTTCTTCACCACCATCAGATATCACCATCATATTTCTTCTCTCCCATTACCACCATTGCAAAATATTTTACTTCTGATGAGGAAATTTGGGATGTCTCTATAGTTCTTTCTCATAGGCATCTTTCAAACTCTACCAGGAACTCACAAGCAAGAACTCTCATTAGTCAGATTTACTGCAAGGAAAAATGGATTATATTATAAATTTTTGAAGAGTGGATTTAGCTATGAGTACATTAAAGTGGGACTTCCTTGATGCCTTTGATACTCTTTCTAACGGCTTCTTGACTCAAGGGCAGTTGCTACCCAGTTATAAAACATAAAAGGAATATCCATCTGTTTATATTATATTATATTATATTATATTATATTATATTATATTATATTAT
>JAKJMR010001125.1:187452-203677 GCA_024449315.1 Daboia siamensis
TTATATTATATTATATTATATTATATTATATTATATTATATTATATTTTATATTATATCCTTCCGGCGCGATCTGAAGACTCATTTGTTCGAACAAGCCGGTCTGGCCTGATGGGGAATGGGTTGGGATTTTATTGTTGCTGTAAATATTTTATCTATTGTTTTAGCCTGGGCAGTTGTTTAATTCTTTTTTAACTTTTGTATTTTTGTATTTTTATATGTTTGCCCTGTTCACCGCCCTGAGTCCTTCGGGAGAAGGGCGGTATACAAATAAAATTATTATTATTATTATTATATTATATTATATTATTTATTATATTATATATTATATAATATTTTGGAAATATTCAGTCCTGTTCTCAGCTCAGAAAATTTCACTGCAGCATCAATCTTTTTCTTTGGGACTGCCATAGGGAAAAGTAATTAGATGAACCTGGTTCAAATTCTCTACTACATTCACAGTATGAATCTCAAGGCCACCTCCAGAAATATCTTTGCTGATAACTGAAGGACAATCGTTGTCCCACTCGCCCCAAGTTTTCTGTAGTTATTTTTTGGTACTGTCTTGTTGACCTACCATTATGATAACCAATGTTCTTAACTCATCCCCACAAACAATAAATGGTTCATTATGTCAGCATATCAGTTGGATTTTATAATTATTAAAAATAGAAATGGTACTTTAGCATTAATGTAAAAATCAATCAGAAATGGGCCCATTAAATAGGTTTTTTTAGTATCTTTCTCTCTAGCCAAGTGATCATAATGCAGTTTCATCAAAACCCATTAAGGTCCATCTTCTTAAGCCTTTTCTATTGAGTTGAAAGCTGATGTGATATCAGTAAATGCCATGTGAAGGTATTTCTGTATCAGCTACTATAAGTATGATACAACAGTTGTGTTATGTTTCTTGTAGAAGTAAATCCAGTCCAGGTTTACTGGGCAATAATTTAAGTGGTCTTGCTTGTCAACAGTCTTTCACATTAGTACTGTAATACTTTGTTTTCAGCTGAAGGGAATGACACATATATTTCAGAGAAAAATCTTGGAGAATGGGAGACTACCATATACTTCCCAGAGGCTTTTCCAAGATTATGTATCAATCAATTGCTTGGACTCCGAATATGAATGTGCAGAGCAACTTGGAAGAATATCTCATTCAGGGGATTGCCCAGGAGAGTTACCATAGTTTGCTAAAAAGTAGCTAGTCTTGAAAAGTAATCTAAATAAATGCACAGATGAAATTGGAATACTTAAAACTACAGGTGTTTGTTTTTATATGGAGTAACAGAGCTATAAAGAATGTAAAAAAAATAAGCTGGTTTTTTTTTTGTAGAAATTTCAGTATATTCAAAATATTTATTTTTTTCATCTTGTCTTGGAGTCTTTTAAAACAGATCAGATTAGTTAAATGAGCCAGAAATTATTTGCATATCAGGCAGCATTTCATAGATAATTAGCAAGAACTGGTCATTTTGAATAGGGTAGAATGTGTCATTTAGTAGCAGATAAAATTTGTCACAGCTAATAATCCTGAAAAAGTATAATGTGATTATTGCTGAGGGTTGAAAAGATACAATGGTTAAAAAGTAAAATATGTTTTTATTGTTGTTGCTGTTGTTAGCTGAGAAGTCATGTCCGACCCATCGCGACCCTATGGACAATGTTCCTCCAGGCCTTCCTGTCCTCTACCATCTTCTGGAATCCATTTAAGCTCATGCCTACTGCTTCAGTGACTCCATCCAGCCACCTCATTCTCTGTCGTCCCCTTCTTCTCCTGCCCTCAATCTTTCCCAGCATTAGGCTCTTCTCCCAGTGAGTCCTTCCTTCTCATTAGGTGGCCAAAGCATTTGAGTTTTAGCTTCAGGATCTGGCCTTCTAAAGAGCAGTCAGGGTTGATCTCCTCTAGGACTGACCTGTTTGATCGCCTTGCAGTCCAAGGGACTCGCAGGAGTCTTCTCCAGCACCATAGTTCAAAGGCCTCAATTCTTTGGCGCTCAGCCTTTTTTATGGTCCAACTTTCACTGCCATACATTGCAACTGGGAAGACCATAGCCTTGACTATACGCACTTTTGTTGACAGGGTGATGTCTCTGCTTTTTAGTGTGCTGTCTAGATTTGTCATGGCTTTCCTCTCGAGGAGCAAGCATCTTTTAATTTTTTGGTTACAGTCCCCATCTGCAGTGATCTTGGAGCCCAGGAAAATAAAATCTGTCACTACCTCCATTTCTTCCCCATCTATTTGCCAGGAACTGAGAGGGCCAGATGACATGATCTTGGTTTTCCTAATGTTAAGTTTCAACCCAAGTTTTGCACTCTCCTTCTTCACCCGCAACAAGAGGCTCTTTAGTTCTTCTTCACTTTCTGCCACAGTTTGTTATGATCCACACAATCAAAGGCTTTAGCATAGTCAATGAAGCAGAAGTAGATGTTTTATTAATGTTTTACAAATATGCATATGTATAGTCTAGGGCAGTGCAACATTTTGGATCTGATCTCCAAATGGAGCTCTGGACTGCCTGGGAGCATGAATGTAAAATCCATTTTCCTCAAAGTGTCTAGGATCACAACTCTTCCCTGTAGTTGGCACACAATCCCAGGAAAAAGGATAACTGCTTTAATTTATTTGCAGGTTATATTTACACTTTCCAATGCTGCATAGGCCTCATAGATGTTGAGCTATGAAAAGTCAAAGTGAACATAATGGACTGTTGGAATAAAGAGATTCCAGTATTCGAGGAAAGTTTCTTTCTGTAATGACATTCCACATAAAGTAAATTATTGCAATATACTCATTTACACATATAATAATAATAATAATATGCTGTACTATGTACACTATTCTAAGTAGAATCAAGGAAACATTAAAAGTAAATGGAGATTAAAAGAACTGTTGGTTTACATCTGAGAATTTTGAAATAGATAGGTAGCATGGTATAATTACTATTTCAGAATCACTACCTATTTGTCAGAACCTTTAATAATTCCATTAAAATGTTTGAGTTTGTACATACTTAAAAGATGGTGTCATCAATCATAACTGTAAGATCTTCACTATATTTTCAAGACTTATTGTGCAAAGAATTAATGGACCCAGAATTGACTTCAGGACTCAAAACAAGGAAAAAGTAGTATCAGAGCATTTCAGTCTCTTGAGACCTCTATTGCAGACCTCAAAAAGATCATCTTGGAGAAACACAATTTTCACATTATTATTGAGCAAGAAATTGCTGAATTTACATACATCGGAAGATTTCAGGCAATCTTAAGTTTCAACAAGTGAAATGGATTTTAGACACATTGCAATTGATAATTGATAAAGCACTTGTAATCTGTCTCATATGCAACCAGAATCTGTATAACCAGCCTGTCTTCCTCTCACACACCCCGCCTCACCCCATTTTAAATACTGCATCAATGTAGCCACTCTATGCATCTTATGAAGTGAGCTGCAGCTCATGAAAGCTTATGCCTGTTAATAAAATGTGTTAGTTGGAAAAAGTGCTGCCAAACTCCTGTAGCGAACAAGGGGCTTTTTAAATAAAATATTACGTAGTTCTACAGTCTTCATGTTTATAAGCTGCTAGGAATTTGAGAAAATCTTGCTTCCCTGCCTTTGCCCTTCATTTTCTTCCACTTCTCAAAATTGACAACTTAATATTTTGTATCTTGACTGCTCTCAAGCATACAGAACTGATTGATTTCTGCTTTAAATCCTTCCTCCTTTAAGATGGAAGTGAGAATTGCCTATTTCAAATATTGGAGAAATGTAGGATATTAGCATAGCTATAATTGAACAGGAGCATATTTTTCATCCTCCAAACAAAGGAAGCGATAAAGACTGTAGTTTCCTGCCTTTGCAGTATGAAGTTAGAATTTACAGTACATCTCACAACAGTAAGGGAAATATACACTTATTTCTTATATTAAAGGTATTACAGTTGTGCAGAGACTATATCCGTAGAGGAATACAAATAAATGTTCTACTTTATTGTTCTGACATTCTTTTATGGGGTCTCACTGACACAGACAGTATTCTCCTTAGTCAGCACCATTGCTTTTACTCATTATTAAAGTTGATATAAAGAGGGTTAACTCAGATGACTCAGGTCAGTATTATTTGTACTCATTGTGATGATTTACAATTCATTTAGAATTACACTAACAAAAAAGTTCTCCCTAAGTTCTCTATATGGTTTTAAACAGAAATGATATTCTTTCAATCTTGTGTTTGGCAGAGTAATCACCAAGAAAAAAATTAAATTTAAGTGGCTGCTAGAACTGGGTAATGAATTCTGAGTGTAAGAACCAGATAGAATTGCTTATAATTCAGCACAACTAAATCTTTTCACTTCTTCCAGACTCAGAAACAATCTAAGATGTTTAGCACATTCTGCTAAAGAAAAGTTCCCCGAAGATGGATTCCAGCACGAGTCCAAAAGCTCAGAAGACTAAAACTCTGGTCCTGGTGACCAAACCAGATTGGTTCTTTTCTTTTCATTAAAAAGTGTGTTCTTTTGTTTAATCTATACTGTGCTGGAAGTATTTTCTTATCGTTATGATAAGAAAAATACATTTTTTTCCTTTATCTTGTTTGATATTTTCATCTGTACCATAATATCTTCTCTTACCTCATGTCAACCTCTATCTATAGTTTATACTGCAATGCTATGTATGGAATCATTATAAAATAGTACAAAATAATCCTTAAGATTCTAAAATAAATGATACATGAAACTTCTTGGAACACATGTGTCCTTACCTGTCTGATTAGACTGTATTTATTTGATGGATGGAGCTTAGCTGGGTATGACATATCCAGATGAAATGTATTGAGTAAGCGTGCATGTTGGTGACTAACATGAGTGGAAAAATGTCTTTGAACTTGTCACCATGAAGAGAATAAAGTTGTAGCTATAATATTTTGCAAGCCTGTAAATAGAGTTTATGATGAGATAAATAAAATACAGTAACCATTTGTTAAATTAATTTGGACTGTTATACGTGATCTTGAATTATAGAGCTCATTATTTTTTAAACATCATTGTTTACCACTTAGGATTGTTGTGAGTCAGGCAGCTTATAAATTTAAAGAATTATATATGTTTGTAATCTACAGTTAGACTCACTGTCTAAGACTGGGGAAATGTAATAATTCAATCCTAATCAAGGACCTAAGAATTAGATGCTGTGGAAGAATATAGGAAGGTCTAAACAGGATAGTTTTTTGTAATTTGATAAATCACAGATCTGATAAATTCAATATTTCCAGATTATTATGGTTTGTCACACAGTTAGCCAGATGTTTAGACTGGATTTTGATTTTTCCCAAGGACCTGGGATAGAGATTGGTGGTGTTGAATGTATGGTTGTAGCATGTAAACTGTTCCAAGTAAAGTTGCCTTTTGTAATTGACTGGTGGTGATTTTGTCAATGCCAATGGTGTTGAAGTAGTGTTACAGATGTATTTTATTATTATTTAGTTTTTCTGTAATAACTTTTTTCTGTAACTACTATGCATATCTTATGACATAGCTTCTATTAACCAATTTATGAAGATCATCTACTATAGTCTCAAAATATAATCTTCTTTGAAAATGGAATGGTACTACAGGAAGATTGACCATTCAAAGAAAAAAGGAAGTAAAACAAATTCAGTTGGGTAAGGGAAAGCAATTCTTTGAAATTCACATTCCAACAGACATACACACACACAAATGAAAGTGAAAATATGTATTGTATATAACAGTTAGGATGCTCTTAAAAAAAGATATCACCTTTCAACTCTGCCTCTTTCCTGAACCCTAGCATGACAGATTGAACTTTTGGGACAAATTTGTAGTTTGGAATGTAGCACTGGAAAGATCTCATTTTGAAAAATAAAAACAAAAACTCAAGAAGGCCACCTTATGTAGCCCTTTGGTAATAACCATCATTTTATTTCCTTTTCAGTTTTGACAATCTGTTAGTCAATTGTGCGTAACAACAATATGCAGTTGTTTTGTATGCACAAATTGCACATGAAAATGTGGGGAGGGAGGGGCAAGGCAAGAACTAGAGGTAAGTTAAATTTACCTAATATTTAGCTAAAGGAATTAGCTACAATTAGTCACTTGAATTTAATGAATGGATTAAAATATTGGGTTTTTGCCTTCTATTACATTAAACATTATAATTCAGCAACAACATTTGCTTTAACAGTTTAGCACAACATTTATATTAAAGAAATTATCTTAAGTGTCAAGCTATTTTTCAAGCAACTGAAAGGTTTCATGTAGATTGTGTCGTTATTTATATGTATAGGAGAAAATTGCAATGTGTAAGTAATTTGAAACATTTCAGCCATATAAATACTAGTACTCTAGAAACTGAATGGGTAAAAATATAATATTGCAGAACAGAGCCGCATATATATTATATGTACTGAAGTCTTTTTCAAAACATTTACATTAACTTGACAGGTGTTTATGAATAGCAAAAATTAATTTTCCTCACTTCTGTCATCAGGTAGAGAAATGGATTTTAGCATTGAGGACTGGCAGTATTTCCTGAGTATTTCCTGTCAGTGTCATAAAATTTCACCAGGTGGCCTGCTAAGAGTCAGCTTAATGTGATTTCAAATGATAGGGTAGGGAAGGTAGAGGATATTAAAATAGTATCATACATGTGATTTAAAAGCAAGTTAATTACATGGGCTTGTTAATAAACAAAGATAATTTCATGCTGTAATATCTATTCTATACGGTATCAATAGTCAATATGATCGCACTCCCTATTTAGCTCTCCTCGAAATTTAAAGTTACATACCTTCTGAATTGACTCAAACAGGCAATTAAATTATTCATAAATATTTTTAACTAAATGGTTTTTACAATTTGTTATTAAGTATTGTTTTTAATCTTCCAAACTATTAGTTCTATTGAACCGACAAGATTATACCAGTCAAAGAAGGCTATCAGTGATTTTCCTTATGTAAACTAAGGGACTTCATATCTTAACTGATATGAGGTAATGATTAGAAAAATAAAAAAGTAGAATCTAGCCCAGGGGTCTTCAAACTTGGCCCTTTTATTTCTTCTGGAGCTCAAATCCCAGAATTCCTCATCCAGGCATGCTGGCTGAGGAATTCTGGGAGTTGAAATCCACAAGTCATAAAAGGGCCAAGTTTGAAGACCCCTGCTGAGGAGTGATTCAATTTAATGTCCATGCTGAAGAGCAGGGATATTCAGGCTTGGCCCTTTTATGAACTGTGGGCTTCAACTCCCAGAATTCCTCAGCCAGGCACGCTGGCTGAGGAATTCTGGAAGTTAAAGTCCACAAGTCATAAAAGGGCCAAGCTTGAAGACCCCTAATCTAGCCAGTAGTTTTTTGATACTATGTTTAAACTACTGTATTTGGAAATTAATAGTATGTACTTGGAAGTTGAAGAACCTATATTTGGGTCCTCCAATGTAAAGATTATTTCTTCTGGAAAAATTTTCTACTTGTTTTTTTATTAATAATGCCACTAAAATTCAGAATGGATTCTCTCACATTCTAATAGATTCACATTTTCTGAATATATTTCTGAATATAAAACAAACCAAATCTTTGTTTCAAAAAACTTTAATATTTTTGAGAATGGTTAAACATTCATTGAATATTCTGCCCATGTACATACTGAACAATGAAGCACCCAAATATTTTTTTTTGTATATTTTGAGATGTGTTATGCACAAGTGATAAGCAGAAGGCTTCAAGCATGAAACACATGTAAATAATGGAGAAATTAGAAAACAGATGCTACTATATCATCTGGCTTCCTTTATAACAGGGGTGTCAAACTGCAGGCCCACGGGCTGGACATGTCACACAGAAGCTGCACCCACCCCATTGCCAGCAATGGCAAAGCAGTCCTGATGCGTCGTGTGACATCACATGATGTCGCGAGTTGACATGTCTGCTCTGTAACATCTTCATGAAACCACTGGGTAAGATCATCCTCCAGTTTGGGATACAGTATTATCAGTACGATGATATCCAGCTTTACATCTTTACAGATGGGACAGAACAACCTTGACTCAATCCTAACAGCTGGAGTGGTTGTGACTATTTGGACTTGGGGATGTCACCAACTTTAATCTTGGATGGAGTTGCACTTCTCCAGTCAAGATTGGCATGCAACTTGGGGATTCTTCTGGAGTCACAGCTACTGCCTTAACAGTGGGCAGCAGCTGTGGCCAGGAGGGCCTTTTCACACATTTATCTTGTGCACCAATTGTGCCCTTTCATCAATCAAGATGCCTTTTAGACAGTCACCCAGGTTCTGGTCACCTCACAATGGGATTATTGCTATACACTCTACATTTGGCTGCTCTTGAAGACCACCTAGAAAGTACTGCTATTTCAAAAGACAGTGGCATAAGCAGTAATAGGTGCTTTTCTGTGTGCCCGTTAGTCACTACTGCTGTGCAAGCTGCATTGGCTGCCAGTTGGTTTCTATGGAATTTAAGGTACTGATTATTATCTATAAAATCCTATATGACATACAGCCTAGATATCTGAGTCCATATGTCTCCAACTGTTTCTGCCTGCCCAGAAGTTTCTAGTAGAATAGGTACACTCCAAATCCCTTCATTAAATATTGCCATCTTGTCCAGAAATAAGAATGGCACCCTCTCATTTTGGAAAGCTTTGAAAACCTAGATTTGGTCTCAGGCCTGTGGTTGATTTTTATTATTTGTTCAATGGTTCCTATTTTGTTTTGTTGATTTTGTTGTCTATTAGATTATTTTAGTCTGAGTTTTCTGTTTTACTTAATGTTTTAGCTGTTTTTATTCTTTTTTCTAATTTTTTATGCTGCCCAGAATCCACTTGAGTTGGACTGCCAATAAATTTTAATTAATTAGTATTGATATTTTGATTGTCTTAAAAGTCTTCCTCATGGCCATATTAATGTGCTTTCTTCCAGCTGTAAGGCAGGATAAAGATATGGCAAAGATAAAGGTTATAACTGGTGCTATCCACATACATTTGATAGTAGAAGTTAAATAAAATATTTAATAGATTTCCCTGCCAGCAGAAAATACAGCCACTGATTGCTCTGCCTATGGGTGGTCCAGAGCTGGGGAAAGAGGTGAATTTTGACAGATGCGTATACCTTGGTTTAGTTGTCTGTCAATGTCATGAGAATGGTTAATGGTCGGATTCCGAAAGATCTTCTGTATAGTGAACTAGTACAGAAAAAGCGCCCCAGAGGGACACCAGAGCTGCTATATAAGGATAGCTGCAAGAGGGATCTAAAGGCCTTAACAGCTGGGAAAACTTGACCTCAGCCTGGAGGCTAAAGATGCAGCGTGGCCTTCTCCAATTCGAAGAGACACTTGTCCGGCAGACTGAGGCAAAGAGGCAGTCCCGGAACCAGCGAAATCTGGGGGCTGAACGGGGGACAGATTGTATCTGCCCTCAGTGTGGAAGGGACCGCCACTCTCGAATTGATGTTGCTTTAGGACCTCTTTCCAGAGCACGATACCATAGTCTCTCGAGACTGAAGGATGCCAATGATGAGTTGTCTGTCAAACCCTGATTTTTTAAAAATTCTATAAAACCATATATAACTTGAGATAAGTCCTATTTCATACAAAGAATATCTGATTGAAATGCAAGTGTGAAAATCCCATGCTTTGTAAAACAAAAACCGCCAATGGCATTAATATTGTGTGATGCCTAAATGAAAATAGGAAAGGGTTAGGGTTAGAACAATAACATATTACAACTTATCTAGTGCTATTTCATATGCAGGACCTCTTCCAGGCTCAGATAAAACAATATCCAAAGGCATCCTGCATATGAAACAGCATTAGATGAGTTATAATAAATCATCTGACTTTGTTTTCTAATGTTTGTTTACATTTTATTGGCATTTCATTAGCTACCTGAGCAGCAAAATAAATAAATAAATTGTTGTAGGATTAGTTATTAGTATTTTATGTTTAACTTAGATACATAGCCATAGACAACAGTTTTCAGTGTGTGGCATTTGAGGAAGGAACAATAGTTCACAAATCCAGAGAAAAGTAGCTTTCCTCATAAATTGTCTTGCTACCCTTTAATATTTATTTACATTGGTCAACACTTCCAAGACTTTGATCAAGCTAGCCTCATTCTGCCATGACTATTTCCATCACCACAAGAACTTGATCTTTTTTTCACGTTTTATGAAATCAATAAATTTTATCCCTAAAGAATCCAGCATGCCTTCGATTCCAGACCTGACATTTGCTAATGCTATTGCTGATGACCTGCCATTACAGATTTTCAAAGCTGCAGTCTGTATTTGACAACACTCATAATATGAATCAATATTCAGCATTCAGTGAGTGAGTAAGGGAGTCATTTTAATGCTCCAAAAGGCTGAATTGCCCCTGGGCAGCTGTCACAAATGGGTAGTTATTAATAGTTCTCTCTTTTCACTTAGCATAGGCAGTAGGGGTCAGACATGAAATGATTTAATCAGGTTATGATATCCATGACAATGAACACTTAAAATGTAATCAGAAAATTTAGGAAGAATTGTCCCTAGGCTGCTGTAATTATTCTTTCCTTCTATTGAGATTGTTACAGAATGACCATACTTTTTAAGTATGCTTACAGCTTAACCTTTTCAGAATTTATTTAATGGAAGCCTTCTTTTAGCAAGGAAAATTATTTGTTTTTCCTAAGGATGATTCCCATTGTATTATTTTGAAAAAAAAAGTAATTATTTTTCAAAAAGGCATTACTTTTTTAGTTTGGAAATGTTATTACAATCTACTTACTCCACCAAGTTCTAGAAATATTGAAAAAAATGTGGGTTGATATAGCTCAGACCTCAGACATTTTTGTCCTACATAATTAAGATCTACAAAAGGTCTACAAAATTAAGGTCTACAAAAAGGTTACTGTAGTTATTGCTGATCCTGATAATTTATCATGAATGGATATTCATATTTCCTTAGATACATATTTCTATTCAATATGGACAATTTTCTTTTTACATTAATGAGAGCTTTATTATAGCTTTAATTTGCAAAAAACCCATGAAGAAAACTTTGAGAAAAAGATTTATCTCCATTGAGACAAAAATATACTTTTAAAATATATTTATATCATAGCTTTTTTTAGTGATTTCCAGTGTTTCTAGTCATGATGCAAGGTCTTAGTATTACCTTTCAATATTAGTTTGTTTGTTGGTTGGTTTGGTTAGTTAGTTAATTAGTTAGTATTTTGGTGTAAGATAGGTTTTGCTGAGAGAGAGTGAGTAGCCTAAAGTCAAACAGCTGGCTTTCATGGCTAAGGTGGGAGAAGTGGTGGTCTACTGCTTTCTAGCCTTGTGCCTTCACCACTAGACCAAACTGACTAAAAATATCTATAAAATCAAACTTTATAATGTCTACTCAGAAGTAATCCTATACAGTTAAGTTGAAAGTATTCTGCTAGCATATGCTTGTAATCACCATCTTATTACTGAATAGACATGTTAATTGTTCTTTCATGGTCAGGGACACAAAAATTGGTTTCTCTATAAATTTGAGATGAAAATGTTATATTATTTAAAGAAAAAAATCTTTATTGGGCAGATAAATACATGAGATATGAGTTAGGGAAATAAACATCAGTCAACCCTGTTGGTTCTAACTGTAATCTTTCATAACTGTATTTGTTTTCTATTGAAATAGTTGGAAGAAAATATATATATAACTGCTTGGTGCTTCCGATGTTTGTCAATGACCCTTGAGGGGGGAAAAACAGCTCCTATGGAACATAGAAAATACCAGACCAGTGTTTCTCAACTTTGGCAATTATAAGATGGGTAGACTCAGAGGCGTAGCGTGGGTTGTCAGCACCCGGGGCTGCGCTGGGTGGCCGCTGCACTGTACCTCACCCAGATAGTCCCTCGCTCTCTCTCCACACCACACCGCATGCCTGGCACTCCCCCTCCACAGTGGGCGGCGACCCAGCGGCTCGGATTGGATTCGCACAGCCAGCACTGCAGTGAGAGAGAGTGAGTGAGCCAGGCAGGGGCAGAGAGCTGCGAGTGCGAGCGCGTGTCCCCCCAGATGTTGCGCCCGGTGCGGCCGGCCCCCCCTGCACCCCCCACACTATGCCACTGGGTAGACTTCAACTCCCAGAGTTTCTCAGCATGCTGGCTTAGCAATTTTGAGAACTGAAGTCCATCCATCCTAAAATTGCCATAATTGAGAAATACTGCTTTAGACAGATATTGCAGTTCTGAACTGCCATATTGAAATATTGCTACATAGTCTCTGATATCTTCAGCAAATGGTAGGCAGTACATTCAAGAGCCTGTAATTGACTAGCAGTAGAGATGTAACAATGAATAGACTGATTATCTAGAAGATTATGTAGCTTAACAGCGTAATATCCACTCTTCATTCTTTCCCTAGTAACTTTGGGGCTGTGACAAGCTCTACACCCTACTACTGATTGCTGAAATCCACCCTTCTTGAAAATTGATTCATTGCATATTGTCTTCCAAGTTCATTTGGGGAAAGTTACGAATTATTTTATTTTATGAGGAAAAATGACTACCAAGTAAAACAGAAAGACAGGGAAAAATTGTTGCTGTTCATTGCTTTCATAGTCCATCAAACTGTATGAAATCATCAAAAATAATAATCAAAACTGAAAATAATGTTAAATCACCAGTGATGAAAGTGTAGCATTTCAGAATTAACAATCTTTTCTATTAATTAAAAAAGCATTTTGTGCCAACACCTTTTTAAAAAAATTATATTTGATTTGGGTATTAAAGAGAAAGGAATCAGATAAATGACCTGGATTTTGCAATTATTCTGTCCTTATGTTTCTGAATGACCATAAAACTGATATTTTGAAGAGCTTTTGTAATAAATGAAGACCATTCTTGCACTGGCACAATGTGGCAAAGTATATTATCTTAGTTATGGTATGACTATTTTAAACTCTTTTTTAAAATATACTCTTCATTTTGTAAGGATTTGTGGTTTGCTTCTCAGAATTGTTACAACTGAAGTGGCACATGAATTGGAGTAAAAAATAATGTCAAGGACAAAAATCCTACCACCACCAAGAATGTTCTTTCATGTTTATATATCCAAGCTTATCACGCGTTAAAAAAAAGGTTTATTTCTGTTTTTCTGAGAATAACCTTTTTGAGGGGTTATAATGAAATGAACCCAGACAGACGGCTTTGCTTGGGTTTCAGTCATTTGCTATGGAAGTGGCACCTCAATATTAAAAAAAGAGAATGGGGAGAGCTTGACTGAAGTCATTTTAAATGAAATAGAAATGAAGAAGGAACAATTGCTTTTATTCATGTTGTAAACTTGTCTTTAATACTACAATCCTCTGCCTATATATTCTTGTTCTATATTCTCTTCCTATCTAATTAGATTTATATGCTACCTTTTATTCATGAGTTCAAAGCAGCTTATATATTTCTCGGATCACATTACGGCTGCAGCAATTAAAGGTTTTATAATTGGAACAGAACAATTTAATTGTGAAGTCTGAATTTATTTTTTCAAGAACATGTATAACTCCTATAGCTGTGGAAGATGGAGTAAGAAAGCTAGGTTCTGTTACCCAGATATATTTTAGGTTTAAAAGTAAAATCTGCATTTTGGATTGTACTTGGAAACAACAGCATGTGTATAATGCTTTGTTATATGAACAGACAAATAGTCCCTTGTCAAAGCTGTGCATCCTTCATTTATTCTAATCAAAATGTATTGATACTTCTCAGTGGCAGCACCAATTTAAAAGAAGTGTGCAACGTTCTTGTACCCAGAGGCTTCACTTAAAAATATATAGCCCCAAGGCTGTAAGAGCACATGGCTGGTAAAAACATAACATCATCATAAGGGTTGGGCCTCAATCAATCAGTCAAAATATTTGGTTTTGGTTTTAAGGTATTGTTTTGTTTTAGGGTATGAGGAGACTACAAAGGCAAAATTATTTCTTTGCAGTTCAAATTTGTCTTGAATCACAGTCACAACATAGAAAAAAACTATTTAGTAATGTTTTATGGGTTAATAATTGCCTTAAGTTCAATTTTTACCCCCTCATCTTAGAGAGAGGGAGGGAGAGAGAAAAAGAAAGAGAGAAAAAAAGAGTTATTATTTAATTATTACTATTATTCAGTTATCTTCATCTACTTTTGGAGTGGTCTGATGCCAGCCTTGAAGGGCTAATATCAGTCCAGACCATCTCAAGAAACAGAACAATGTTTTTTTGTGGGGGATAATAGAATCTGAAAAGCTTGACACAGCCTCCTTTTGCTGCCTCTGATTCAAAAAAGAAGGCAAAGTAATTCTGAGTATCCTTTTCACCCCTTTTTCCTTCCCAGGGCTAAATTGATGGTTACCAAATCATGCTTGCACCTCTTCTTCAGTGTTGGCTCTGTATTCATCTATCTCTGTGAGTGTGTAGGGTGCTGCAAATGGAGGAGGGTATTAACATTGAGAAGTAACAAAAATATATGTCATCCATGATTCTTGGGCAGATTTTGCCAGAAAAGCATAATTGGAATAACACTGTACATGTCCTTAATGCAATCCATTAGAAATCAGTAAACTTTAAATTTATCGTGTCAATTTTTCTGACCAATTTCTATAGAATTTTATTTTGAACAAATCTGTTAGAAAGTGATAAGGGGGCAGCTAGTGTTACCAAGTGAGTTTAATAATTTTGCAATGTAAGATTTAACTATGGGTATGAATTTGCCAAAGATCAATTTCATTTGGAGTATAAAGCGGTTCATTACATTTTTCTGTATAAGCATGAACTATTCCATGGTGGAGTAAATCAACACTAGTAGGTATTCTGTAAATAATACTACTGAGAGTATCAGAAATTTTGGGATCGAAGAAATAATCAATTAAGCAAAATTACAACATATAATATTTTTTTAAGATAGTGTTGCCAGTGAATTACAATGCACTGGAATTAGAGGTCACTGGAATGACAGGAAATAATTTTTCCCAGCAATCAGGTACAAGAATATATACTTGATGGCAGCTTCAAGAATAGGGGAGTGATACATCGTGATTTAAAAGACTCCATAATGGTTTATTTTGAATTTAGTGCTACAAGAAAGCTTGCATTTGTATGGAAAGCACAGGAAGGAGCAGATTTGACTCCAATATGCATTTTCCACAAGACAGTACATTAAAATACCTGTTACACTAACACTGACAGGCATGAAAAGAAAAATAGGTCTTTTTGCTGCTGATGATCAATTGTAGCATTGTTGACAGACAGTCACAGTGCTCACTTTCTATTTCTCAAGTGCATTTTAACTTCAATCATTAGTATATATTGCATGTATGTTGCTGCCCTTGTGCCCACACGTCTATTTTCGTGTTTTACAGTAATCTATGGTTTGTGAGTTAATATAGTTGGAGATAGCTTAATAAATGTATGTCTGTGTGCAGCATGTTATATAAATGTCTTTGAGTAGAAATTCATTTTATTCGCTGGTATCACAGTGGTTTACATTCTATTTGGTTACAGCTTAAATAATGCAACATCAGTACTTATTAATATAGTGGAATTTTATCCTAACATTCAGAGTATTTTCCCTCATAAAATGCCTTATAAGATAAACGTTGGCAGATCCTTGGATTGAAAGTTTTAAAGTGGTCTGAGATAAAATTGTGTTTCTCCTGATGGTGATAGTCAGGAACAACAGATTTAGAAGGTACTCACTGCCAGTGAAACTCAAAGGCAGCCTTCAGACCTACCTAGAAAAAAATAGCTTTAAATAATCAAGGGAGGGGTAGAGACCTTGCTGGACAGAAGATGAGAGTCTTGAAAGATTTGAAAGCAGAAGTGCTTTTCTTCAAGAGAACAACAAGAAGAGTTATAATAGCTGCTGATGTCATACTACAGGAATAGAAGTGAATGTGCTGGCCACAGTGTCAGGCTTGTAGAGTGTACTAGAAGCATGGATCAGGGATGTGACAGAACTGCTGCAGTGTCTTACCTAATCCTCTATAGTATCCCTTTCTGTTCTCCATATGAAAATGTTTGAGACTATTAAGACTATTTATACCCATCTCACCATGGGCTTTGAAGCTCTAAAGAGCAAATTCAACCTGAGATCCTTAGTGCTGTTTTAATTCATTTTCATAGTCCATGAGATAGGATTGAACAAAAAATAAAAGAATGTTATAGGTGTTGGCATGATATATTTGATTTTTTTT
>JAKJMR010001125.1:203687-235107 GCA_024449315.1 Daboia siamensis
ACAGAAATTGAATTGCACCGCTCAACAATTAAAAATAATGTGTGAAATATGGTAAACTTAATAAAACATGATTTCAAACTGAATCAGAATTGATTGAGAATAGGATTGAGGACAAATCTGGAAAGAAACCAGCCACAATCAAGAAAAATAATCTACTAAAACCCACAAGTAAGATTTCATATTTGCACTCTAGGAAGAAGTGAGTTAATAAGGATGAGTTTGTTCAATTGAGTCAAGGATGGTGTTAGCATATTGTGGAAATATCTAAACCCACTGAGAAAGTTCCAAATTTTGGTCAATCAATCTTCTAACAAAAAGAATTGGAGATACAAAATAATTGAAACATGTACAAAGGCATTAGAAGATCAGCTGTTTTAGATCTTCTGTATCGTATGAAACATCTTCCAAAGTGACATGTGATAATTTTAATGGAAGATTTCAATTAGTCTGACATGTTGGGAATCAAACTCTGCCAAGACTTAAAGTCCAATGAACTCCTTTCTTGCTGATCATTTTATTTGCTAGAAGATGGAAGAAAGAACTTGGGTGAGATGGGAGAGAGAGAAACTAGTTGAAGTGAGTTGAAGAAAGAGGACGACCAGGACTCAAATGGATGAGGAGTGATGAGTGCACTGTTTGAAGACCAGATTAGTTGACTATGACTTGATGGTACCTATGCATAATTAAAACCTATAAATGATTAATCAGGAAAATGATCTTGGAACTATAGTAGATTGTTGAACAAAAATATCAGCCTAGTGTGTAGCTCCTATAAAAAAAATTCCATAGAAATCATTTGAAAGGAAATTGAAAATAAATCACCAATATGATAATCTAATATAAAAACAAGATGAAAGTATGCTGGAAATATGGAGTACAGTTCTTGGCAATAAAATTTAAAGAAGAATTATGAAAGAGATGAAAAAGGACTATCAGAAAGATTTGTCATTGGAGCTTCTCTGTGAAGAAAGTTACAGCATAAAGTTATTTTTCTTGGAGCAAAAGCAATAAATGGGAGTCATGATGGAAATATAGAAAAGTATTCATCTTATAGAAAATGTTGAATTTATCCATTAAAACTAAATGCATGTTATTCAGGACTGATAAATGGAAATATTTATTGAAAATATTATTTAAGTCTGAAATCATTACCATCATCAGATGCCTAACCCACCCTTATATTTTTCTTTGCTAAAGGAACATTGTAAACATGGTGCTTTTTATCTTGTCCCAACATATTTATGTATTAGTCTTTATTTGTGGACTTAATTTGACATGCTTCATCATTCAGTCAATGTGGTCATGAGACCATTAAGCTGCGATCAGCTCAAATTCTACTAGCCATTTTAGGCTGGCATGAGCAGATCCTATCCACAGTGGTTCCTGACTTCCAGAGCCATTTTTCTTTTGATAATGAAAAAAAACTGTTTTTTTTTCAAGTGGCTTCGACCTCTGTATTTGCCTGTCCCATAGCAATCCAGCTTGGAAACCTGACTTTAAAGGTGAGATCAGTTTAACAGTTAACAAGGAATTGTGTGTGGGGTGGAGGTGGGAGGAATAGGTTGCGTAACACAGAATGAGGAAGCATGAGTCAGGTTTCCATCTAAAAGTGCATCCCTACCAATACAGCTAAGGTATTTATTGGAAGACACTGCAAATTCATTTACATACAAATATCCACTTTATAAAGACCTAAGATGAGATTAACCATCATATTTTTGGAAATAATTACTCCTAGTAACTCTTTTTTAAAAAATCTCATTAAATCCCGAATGATGAATTATCCTGTTTAAATAATAACATTTTTGTTGAAATGAAAAGATACACCGTAATCACAATTGCTACAAAAAATGTAGATGCCTTCTTTGTGTGATTAATTTATGATGAAACAGGGATGAGATTCTGTTTCTTTTGAACAGATGTTTAAATAAGATGTTTATCGAAAAGATATACAGATTGGACTGCTTTCAAATAACTCATGTAAAATGTTTGTGAAAAATTAGTATCTGACTCCTGCTAATGTGGAAATATTTCTTAATGCAGCAAGTACAGGCAATACTCTTAGCAAAACTATAAATATACACACAATTGTAATTTGTGTTAATGTGTACCAGTCCTTTTTAGAAGACTAGAAATAGTTTTTATACATATGAGATGATCAGGAATGGCAATTATACACTTGAAGTATAATTGCAGTAAGTAAGGATGCAGATAGTTCCAGTTATTTTATTCAAAAGTGTACAGTATTCAATAAATTTAGTAAACATCTCTACAACTTTCTCAAGCACCTAGTTGTACATTAATAAATAGCTTTTACTTCAAAAACTTTCATATAAAGCCATAGTATTACTTTTCTTAGAAGAAAAATGTTATCCCCTCATGCAAGTTTAAATTAGCCCATTTAAAATGTTGCAATTCATATTATTTTGTCATAATGCACCAATCTAAGTACTAACTAAAATTGTGCAGTGTTGTTATAATGTAGGCTTGTGCATATTGTACATCATAAATCGATTATGACACTATTACATTACAAGCTTGAAACTGTATCTCATTCATTCGGCTTCCCAATTTATAATAATCTTTTTCTTTCCTTACCTGTCTTGTCAATTAGAATTAAGGTGTAACCAATTGTAGTGTGAATTGTAAAGATCTAGCAGACCTGATATCCATGACTGAACAATGAGATACTGGATTTTCATAGAAGGAGTAGACAGCAAGCAAGTATAGGCAGGTAGTCATGAAGCTGTGAGGTCTTTTGTCTTTTTCAAGGGAGTTATTAATAGCTATGACAATAGCTATTAAAGAAGGATTGAAATACACTTCAGCAAAGATGGTTAAATTTGGAAATTGGGCATCCTTCCAAGGATAAGACCAAGCAGTGTTGCTTAGGAGTCCTAAATATATGAGGATAAACAAAATTAATACAATCATAAATTATTTAGTTGTGTGATGGAAAATGATGGAATATAAAGCTATCCCACTTTGTTCTAAATCTGCTAACTTCTGAAGGATATTTTTTCTCTCCCTCTGCCCACCCGATGTAAATAAACGTCACAGTCTCTGAGCACTTGTTAAATTGTGCATAGGCAGGGATATTGTAGCTGGCACTGTACCATAACTCCAACTGTGTATAACATTGTAAGGAAAACTATAGTAAGCAAAAATATGCAATAAAATATACAATATCAAGACTGAACAACTTCACAAATTGAAATGCCTGCATGGCTGCAATGTTAGAAGAGAGATGAATTTCCAGGGTATCTTTGCACTGCTAAGTTTTGTTTGTTTTATATCTGACAATATCAGCTACTATATAGACACTTATAGTTTGGGGGCAGAAGATGGTAGAATGCGAGTGTGTACAGCAGCTTAATAATGTTTTATTCTTTTTGGAACAAATTTGTTGCACCAAATGTCAGAAGAGTCATTTTGTTCATGTCAGTTATTTGAAAATAATGGAAAGATGCCAAAGTGAAAAGCCCAGTAATTCATGCACTGGTGTAATGGAGCAAATGAAATTCAGAGCTCTTGTACAGGTCCAATTTCAGCACCAAATGCTTACCTGTCAGTCAGCAAAATTGTCCCTGAATAAAAATGAACCCATCTGAGAGAGAAAGGTTTTTAATATACATCACATTCTTTGAATCTGTCGCAAGGCAGAAGAGCCTGCAAGAAGCAGAAAATGCTGAACAGGAAATCTTAAGGAACAGTGAGTTGGCACTCAACCATGTATCATTCACTGGAAAACTCTTGCATTTGTGTCCATTCTTTTTCTCTCTTTCTCTGCTCTTGCACCTGTTTGGTATCTTTTATCTTCCTGGATGGACAGGTGATTTTCCTCAGGCTATGATAGATTTGACCAGTCAGTGATTTGAAGGGAAAGCTTTAGACAGGTAGCTATTGACTTCTGGTTGCAGCTGCGGCTTGTATCTGTGGAAGAACTGGTGACAAGTGTTACATCGTGAGAGGCTGAATATCTTTGCAAAATACATTTTTTGTGGCCCAAGGCAACTGATTTCTCTGTGGAGGGTTTCATTAGAATTGATTCCCACTGCTGGGAGAGCAACTATCTGTAATGAGCAGATACTGAAAAGCAAAACATAGTATATACAAGGCTGTAATAAAATTTTAAAAACACATATCTAGAGGTATCTGAACTAGAAAGTCATCATATTTGGAATTGGGAAGGATATCAGCATCAATAAATTATAGATTCTGTGATGATTTTACTGTTTACCTGTTATTTTTCTCAACTGCCTGATTATTTGTATATGTTTCTGTTTAGCGGATGTATATATGTAATCAATACCTGTCTATCTCCCCCCAAATAGCATAGATAGCTTCTAGACTATGTATTTCCATTACTTGTCTCTTCACAGAACACAGTAGAAGAACTGCATGGTTTTTTGTTTGTTTTTTTAAAAAAATGCTTAAAAGAGCTCCATGAGTTGGTGACTAACAGTGCTAAGCAGGGGACAGTTTTTATCCAGTATTGAACACAATAAAACATAAATGGTTGGATACTCTAGTTCCCTTATGGAATGGGAAAAGCAAGAGTAGATTTGTTTTATTTATTAAGTTTATTTGTCACCCATCTCAACCATAAGATGACTCTGGGTGGATTTTTATACTGAAGCAATAGCAACAGTTTGTGGTAAAATTAAGGCTCCTTTGAATGTTTGTGAATGTATCTGTGTGAATTGTATTATAACACTAGTAAAACTCATGTCTGTTTGATACTTTGTAACCTTACATTGAGCAAATTGTTGCATCATAGACCAAAGCTTTGTCAACAAAAGTATCTCAAATGGGCTAACGTACAGAATGCTGGGACCCATTATTCTCAAGGGAAATTTAGAATTTTTTTCTGCTTCAGGATTCCTGCGCTGCTGCTATTCATAGCACTGTTGCTGTGGTAGGCTGTGATCATGTGATTTTCATTTTCAGTATGTCCCAACAGCTTCCCTCAAGTCAATTTGGAAGCCTGATGGAGAAATGTCTTTCCTTCTTTCCTCTAGCAAAGTCTCACCCACCTGTACACTCTCTGCCAGACCCTCCCTTGCTCCAGTCCCTCCTCCATCTGGCAATGGTCATTTACCTGCTGTTGGCTTTGGACTTGCAACTTCCTCCCTGGAATGCTTGCAGGGACAAGCTCAGCGGAAAACCGTGTGTGTGTGTGTGTGTGTGTGTGTGTGTGTGTGTGTGTGTGTATACACTCTCTATCTGTCTCTGGGCACTTGTACTCTGCCAGCCACTTGTGTACTCCCTCCCTCCCCCACCTGGCAGCAACCAATTTCCTGCCTGCTAGTAAGGAAGGTGTAATGTATTGGGCTTTGTCTTACTTAAGAATATCATGTGGAGTTAATTGCTGGAAGGTTGCTTAAGCAGGGAAGCTGGCTAACGGCTCCCAGCTTCTCAGACAACCTGTCTCCAGCACCGCCATTGGCTGCCTCTTGGGCGGCAATAGGTTGCTTTAAACCTATTGGCCACCACCTAGAGGCCAGGGTATAAATTGCTGCATTCACAGCCCTGTTTCTCAGTTCAGTTCCTGCAACCAAATAAAGAATGATTCTTGCTGAACTCCCTCACCTCGTCTCATCAATCAAGCAACAAACCCAGTATATAACACTGGCGACAAAGGTGGGATCCTGCTTCTCCAACAGAGCTGAGAGTCACTAGGGGAGAGGCCGAATACGTCTGGTGGGAAAAACAATCCCCCCCTTACTGTCAGCCTAGCACAGCCACGCTAGCGACCACGCGCCCAGAGGACCAGTCCCATGGCATATGGAGGAGCAGGATAAGAAGTCGATGAGCCCTAGCTGTGAAGACCAGCAGAAATGGCAAAGGCCGGAAAGCTGGAAGAATTTGATATAGCTTACCCGGAAAGATGGTCTTCGTATCTATCCAGGGTTGAGAACTATCTACGCGCAAATCAAGTTGCTGAGGACAGCCTGAAGGTCGCTACACTCCTGTGTGTGTGCAGCCCATCCACATTTGATGTCGTGGAGAACTTGTTTGCGCCAATGCCATTGGAGTCCATAACGTTCATGGACTTGAAGAAATGGCTTGGCAACCATTTCCAGCCCAAGCTGTCGGTAATTGCTTGGCGCCACACATTCGAGCAGAGGGTTTAGCAGCCAGGTGAAACAGCGTCTGAATTCATTGCAGCCTTGAGGTAGGCCACACGCCTGTGCAAGTTCTCCAACGTAGAGGAGAGGCTTCGAGACCGGCTTGTCTGTGGTCTCCGGAATCGAGAGTTACAGTAAAAATTCTTCACCAAAGAGACTCTGTCGTTCCCGGACACACTGAAAGAGATCATGGCGGATGAAGCCACTGGCAGGGCCATATGAGCCATGCAGCCCACCAAAACAGCACAGCATGAGGAAGCCGTCCACCATGAGGACCCTGAACATGAGGAAAACCCAGAAGACAACACAGCAGTTGACAAGCTACAAAGACACAATGTCCAACAGTGTCACAGTGACAAGCAACAAGGGGCGACTTACAAGGGAGATCCCTTCCTTAGGTGCCCAGGATGTGACGGCCGCCACCAATGCATGGACTGTAGGTTCTGGACAGCCACGTGCCGGGTCTGCAGGAAGACTGGCCACATCGCGTCCATCTGCAGAGGTCACCAGAGGGACCGGCAATCGAATCGCCAGTCGGACATTCAGATTAGGAGAGGTACCGAGGCCCCGGGACAGTATAGCATAGAGTTTTGCTCCAGCCGCAAAAGCATTTGCCACACAGGAGCTCGCCACCCTATTAAGCTGAAGTTTAGACTTCAGGTGGAACTGCAAGGGGTCCATTGCAAGATGGAGCTGGACACGGGCTTAGCCGTATCCATTATTTCACTTGAGACATTTAATTTCATCTGCAATCGCAGCAAGAGATGGGCCAAGCTGAGGCCATCTGACATTATACTAACCGAATTCCAGAATGCCAGAGTCACAGTCAAGGGTGAGGCCACACTGGCCGTCAATTTTAAGGAGTTTTCTGGGCACCTGGACATTGTAGTAGGGGATCAGTGAATGAGCCTGATCGGGCTCGACTGGTTTGATGCACTAGGCATCCAAGTAACTGGAATCAACTGGACACAAGTCGTGAGTCTAGCGACAGTATGCAAGGAATTCGCAGATGTGTTTGACTCACGTCTGGGGACATATACGGGCCTGCCAATAACATTTAAACTAGATCCTACTGTAGTGCCAGTCAGGATTAAACCTCGTAGAGTGCCATTTGCTCTTAAACACAAGATAGACGCTGAGTTAGATAAACTCGTAGAACAGGGAGTACTGCAGCCAGTAGATGGGGGTGAATGGGAGACTCCAATCGTAATGCCACTAAAAGCCAATGGGGAGGTCTGAATCTGTGCTGATTACAAATGCACAACTAATCGTGCACTCAAACAGCATGCATACCTGGTACCAGTAGTAAGCCACATCCTGGCATCCTTGCAAGGTGGTACAATTTTTGCAAAATTAGATTTGGCTCAGGCCTACCAACAGCTTCCTTTTGATGAGGCCACAGCCGCAGCACAGACAATTGTAACCCACAGGGGAGCATTTAAAGTAAAACACCTGCAATTTGGGGTCAGCGTAGCCCCTGGCATTTTTCAAGGCATTATGGAGCAAATACTCAAGGGCATTCTGGGGGTTTGCCCCTATTTCAATGACATGGTCATCGCCGGTGAGTCCACGGAGGAGCTGGCAAGGAGGCTTGGAGCCGTCCTCCAAAGGCTGCGCGAAGCAGGCCTTAAGCTTAAGAAGAATAAGTGTAGTATTGGAGTCCCTTCAACTGAGTTCTTGGGTTTCCGTATCGATGCTGATGGCATCCACCCTGCTGACTCAAAAGTAAAAGCCATTCAGATAACACCCAGCCCCAAAATGAAGGGAGAGCTTCAGACATTCCTAGGCCTCCTAAATTTTTACCATGCATTCCTTCCCAGTAAGGCCGCAGTGGCAGAGCCGTTACACCAGCTCTTGCACAAAAATACTGCATGGAAATGGACTAGTGTTCACGAAAGAAAGTTTCAGGCATTGAAGGCTCTATTGTCCTTCAGTTCTATGATCACTCACTTTAAGGAATCGATGCTGGTATGCCTTGCATGTGACGCATCCCCATACGGGGTAGGGGCTGTCCAAAGTCACTTGGAGAGTGATGGGACTCAAGTCCCAATTGCTTTTTATTTTAGGACACTCTCCTCCACTGAGCGTAATTACACACAAATTGATAAGGAGGCATTGGCTATAGTAGCCGGAGTAAAAAAATTCCATGACTACTTATATGGCAGGGACTTCATGGTCTTCACAGACCATAAACCGCTATTGGGGTTATTCACAACAGACAGACAGACACCCCACATCTTATCCCCTAGAATGTTAAGATGGTCCATTTTTTATTGGCTTACAGCTTTAAGCTAATTCACAAACCCGGCAAGGATATGGGCCATGCAGATGGCTTGAGCAGGCTTCCACTGCCTCAAATTGAGCCAGATCTGGCCCCAACGACCCATGTTTTGTCCATTCAGGACTTGCCAGAGTTTCCCCTCCATGCGGGGGACATAGCCGCAGAAATGGCAGCAGACAAAACTCTAAGCAGAGTGCTATCTTGGGTCCACATGGGGTGGCTAGAGAAAAGCCCTGGCCCTGAGTTCCAGAGCTACTTCACAAGGAGACACAAGCTCTCAGCTCATAAGGGTTGTATTCTATGGGGGAACAGGATCATTGTTCCCACCTCATTAAGGGACAGGGTATTGCAATTGCTTCATGAAGGTCATCTGAGTATTGTTCACATGAAAGCTTTGGCACGAAGCTATTTATGGTGGCCAGGATTAGATAAAGCCATTGAAGCTCAAGTACACGTGTCAGCAGTCTGGGCCTGAAACGCCACACGCTTCTGTCCATAGGTGGGAGGAGACACACACACCCTGGTCAAGAATTCATATAGACTTCACTGGGCCCTTTCAGGGACAGCTCTTTCTTATAGTGGTCAACAGCCACTCTAAATGGCTGGAAGTTATACCAATCACAAATATGACTACTGCTAGCACCATCCAGGTGCTTAGAAAATTCTGCAACGCACAGGCTACCGGACGTCGTAGTGTCCGATAATGGGGCTCAATTCACTGCGGCAGAATTTCAGGCTTTCCTGAGGGTGAATCTCATTAGGCATGTGACATTGGCTCCATTTCATTCATCTAGTAATGGGCAAGCTGAACGAATGGTGCATACCACGAAAGAATCACTAAAGCACATAGTGACTGGGGACTGGCACTACAGACGGCCCAACTTTTTGCTCTATCAACATTCCACACCATGTATGGTAATGGACAAAAGCCCAGCAGGAGCTGTGCTGGGGGAGGCGACTAATCACAAAACTGGACAGGTTGCACCCAGACTGGGTGGCAGCAGAGGCCTCTTGCCCAAGACCCCTGAGGGGGTTGCACATGGGCGATGGGGTGTGGGCCCGGAACTATGGGCATGGGAACTTGTGGGTGCCAGGGAAAATCACCAAAACGTCAGGCCCTCTCTCATACGAAGTGGGCCTAGAGGGCGGGTGAATCGTTCGTCACCATATCAGTCAGTTTAGAAAGTGTTTTCCAGAACGGCCACAAAGCGAGGACTTCATTCCAGGTCCTATCCACGGACCGCAAATTGGCAGCAAGGCCGATCAATCCATATGCTCTGAGGTCCCAAGCAGTCAGAGCAACAGGGAGGTGGTCGTAGGGCGGCAAAGCCCAGGAGTGCAACATTTATTATTTATTTATTTATTTATTTGTATTTGTATACCTCCCTTCTCCCGAAGGACTCAGGGCGGTGAACAGGGCAACAAATAAAAATACAAAAATACAAACATTAAAAAAGATAAAACAAATGCCCAGAGACTAACAACAATAAGTTAAAATACATTAAAACTGATTTAAAAATCCCAACCCATCACCCATCAGGCCAGGCCGGCTTGTTCAAACAGATAGGTCTTCAGATCGTGTCGGAAGGAGCGAAGGTTGGGAGCCATCCGGAGCTCAACTGGCAGATGATTCCACAAATCCGGAGTGCCCACAGAGAAGAACCTCCCCCTGGGGGCCACCAGACAACACTCTCTGACTGGTGGCCCCCTGAGGAGGCCCTCTCTGTGGGAACGCACGGGGCGGAGGGAAGTCGATGCCGGCAGCAGGTGAACCCTAAGGTACTCTGGACCCATGCCATGTAGGGCCTTGAAAACCATAACCAAAACCTTGAATCTCACTCGGAAAACAACTGGAAGCCAATGCAGCTCACGGAGCAGAGGTGTAACATGGGAGTATCGGGAAACTCCCAGCACAACTCTCGCGGCTGCATTCTGTACCAGTTGGACCCTCCGAGTGGTCCTCAAGGGGAGCCCCATGTAGAGAGCATTGCAGTAGTCTAGACGAGAGGTCACGAGTGCATGAGTGACCGTACGCAAGGCATGGGGCCCCTGATGGAGATAGTCAACCAGAACACTACAGCTGCTGTGCTAACTCTGCGGAAGGATTAGACTCTGGGGTGGGCCAACCAGGAATGGCCAGCCAGAGAATTCCGAGTCAGCCAGACTTGCTTGAACTTATGGACCCTGGTCTACCCAGCCCAGCAGGCAAGCTGGTAGACCAGGGAGTGCCTGGCTCTCCCAGGCATTCCATGTGGGTTCGCAAGCCTCCTGCATATTTACAAGATTTTATTCCAAAATAACTGAGCCATAATGTTGTATGTGTCATTGAATTGCTGCTAGCCAGGAGACCCTCTGTATTAGCAAGTACGGAAAAATGTGTATGTTTGCATACTACTTCTGTATCTCTGTAAAACTTGTAATTGCTGTAATCATTCCTTTGTTGTTATAATGTGTGTACATTCTAGGGGGCAGGGGTGTGATGTATTGGGCTGTGTCTTACTTAAGAATATCACGTGGGGTTAATTGCTGGAAGGTTGCTTAAGCAGGGAAGCTGGCTAACGGGTCCCAGGTCCTCAGACAACCCGTCTCCAGCACCGCCATTGGCTGCCTCTTGGGCAGCAATAGGTTGCTTTAAACCTATTGGCCACCACCTAGAGGCCAGGGTATAAATTGCTGCATTCACAGTCCTGTTTCTGTGAATAAAGAATGATTCTTGCTGAACTCCCTCGCCTCGTCTCGTCAATCAAGCAACGAACCCAGTATATAACAGAAGGGAAGGGAGGAAGATTTCTGATGCTCCCTGCCAGATTCCCACAAGGAGTTTCAATGGGGCAGTTGACAGATCATTGTACTCTCTCCCACTGATTTTTCTCCACCTGTGATAATTTGGTTTGTTTAGGTAAGTAAATATTCTGAAATAATTACTCAGAAGTGTATATGTATATCTCTGTGTTTGTGTGCATATCTGCCTATCTCACAAACAGGACTCAATTTAATTCAGTACCTGATAATTTCCATGCAATGATCACCACATCATTTTCTTGAAAACAATACAGAAATGATTTGCTGTTATTTTCTTAGGGAATATCTTAAAAAAAACTTTCCTAGGATTTCCCGTTGGTCTCACATTCAGGGTTTAATTAGGCCCAACCATGGAGATCTTTTTGAGATCAGATTGTTTTAAAACATAAAACAAATGGCTTTGTGAATGTTTTCCACCTGATACAAGCTTGACACAGAAGTGGGAGTAGAAAAAAAAATGTAATGAAAATTAAATTTAGAGGAGCATAGCTAGTGGTGAGAACTTCAGAACTGAGCAGATTCCTCTTCTATTTTATAATATAAAAAACCCTTGGTATTTTGTGAATCAGAAGAAATTTAGATGAAAGGCATCTCCTGTATAGGCTGAAATATAAAGAAAACTACTACAGTTCACTACTATCTCCTCCAAACAGAACAGAACAGAACTCTCTGTATTTTTAGTAAAGAAGTCAACAACATCAGCAGTGTAAATTGCAAAACGAAGTAGCACTATATAAGCTTTCATTTTAAGATAGTGTTGTGATTCAGCGTCAGCCTGTGATACTGGCAGCTGAGTCTGATGATTCTGAAGAGGAGGAGGAGGAGGAGGGGCTTGGAGAGCCTTTGGTGTCAGAGGGAGGCTCTGATGCACTGCAGGACTCTCAGCCTGGCCCCTCCCATCATGTTTCTCATCAGACTCAGCTGTGTGAGCACTTGGTATTGGACGTAGATGATTCACAGCTGGATCTATTCAGGGATGCTAGGAGCAGGAGGCATTCCATCAGAGTAGAACAGAGAAAGGCCATGAGGCAACTCAGTGAGAGGAGAAGAAGGCAATGAGAAGCCACGCCTTGGGACTGCTGATAAAAGGGGAAGGTGTGGGAGGTGCTGGTTGCTGAAAGCAACCATTTGAAGATCTTCTGCTAGAGTCCTGGTCTGTTATTCCTGTTTAACTCTTGTTTGAACTTTTGGTTTAACTCTTGTTTGAACTTTTGATTTCTTTGTAAATAAATTTGATTGGGTTTTTCCAGCCTGTTGACTATAAAAAGGGGTTTCCCTGACATTCAAACAGGGCCGGTGGTAGGCTGGAACAGAACAGATAATGAGATGAGAAGCTGCCTACAGAGCCATATCCCATCAATTAACATGATGAAACAAAGCGGAATATATCCATCTAAAAATGTGATTGCAATTGCAAAAATGCAGTTCTAATTGTTGGTTATAATAGAACATCACTTACATAATTTGATTTGTTTCTTGCTTTTCTTCTCAGGTCAGTATTCAAGAAGACTAAAAAAAATTAAGAAGCAGTGGAAAAAATATAAAAAATCAAATACATAAATTAAAATTAACACAACAATACTAAAATAAATTAACAGTTAAAAGGCTGCCAAAAAAAGTAGGGGCCAAATAGAGCTCCCCAGAGAGTGTGTTTTATAGTTTGAGAACACAGAATTTTTTTCACTAGAAAGAAAGACTGTCAGGTCATTTTCCAAACATGGCATCTCCTAAAGATCTTAACATTTATATGCATTTGTTGTGGGAGACACCATTTCTTAGATCAGTGTTTCTCAACCTTGGCAGCTTGAAGATGTAAACTTCAAATGGCTGGCTGGGGAATTCCGAAAGCTGAAGTCTGTGCATCTTAAAATTATCAAGGTTGGAAAACACTGTCTTAGATAGTCAGGACTCAAGCTTGTTCCATTTCCATTTCTTCACTGACTGTAGCTAACAAAGAAAGTCCTTCCTGATTCCTTCCTGCAAATTCCTCTCCCCTCTCTTCTTCCTCCTGGGGCTCAAAGAAGAACTTCCATTTCTTCTTAAGATGGAGTTGGGGAGGTTCTTCCTCCCCTTACAAACACTTTTAGGTCTTATCCTTAACACTAAGGCAGCAAGGAAGGGAGTTTCTTCCTCTTTGTTTTGTCTATCTGGAGCTCCTCCCATTCATTTTTCCTTCTCAGCTTTGGCCAAGACAGTCTCCTCCTCTCTCTTGCCATTCAAATGGCATCTTGACCTAAGAGTTTCCAGAAACTCTTGTCAGAAGGGCAAAAGTTTTCTGGGCACAAATTGGGGGATGAGTAGAAGACTGTAAGGGATGGAATACTCTGGTTTATGTGACAAAGCATCTCCCTGTTCCTTTTGTGATTTAGGAAATAAGGGATAAAAATGTTTTAAACAAGATAATAGCTATAACCAACTGATTTGAAGAGTCAGGTGTAAGTATAAATTCATGAGGTCAACAGTTTAGCCCATCAAGGGTAGTTTATGCCAACTGAAAAGATTCTTTCATGGCCCAAAACTCCTTGTTAGCAGCTTCATAGTTCTTTTGGTTTGGAAGGAGCTGTTTGAGAAAGACTGAATTGGGGAGGAGATGTCTAAGTAGTTGTTAGGTACTTCTATTCTTGGTTCCTTTTGCACTTAGGTTGCACATAATTCTTTACTTAGTATTCTCTATGAGCTATGTACAGCTGACTGCAAACAAGACTTGATTCTGTATATGAGGTTGTTTCTTCTCAGTGGGATGTAAAGTCTTTTAGTTTACACAGCAAACTGTTTTAGTGTAGAGTATTTTTTTAAAAAAAGAAACTTTGTAAAGTTTTTGTAGGTTTGTGGGCCACAGTTATGTCTGGTGGCATGTTTTTGTATATTTCTTACATATGGAGCTATTATGGTTGTCCAAGTTTTCTGCTTCTTTGTTTTACTTCCTAGTGCACTTCTTGATTTGGGTGAGGAAGTTATTCTTATTGAATATTCTCTGGATGTATTGAGTTCTGCTTTTCTGAGTGCTGGTGAGGTACAGAGTGATTTTGCTTGGCTGCTGAGAGTTCTTATGCAGCTGATCTTGGTTGTAGCTTGAAGGTGTAAGATTTGGCTCATGTGGAAGGGTTTTCATAAACCTTGGTTTACAGCCTGCCAACATCAATGATGAGAATGCCTAGAGAGTTTTTCTTCTTCTTCTTCATTTCTATGGCAAATTTGATCACAGGACATTTGAAGACACTTTTAATTGACAAATGGTTCTTCAAAGCATGTATCCATATTTTGAGTCTAATCTTAGAAAGGATTACGTTTTCTGGAAGTTTCATAACTATTTCTGCTATGTATCCTGAGATTGAAGACCTATTGTTCCTGTGATTTGTCTGTAAATGCAGTTGTTGAATTGGAAGTAGGTGGTGAGACTAGGATCTAATCATTCCATGTTTTGGGGAATAAAAAATTGTAATTTTTCAAGTTTTGTTTTTTTATTACACTTTGTAGATAACTTTCCTAGTTCCAATGCAGTTGCATCCTTTCCAAGAAGGCAAGATGAAAAATAGGAACAGCTGGTATTTCAAGAATGCTGTTTGTTATTAGAACATTAAAACTAAAACTTGAAACCCTGTCAGAGTTTCTCATCTACTGTCACCTATCTAACAAAATCAGACTGGAAGTAAGGTATTTTTTCTTTATGCTTTCTTCTTTGTTGAGACTTAGTAATCTTTTCTTGAAGCTCCTCCCTATTACCAGAGTCAGATGTCAGTTCCATCACAAAAGTCTTCCTGGCTCTGCTAAGTAGGTTAGTATGTCTATAATTTGCTTTGGTCATTCCTTCTATCATTTTTAAAAATAGGGGGTACTTATTAAATTTATATAATAATTATTATCACCTAATCCCTAGGCTTATAGCCATATTTATTGGTATAGTGTTAATAGTGAGGTCACAGCAGATCAGATCCTTATGTCATTGTAAGGGCATCCATGATTTATTGTTTCATCTCTCTATAATTCTATAAAGTGTGTTTCCCATGCTTCTGGTTGCTCCCAGTTGTCTAAATGTATCAGTTTGTTGCTGGAATAAGCATAAGCATCATCTGTGATTATGCACCAAAATATATCCTGTTGCATGTATTGAGTCAGATACCAATGGTATAGTTCTATGCAGTGCTTTTTTTGTAAAAGAAAAAGGTGCCGGAACTCACACATGTCATACAACCTGCCTTGCCTACCCTACAAGGTTCCATCCAAAAAAGGTGGCAGAACTCTGTTCTGAGCGTTCTATGATTAAAAAAAAAAGCCCTGGTTCTATGGCTATCATACAGCATTATGGTCCTGCTGGGCATTTCTTTGATTAAGTAGGATGGGGAAGAAGTGGAATGGGGGCGAGGTGTCCAGAGACAATTATCTTGGCCTGATGATTCCAGTGGTGGTGGAGCCAATGACTCCACTTTGCTTAAGGTAGATTCAGTCAGCCTCCAGGACTCCTTGCCTGCACTCGCTGACAGCATCTCAGATTCAGCCACCTAATCTTAAGCAGAAGTATGTGATTAAAAACTAAACAACAGAAAGCAAATATGAAAGAGCTGACAAGAAATAAGCCAACAGAAGATCCAATGCTGAGGAGTACGGTAAGTTGGCTGGTTTATTGACCTCATTCGCTGGAAACAGACATGGATCTTGGGCAAGCTTGAAAGAAAAGGAAGTCAACCATCTGCTTGCCTTGCTAACTTTCCTGTCACTAGTGTTTGCTAGTTATTTCTTCAGCAGTCTCATTTAAATGTGTAACCTAGTGCTTCATAGATGAATATGAAGGAAACCTGTGGCAAAGTAAGCTTATGGATGAAAGTTGATGTTAAATGTGACAGTACTCTCAGTTTCTTTCTTTTGATATCCTAGTGCACAAAGTATTTGGACAAATTGCTCCAGTCACTCACTCTAAGCCTAATTTTATCTCACTTGGTTATTGTTATGGAAGCTAAGAGAAGGAGGGAACTGCTGGACACTGCCTTGAACTCTTGAGTGCAAGATAAGATATAAATCTAATAAACTAGTGCAAGCATATTACTGTTACTAATAATGTGATTAATAAACAGTAAGATAACGCTGAAATTTCCCAATGGCAAATGTATAGTGTTAAAGGTAGCTATTTGGTTAAATAGCTACTTTTTTAATATAGGCACTATATTGCCTATATTCATTAAAGATCTAAAAATATAATTTTTGGAGGGGGAATGCACAAAACCTTCAAGAACAGAGGGTGTGAAAGAGAAGTTGGGGAAGATCCCTCAACTCTGCAATACTGGATTTATTTTAAAACTCTGGCTCTAAAATGGCTATTTGTTGTCTTTTGGGTCTGGAAATAGTCATACATATATATAAAATGATTTTTGTAAGCTGTGAAAATGGTATTTTTCCCCAAATTGTCACTTATTATCATTCATTTAGGGCCAGTAACATAGAAACCTGTTTTGGTGACAATGTCAAAAGAATAGGGACAATTTGATGTTTTCTTTTGATGCTGTTTGTTGATATCTAGACCACTGCAGCTTGATTGCCTAACATTAAACTTAAAATAACAGTGCAATCATAACAGTATCATCATGAATGTTGTTACAATAGAAACAACATTTACACTGCTTCAAAATAGTAATTATCAAACTTTTTGTCATGAAGTGCTTATTTGCTGGCATTGATCTGTCCGGGTCAGTTGTTAGCTCTCCTCATCTGAGGTGTGTATTGATTGTATAATCAGTAGATAGAGGCTGCAGGCAGATGAAATTCAGTGCTGGCCAAATTATTGGCTGCTTGCCTGTTGACCTGGACTCTGCTGGTTGCATCTTAGATAGTTGTGGGATTAGTACTCATTTTAGTGACCCTATGTGCACAGAGAATTCTGTATCATTAGCAACGATAAATGTCATCCTATTTTGTTGCAGATATGGTTGAGTCTGTCTGTAGATGACTGAAAAATCTTACAGATGTCAATATGAGATAGGTTCCAAAAGAGCAAAAAGCTTCCATTTATATTCTTTTTCTGTGCTTCTCACATTTTAGAGATTTATAATTTGGAAAATTATATACTACAAATGATATTCCAGTGTTCTTGCAAACATATCTTATTTACTGTACTTGATATTTATTTGTTGATATATTTATAGTAACATTTGTGTTCTCTTTTCCATCCTGAAAGGGGCATATGTGATGCTATTGTTCCAAAGTTTCCGGATTCCTTTAATACAGCTTAGAGAGGCAGGGGGCTGTGGTTTAATTTTTTATGACTAAATCACAACAAGAGTTTTTGAAGGGAAGGAGGGACCAGGGGGCTGAAAGCTACAGTAGAAGCTTGTCATTAAGTATTATGAGATTGATGAAATGATGAAATCAGAAAGTTTTCAACCAAAATTTATTATTTATTTATTTCTACCCCACCTTTATTATTTTTGCAGAAAAACATAAGGTGGCAAACATATCCAATGTATCTTTTTCCTCCTATTTTCCCCACAACGTAACAGTGATATAGAGAAAATTAAAGAATTTTCTTTTTTTGCATCATATGTTTTTGTGAAATGCCACTTCATGTATATGAAATGATAAAAACAGAAAATGTTTATGGATGTTCTTACTGTGCCTTTTAAGCCACTGAGAGGGAGGGGAGGGGAGGGGAGGGGAGGGGAGGAAGGAAGGAAAGGAAGGAAAGGAAGGAAGGAAGGAAGGAAGGAAGGAAGGAAGGAAGGAAGGAAGGAAGGAAGGAAGGAAATGTTAATAATTGGGTTAATCTGTATTTTAAGCTTTGAGTCACCCTTGGTCACAACATCAAGTGTACAATAACTTTTTAAACCTAAATATTAAGGTTTATTCAAATATTTATAAATTAATTGCTCTCTACACAGGTATCTGTAGGGTAAGTGGGGGGTAAGTAACAAAATGGGTATCATGATATCACAAAAAATGCTGTGAGTTTCATACTTGAATCAGATGTGGGAAAACAAACAGGGTTTTCTACTGTGAAAAACTCTGCAGTTTCATAATTATTCTGCCATTGTGGCTAGCTACAGATACTATGGCCTTCTGATATATCAGTATGTCTTCTTTGGGTTTCTCTTTTCATACCTAAAGACAAGCAGCAATCATTAACATTTAATTTTATTAAAATTCAATGAGATTTTTGTATTTGTCATATCTGGGGGAAAATGAGAAGAAACTTAGTTAATCGGGTTTACATTTTGAAAGGTTTTTCCAATAACGCATAAATCAAAAAGCTATTTATCTGATGTAAACTTAACCGTCTGTCTTCTTGTAAGTGGGATATTTCTTTCTCCATAATCCTCTTTCACCTTTCCAGCATGTAATATTTATATGTACTTGTAACAGTTAAACTGCTTTTAATGGGTGAATTTTCATTTAAAGGTAAGAAAGATGTTCTCTACTTCAAGCAGCAGGTGTATTTTTAATCTTTAATGGGTCACCTTCCCAAATGCAAGCAGGCAAGCTGTTATTGATCAAAGAGGTTTTGTTGGGCAGCTTTCAGGTTATTGAGTGACAAACTTTATTGAATTTGACTTAACAGAAGTCAGACGACAGCTGAAGCATAAGAGCTTGCACTACCATCAGAGTCATTTGACGACAGCCAGGGAGCAAGACTCAGCCATGGATACTGAGCTCTTTGCTGGCCCTTGGAGATTAACTGAGCAGCCTTCCTACCAATTCCCAAGGCTGTCAACAGAGCCAATTAGATTTTCAACCAGTAGACAAGAAGGGTGGCACTTGGGGACCTTTTTGCTTTAGGTCGAAGGCTTTTCAGACTGCGATGAGATGACATTGATGATGACACGTTGAGCATTGGTTGGTTTTAAGACAAGTTAAATTAGCAGTCTTGAAATGATTCCAACTGTCTCCTGACTTCTCACTGTTGCCATATTCAGTGGATCCTGTCAGGAGCAGGTTGATGACTTAATAGTCTTTCTTGAATGCATTTGAGCACTTTGGCTGTGTGTTTATATGTAGTTGTCATGCTTAAAATATTCATATGAAGGTTTGAAATATTTATTTGAAGGAGCCTTCCACAGAGTTCAGCAGCAAGAAACTCAGTGAATCTGCCTTATCTCCTCTTCCTCCCATCTTCTTGCTGCTTTCAAGAAATATTTCTTTAAGAACAAATACCTATTAATTCTACTGACCTTTTTGAAATACCCACCAAAAGAATTGCACACTTAGGAGGTTGATATGAATCTAGCATTTCATTTCTAGATCCTGGTGCTAAAACTTTCTGATGCCTCTTAAGCAAATGTTAAAGTAGTGTGGCATTTATATCTATTTAATAAGAGTGTGCGTCACAGTAGCTCTGAGGATGTCTTTGAGTTAAGTAGGGCTGTTTGTGCCTTGTACTGTTGTATAAACCAAGAAGAATTAGAAAGATATTACCAAGTGCTAAGTGAATGAAAGCGAAGTGCAAATGTATCTAATGTTAATGCTACGATTTTTTTTTTTTTAAAAAACAGTTCTACTGGCAAAGCAGAAAATGTTCAAGATATTTTTCACAGGCTTGCACTAATTTTTGAATATTTACCAAAGTAGAAATGAGGTGCTACAAATGGTTTTTCTCCTCCCTATAGTCCATGTTTTTTAAAAATGTGTTCTTGGTGGGGGTGGTAGTTTTAGAAATTCAGGTTTCTATAAGATAGGTCTATTATATAACTTTCTTCCACTGTGAAAGGTATTTTAAATATTTCTATGTTTGCAGCTTTTTTTGATGGGATTTAAAGAACCCTACTTACGTATACACTTTAATATATTTCAGAGTGTCCAATGTACACTTATGGTGACAGGAGAAAACAGGGAGGCATCAGCTTTGGACAGCAAAACCAAAAGATCTGCTTTCATTCAGATTGAAGACCATGATCTTCAGCCAGCATGTCCTTTGCAGGTTCAACTTCAACACATTAAGTCACTGGGCTAGGGAAGGTTGACTTACTGTAGTAAACATCCAGAAATTAGAATGAGTGAATGGAGTGAGAAAGAAAATAATAAAAGAAAAGATAAAGACCTGCAATGGAATACAGATCACAGAACTGTTATTTAACAGGACCATTAGTTCAGATATATTATGTAAAGGCAGGAACAAACCTCACTATCAACATCTGACAAGATTGTTGAGCTAAAAGCAATTAACTCTGAAGAGGGATGTGTAGGTCAAGAAACTGAAACAGGAGAAATAACAATGTCAAGAATGCCAAATAATCACACCTATTTGAAGTGGTAAAAAATGTTAGATTCTAAACAGCAAGTGGCTGGGAAAATGCCAAGAAAACAATTATAATGCACATACTTGGATCAGATGTCATTACCAACCTTCAATCAGTTTTACAACAGCAACATAGAGCAACACAACAAGCAATCAGCATTCTCTATTTTATGAATAAATCAAGAATTCTTTAGTTATTAATAAACTCAATTTTAGTATGCAATTTTTAATTATAAAACAAACCAACATATACTTGCAGGTTGAATTTTGCTGCGTACAGTAGGATAATGGAAGAAGAGACATTCCTATGGGCAAGAAAGTATAATTAAATAGAACTTTAGTGACATTTGTTAAAAACTGATTGTAAAATGCCAAACAATGAGATTTAACTCTCATCTTTAGATAATAAAATGTGTTAGTACCAATTTATAAATCAGCAGAGTAAATTGGTTACCATTCTTTCTGGCTGGATCTTTAAAATGTTTGATCTTTAAGTAAAAGGACCACCTATAAAGTTTTAGGTATCCTGCCTTAGTGGTGTTTCTAGTGTTCTAGAACACTGACTTGCTAGTTCTATACGATACATATTATGCACACTTTCAGTGGTATTCAAATCCTTACTGTTGTGTGGTATTCAGATAAAAAAGAAGGAACAGCCATGCTCTTCAAATGATGAATCAAACCTATAGCAGTAAATTAAATTGCTTTTATATGTTGGGATAATAGCAGGATTGCTTCCATAGGGCTGATCCTTTGTGTACTTGTCAGTATGACATGAGATGCCTGGAACCAAGTGGAGAAACTCCTTCCTATGAAAGCATTGGGTAGTTTGTAGAATAACAATAATCATGTAAGGACAAATGTCATAACTAAATTTATATATCACACTACGGCATAATATATATAAGGATAATTCAGCCATTATTGTCTAAAGCCATTGTTTAGAGCTTAAAATACTTTGTGAATCTACCCAGTTTGGTTTATTCAGTAAACCATGGTTAAAGAAATTATGATGTTATATGATGCATAAACTCAGATGCTGTGTCAGTAATTTCCTAATTGCCAAAGATTTTCATGTTACCCTTACAATTAGGAAAAATATGCTGCTTCCATTCTGGCAGAGAAATCTGAGAAATCTGAGTTTATTTGTCTATTCCACTTGATAATTGCAGTCTTGCTTCTTTACTTTTACTTGTACATGTTAGTCTAATGTTCTTAGAGTAGGAATTTGGTGCTATGAATATTTTATAAAGAAGGTAACACAATAACTAGCAGAAAATTATTGTGAACCTGTTGGGAATGACATGTCAGAATAGTAAACATATATTTTTACCATACATCGGTATAAGAAGGTGAAATATATTAAATTCATGTGCTAACTACGAGCAGTAGCTAAACTCCTAAATACAACAATATTTTACATGCTTTGGAAATAACTTGCAAGTAGATGTCAGGGAGAAAGGACTGTGGCAGAAAACAAGCAATTAGGGACTTCAGTATTTGATTACACTGTCTTTAACTGCACATTCATTGAGACTGATTAACTGAGTTAACATTTAGGTAGAGGATGCTTCAGCTTTGCTCTTTTCATCCACATTGTGACAAAAACAAATCTTGATCTTTTAAAAAAAGGAGGGTGTGATTACATAATACTCTGAAATACTTCATATATAGTACAGGGGAAATGTTGGGAATATTTTAAAATTTAAAATTGGATTTACTTTCTTGTTGAATTGATTTGTCATTTAATTAATTTTATTTTTTATTTTTATTTCTTGTTATGTTTATCATTAGCAAAGCTCCTGGTTTTTTTTTCCCTATTCTATAACTTTACATATCCTCTGGATTATCATTATTTTAAAAAAAGAAAAACCTGGGTTGGTGCACTGTCTCAGAACTTCTCCTTCAAACTTTTAAAATATTTGATTAATTTATTTCATTAAATTAACATTAAAATCATGTATTCTTATACTAACCAACCCATGCTAACAGCTCTGTAAGATGTGTCCACAGGAGGATCAAAGATAAATAAAAATAGCATCACATAAATGGAAAGCAAGTTCTGACTCTTTTATAGTAACATCACAGTTGTGCACAAAGGGAACAGAGCTTGCATTACTATGGTGTGATGCTGCTTTTATTATTTTTAATGAAAGCATTGCATCCTCTGCAGCAATCATATTTGACATGGGAGTGAGGCTCTGCAGATGAATGATATCAATAAAGGATTCTCATCAGAGTTTTGTCAAAGTGAGCCTTGTCAAAAACAAGACAGAATAAATGTAGAAATTTATTTAGTTTAGTTAGTTCAGAGAGAAGCAGACAAGAAAATAACTTGAGACATATTTAAAAACTTGTGACTTTTTTTTTTTAAAAAGAGCCACTTGTTGTCTACTTTCTTCTTAATTTGTTTCATTATTTTTTTCCAGTTGTCATAACAATAACTGCAATCTGGAGTACTACTTTTTGAATAGAAAGGTGGTCACAAGATTCCAAAGCCAACAATAAAATAGCGCATCTCAGGTCTTAGATGTAGAATTTTTATCTCCTTTCCCTGTTGCGCATTCTAAAATGTTTGCTGTTTGAAACAATTGCTGTGTATGGCACTTTTGATGAACAGCATGTTTTATTTATTCCTGTTATTTTCCTCTCCAATTTTCATTTTCTCATTTTGCATAGGTGCAATTGGGAGTAAGAGAGGGAGCAAAATACTCAATAAATATATAGCTAATATGGGCTGTATATTCTCTTCACTTGAATCATCAACACTATTTTTATTCACTCCACTCCACTCTAAAAATTCTATCAAGTTTTCCATCTTCAATAAGACCTTTCAAAACTATCTTCATGTAAGCTGCTACCATTTACTAATAAAACATTCACTTTCATTATCTGCCTGAACAGAGTGCAGTGTGATAAGAGGCAGCTTTTATAAGAATAAATAGAAATCAAAGTTTATATGTCCTCCAAGAGTCATAATGTTCATCACAACTAATGCATTGTTATTTGTGGCCACACAATCCTGTTCACCAAAATCTGTAATAGGAGAATAATGCTTTATTTTAAATTCTGGAATTGGGAAAAATGTAGCAGAGACAATAAATAACAAATGTGTTTTGATATGGGTTTAGATATTTCTTGTATATGTAGAACAATGTAAACAAGGAAACAATAGCTAAGAAATATCTTCATGAGCTTTAGTAGTCGGGATGTTGAACTAATTAAAAAGAGTATAAGACACAAGCATTACTTATTGCACATTCTTAAATAAGTACTTATTGAGATAGAGACACTTAGCAAAAATATTGGGTATAAACTGGAAGATTTTCAAACAATGTATTTTTATGGTTGGGTAAAGGTGAATCGTAGTTGAATTCCATCTGAGAGACGTAATCTCTTCAGTCATGCAGGAAAGATCCAATAACATAATCAGCTAAAGATAACAGATTAGCTTTAATCTAAAATGTCATCTTTCAATTATATGTTACATTTATAAAATGAGATATAATTCACTCCTTCATTAAAAATGTATGTGTTTTAAAAACTGTAAGGCAGATGTGGAAGTTGGTGGCTTGATTCCTGTTTTCTCCTTCTTGTATGATATCTGAATAGGGTGCTTTATAAATCTAAGATAAAGGGAATGTATCTGGTGCTGGATGGGTGACTAATTAAAAGTTCACCATAATGCATTGTACACCTTCATAGTTGAAGAATAACATCTTTAAAATAAGAACAATATATGGCAAAATAAAAAAGTCAAAGGATAGAAAATCTACTGTCTTCTACAATTCCTACCTACTAGCTAGATTGCTGAGATTTATAGTTCATCCACTTTGGTTAATGGTGAAAACAGTAAGGTTCTACATTTAGGCAAGAAAAAACAAAAATGCAAAGGCATAGAATAGGTGATACCTGGCTCAATAGTAGTAATTGTGAGAGGAATCTTGGAGCCCTTGTGGACAATCACTTAAATATAATCCAGCAGTGTGCTGCAGCTGCCAAAAAAAAGCCAACACAGTGCCAGGCTGCATTAACAGAGGGATATAATCAAGATCATGTGAAGTATTAATACCACTCTATAATGCCGTGGTAAGACCACACTTGGAATACTGCATGCAGTTTTGGTTGCCATGATGTAAAAATGATCTTGAGACTCTAGAAAGACTGTAGAGAAGAGCAACAAAGATGATTAGGGGACTGGAGGCTAAAACATATAAAGAATGGTTGCTGGAATTGGGTATGTCTAGTTTAATGAAAGGAAGGATTAGGGGTGACATGATAGTAGTATTCCAATATCTCAGGGATTGCCACAATATCTCCAAAGCTCCTTAAGGCAGGACAAGAAGCAATGGATGGAAACTAATCAAAGAGAGAACTAACCTAGAAATAAGGACAAATTACCCTTCATGAATTACTGCCTTGTGGTGAAGGGGCTTGCATAATTCAATGAAGGCATGAGCTATGCCGTGCAGGGCCACCCAAGATGGACAGGTCATAGCAGAGAGTTCTGACAAATCATGATCCACTGGAGAAGGAAATGGCAACCCACTCCAGTATCTTTGCCTTGAAAACCCTATGGACAGTACCAAAAGGCAAAATGATATGACGCTCGAAGATGAGCCCCTCAGGTCGGAAGGTGTCCAATATGCTACTGAGGAAGAGCAGAGGGCTAGTACTAGTAGTGCCAGAAAGAATGAAGCGACTGGGCCAAAGCCGAAAGGACGCTCAGCTGTGGATGTATCTGATTTTATCTCCATAGGAACCTGGAATATAAGATCCATGAATCAAGGCAAGCTGGATGTGGTCAAACAAGAGATGACAAGACTGAACATCGACATCTTAGGTATCAGCGAACTAAAATGGACAGGAATGGGTGAATTTAATTCAGATGACCATCAGGTATACTACTGCGGACAAGAATCCCACAGAAGAAATGGAGTAGCCTTCATAGTCAATAAAAGAGTAGGGAAAGCAATATTGGGATACATTCCCCAAAATGACATAATGATCTCAGTTCGAATCCAAGGCAAACCATTCAGTATCACAGTAGTCCAGGTCTATGCCCCAACCACCGGTGCTGAAGAGGATGAAATTGACCGGTTCTATGAAGCCCTACAGCACCTTATAGAACTAACACCAAAAAAAGATGTCCTTATCATCATGGGGGATTGGAATGCTAAAGTAGGAAGCCAAAAGATAACTGGAATAACAGGCAAGTTTGGCCTTGGAGTACAAAATGAAGCAGGGCACAGGCTGATAGAATTTTGTCAAGAGAATACGACGGTCATAGCAAACACTCTTTTCCAACAACCCAAGAGATGGCTCTACACATGGACATCACCAGATCATCAACACAGAAATCAGATTGACTATGTGCTCTGCAGCCAAAGATGGAGAAGTTCTATACAGTCAGTAAAAACAAGACCAGGAGCTGACTGTGGCTCAGACCATGAGCTTCTCCTTGCAAAGTTTAGGCTTAAACTGAAGTAGGGAATAGCACTAGCCACTCAGGTATGAATTAAATCATATCCCTGTTGAATATACAATAGAGGTGACAAATAGATTTAAGGAATTAGATCTGATAGACAAAGTGCCTGAAGAATTATGGACAGAGGTTCGCAACATTGTACAAGAGGTAGCAACTAAAACCATCCCAAAGAAAAAGAAATGCAAGAAAGCAAAATGGCTGTTTGAGGAAGCTTTGCAAATAGGTGAGGAAAGGAGGGAAGCTAAAGGCAAGGGAGAAAAAGAAAGATATGCCCAATTGAATGCAGAATTCCAGAGAATAGCTAGAAGACATAAGAATGCCTTCTTAAATGAACAGTGCAAAGAAATAGAAGAAAACAATAGAATAGGGATGACCAGAGATCTCTTCAAGAAAATTGGAGAGATGAAGGGAATGTTTCATGCAAAGATGGGCATGACAAAGGACCAAAATGGCAGGGACCTAATAGAGGCAGAAGATATTAAGAAGAGGTGGTAAAATTACACAGAAGAACTATACAAGAATGAGCTTAACATCCCTGATAACCACGATTAGGTGGTCACTGACCTTGAGCCAGACATCCTAGAATGTGAAGTGAAGTGGGCCTTAGAAAAGCTGAGCAACAACAAAGCTAGTGGAGGTGACAGTATTCCAGCTGAGCTATTCAAAATCTTAAAAGATGATGCAGTAAAAGTGCTACACTCAATTTGCCAGCAAATTTGGAAAACTCAACAGTGGCCACAGGATTGAAAAAGACCAGTTTATGTTCCAATTCCAAAGAAAGGCAGTGCCAAAGAATGTTCAAACTATCGCACCATTGCACTCATTTCACATGCTAGTAAAGTTATGCTTAAAATCTTACAAGCTAGACTCTAGCAGTATGTGGACTGAGAACTACGAGAAGTACAGGCAGGATTTTGAAGAGGCAGAGGAACTAGAGATCAAATTGCCAACATACGCTGGATCACGGAGAAAGCTAGGGAGTTCCAGAAAAACATCTACTTCTGCTTCATTGACTATGCTAAAGCCTTTGATTGTGTGGATCATAACAAACTCTGACAAGCTCTTAAAGAGATGGGAGTACGAGACCATCTTATTTGTCTCTGGAGAAACCTATATGCAGGTCAAGAAGCAACAGTGAGAACTGGACACGGAACCACTGATTGGTTCAAAATTGGGAAAGGAGTCTGGCAAGGCTGTATACTATCGCCTTGCCTATTTAACTTATACACAGAGCACATCATGAGAAAGGCAGGGCTAGATGAATCATAACTTGGAATTAAGATTGCCGGAAGAAATATTAACAACCTAAGATATGCAGATGATACCATTCTAATGGCAGAAAGTGAAAAAGGACTAAAGAGCCTCTTGTTGCAGGTGAAGAAGGAGAGTGCAAAAGTGGGCTTGAAACTCAACATTAAGAAAACCAAGATCATGGCATCTGGCCCTGTCAATTCCTGGCACATAGATGGGGAAGAAATGGAGGTAGTGACAGATTTTATTTTCCTGGGCTCCAAGATCACCGCAGGTGGGGACTGTAGCCAAGAAATTAAATGATGCTTGCTCCTGGGGAGAAAAGTAATGGCAAATCTAGATAGCACACTAAAAAGCAGAGACATCACCCTGTCAACAAAAGTGTGTATAGTCAAGTCTATGGTCTTCCCAGTTGCAATGTATGGCAGTGAAATTTGGACCATAAGAAAGGCTGAATGCCAAAGAATTGAGGTGTTTGAACTATGGTGCTGGAGAAGACTCCTGCGAGTCCCTTGGACTGCAAGGCGATCAAACTGGTCAGTCCTAGAGGAGATCAACCCTGACTGCTTTTTAGAAGGCCAGATCCTGAAGTTGAAACTCAAATACGTTGGCCACCTAATGAGAAGAAAGGACTCACTGGAGAAGAGCCTAATGCTGGGAAAGATTGAGGGCAAGAGAAGAAGGGGACGACAGAGAATGAGGTGGCTGGATGGAGTCACTGAAGCAGTAGGTGTGAGCTTAAATGGACTACAGAAGATGGTAGAGGACAGAAAATCCTGGAGGAACATTGTCCATAGGGTCGCGATGGGTCAGACACGACTTTGCAGCTAACAACAACAAGGACAAATTTCATGACCATTAGAACATTTAATGTGGAATGACTTGCTTCCAGAAGTTGTGGATGCTCCAAAACTAGAAGTTTTTAAGATTGGACAGGGGGATCAAAAATATCAAGATAGCAGTCATGACTAACCAATCAAAGTCCTCCTATTTTGGTACATTGTCAATATACTTACATTTAAGGAGGCAGTTGACATCTTGACCATTTTGAAAACCTCCCCAATTCAGACACCACTGCCCTTGATGAGTATAAATATTTCAGTTCAAACTATAAGACTATAAATTAGTTACTATGCTGTTATTCTATAGTACATTGTTTTGTGAATATACTTTAATGGTTACATGTTTACAAAACATACTATTCAGAATGTAACTTTACTTTGTAGATTATTCAGTGTTGAAGTCCTTGCATCTTAAATCATGAACTGAAGAAGGTTAATTCTTTTTATATTTCTGTATTGTAGTTTACTTAAATCATGTGTCTTTCAAATGTAGCTGAAATTGGTTATATTAGAAAAAAGAACAAGAACGTTTATTCGTTGCAAATATTTTATTGTAAATTGAGTATTTTAGAAACACTGGTGTTTCTGACCTCTTTGTAATGCCTTGGCAATACCATCTTATATATTGAGTGTGCAGATAAGATATCAGTGCCATTCCAGTGATCAGCTAACACTTCTGTATTGAACTGATATTACTGATAGTAATGCAATATGATAAGAAGGCAAAACTGCAAATCATGATAAGGTCATGTTATAGTAGTGAGAGAAAATGCCATTTCTACTTCTTTTTTCACATCCCATTACTTCATATAATTCTGATGAGTTCCATTTTATAAAGTGTAATTGCAGGAAAAATCCAGCTTCTTACAAATGCACATGTGATCCCTCAAGGACCCGCTTTGGCTTCAATTGGTACAATTCATTCAGCAGAAACAATTCAGACAAAAGAAAAGGAGAAATTGCATTATATGCAAAGGAAATGTATGCATACATTGAGATCCAGGAATTTTGAGGGTCAGTTACAAATATTTAGATAAGAACTCAAGGGAAGGGAAGTTACAAGATATTAACACAACATATGAGGTTGCAGATTTGAATAATGCCTTCCTGGACGATATTACAATATTTTCACAGAGTAGAGACATAATAATAATGGGAGGCTTCAATTACCTGCACATTGGTATGAAAACTAAGATTGCAATTCAGTTTTAATTTCCTTGAAAATCAAGAACTCCAGCAATATATTATCACTTTTTTCCAATGTTCCTGCCACTACTGTTTCCTCAACTAAGTATTCCTTGTTGATTAATGTTAAGTCAAGACAGTTGATTTTCTCATGCCTTCCTTTATCTCAAGGAAAAAGTTATCAGCAAGACAAGTTAGGAATTTCCTAGAAGGACTATGCTTGGCAGAATTGCTGTACACACATCTTGATAATTAAAGTCTCCTATCACTATAACTGCATGCCTATTGGAAAAATCCACAATTTGTTTTTGGAAGGATGGTCGTCTTCTCCTTAACCGGGATTCCAACAGCAATATTACTATGTTTGTTCCTCTACTTTACTTAAATTAAGACGCCAAATTTATTCATCTCAATTTTTGAGCAAAAATTGATACTTTAAACATAAAGTGCAACTCCTTTCTTTCTACTGCTTCTATTCTTTTTAAACAAATAATTGCTTTCAATTGCTATAATACCACCATGGAAATCATTTTACCCGTTCTCCATTATATCTATTAGATCTGTTTTTTGTGTACTGCTCTGCAACATTACTTTTAAACCTGTATAAGAAAATAACATTTCACTGTGGTTTCCATTTAACTGACATATTCTCCCCTCACCTGCTAGACAATTTAAATATGAATAAGTCCTCAACGTCCATAGTAGGTGGTAGCAGCACTTTTCTGATCATGGCTGATTTCAGAAAGGCAAAGAAAAGACCAAGAAAAGTCAAAGAAACAAAATAAAAAATAAAACAATCATCCTGGAAGGAGGCAATAGCAAATCAATTTTCTGTTACTGTGAAGTAAACTATGTGGATATGTCCATGTAATCACCAGGGACTGAACTTGAGTTGTTAAAATTATTAAAGTTAGTAATGTGCTAATATTACTGTGCTTTATTATTTGAAGAGAGTTGATGGGATGTTTAGGTGGAAGAATACCACACATAACAGAATTGTCATTGTTACTGTGCATGAATGAGGCTCAGTTTTTAACAATAGTTCTGCCTCTTCTATCACAGAGCAGAGCCAATAATTATTTTGGGAGCATATTATGTACAATTAAACTGAAATGTTCAAGAAATACACTAAGAGTAAATTTGACATGACATGAAGTGCAACATAAAGTTGTTTAATGAAACATAATTGCACCAATTACATTTAAAATATTTATTTACTTGCCAAGAAAGAAACAAGGTTTTTTAAATGCTTGATTATCTAAACTGACACCCTAAAACTATTCTACTTGATATTACCGAAAAAAAGATTCATAATAAGTTAACACAGTAGAAGTTAAAAAAGAAGCTACTGGTTTTTAAATAAACTTCTAGCTAAATGAAACATGACATTTCTTGGGCTTTGCTATTCATATGTGTAGCACCCATTTTTAAATCCCACATTTTAAGCATTGTGAGTTACGCCAAGCTATTTGTTAAAGATTTATCTTGGCTAGTAAAGTGCACTTGAAATTCAGAAGCAAATATTTCTTGTTTCTTTAAATTCAAATGGTGAGGAATTCATTGAAAAGTAACCAACAACACCAAACACTGAGAGACTGAAGGAGGAAATAATTGCCAATGTTCTCTGTTGACACAGTCATTGAAGACTTGTCCCCCCAGAATTTCTTTTTTAAGCCTTGGTAGTGTCCATGGATAGGCCTACTCAAGCTTCATCGAGCTTTGGGTTGAGAAAGAGCATGAGATAAAAAATAAAGATTTGGTAGAGCTGGTCTAAACCTAATTATCAGACCATCTTTTAAATCTTCCAGAAGATTAAGACTGAAGAAGCATTGAATGGAGGTGGGGAAAATAGAGAATTGTTCCCAAGAGATTTCAAAGGAGATGTTGATGATTTGCAACATGTCCTAGTCTATCCCTCCCTCTCACATCATTTTTATTTATTTGTATCCTACCTTTATTATTTTTACAAATAACTTAGGGCTGTAAACCTATCCAACACACCTTCTTCCTCCTGTTTTCCCTGCGAGGGGGTTGGGCTGAGAGAGAGTGACCAGTCCAAAGTCACCAGACTGGCTTAAAGCGGGAGTTAAACTCACAATCTCTATCCTGGTGCCTTAACTACTAATCTAAACTGGCTCTCTCCTCCTCCTCCTCCTCCTTTTCTCTCTCTCTCTCTCTCTCTCTCTCTCTCTCTCTCTCTCTCTCTCTCTCTCTCTCTCTCTC